>OX336897.1:21316874-21911874 GCA_946959425.1 Argyrosomus regius | reverse complement strand
CTAAATACCACTGAATCCTACACACAGGTCCTTTTTTTAAAGGCTCTGTATGCTCTCATGGCTTGTAACTGTTACTAAGCAATATGTTCTCCTCTTTGTTGGAGCTGTTGACCAGTGTCCTGGTTACTCAGAATAATCCACAGACCACACTGTGAACATACTGGTTTAATATTTTTATCAGTCAGATGATGTCATGTTTATAATGATGTTGCACTCACCTGTATCTCATCATTCCCCCAGTTGAGCTTTGTTTCCCCTCTTTTTCCAGATATGAGGTGCTGTTTGCTCCCCAGCCTCCTGCAGCCTCCTGCCAGTTCTTGAGCAGTGTGGAGTTGACTTTGCAGCACCAAGTGGCTGACACTAATGATCGTGTGATGCACCAAGCAGAGCGACTGAAGGCTGAGGGCACAACTGCAGCAGCCTGCGAGGAGCAGCTGCAGGAGATTGAGCACTGCATCACAGTCTTCCTTCGGGAGAACGGAGAGCCAGGCTCCCTCAGCCTGGCTGGAATCATCACCTCTGCCCTGTGCACACTCTGCAGGTTGCACACATATCTTTCATTCCATGTTTCACTGTGCTGTTTGTTTGAAAGGTGCAGGTGAACAGAAGCTCACTGTCTTTTTTCTCCAGGCGGAACCTGGTGATGGAGGGTGCGGCTGCCAGTGCTGGAGAGCAGCTGGTAGACCTGACATCTCGGGATGGGGCGTGGTTTCTGGAGGAGCTCTGCAGTATGATTGGAAATGTCAGTGCTTTGGCAACACTGCTGCAACGCTGTCCACTCCTGCCCCATGATCTGGAGCTCCCTGCACCCTCAGCTACCACCCAGGCTGTGTACCTGGCCAACGCTGTGTACACCTGCTTGCAGGTAGGTGTACTCCCAAAACATGGTGAAAAGGAGCAGTTAGAAGCAGTGTATTCTCTGGATGGAAATGAGAAGCTTGGTACAATTTTCTGTAAAGTTTATGTGACATTAAAATATATACTAATCTTTTGCGTCTCCCTGTTCACTGTAGGAACTGAACAACAACTTCCGTCAGATCATCTTTCCAGAGGCTCTGCGCTGTATGGTAAAAGGAGAGCCCACCCTGGAGTCCATGTTGGCAGAGTTGGAGCAGCTGGTGGAGCAGAGTTCTGATGGTCTCGGCCTGCAAGGTTTGGCCGACAGTTTGCAAGCTACGACAGGCCTGGACCATGATGGGCACAACCACTGCCTCCACATCACCAGGTAAGTAGCTACTGTGGCTGATTGCAAGCCTGCAAATGCTAGTCCAAAGGAAAGTGCGATGAATGAAAATGGTTCTGTCCTCAGGATGCTGCGTGCTCAGTACTCTGAGCTCATCCAGCCTCGCAGCATGGATGGACCGGGCCAGGACACACCAAAGATGTCTGCCGGTCAAATGTTGTTGGTGGCCTTTGATGGCATGTTCACCCAGCTAGAGACGGCCTTTGGGCAGCTCACAGAGAAGGTAGGGTCCATGTTTTCTTTCAGATATGATAAATGTTGTGTGTTCTATTACTAATGTGCTTCGCTGCGTCAGGTGCTGTTCATTAATATTTGGATTTCTACTGATTTCTGTCCTCCTACATCCAATCTAAATTTTAATGTAAGCTCTTATTCTATGGAAATGAGACCCTCAGGACATTGATACGGTCTTAAAAAGGCCAGTAGAAAACATTGAACGATTGTATGTTGAGACTCTGGTCATGATTTTCTCTCTCTTTCTGCTCTTCATCATCCTCAGCTGAGTGCTCTGGAGGTGCCATCAGCCTGGAGGAAGGTGGATGTTCTGAGGGAGGCTCGGGCCACACAGCTCCATTTCTTTGACAGCCTGAATCAGCGGCAGTTGATGGAAGAAGTCTTCTTCCTCAAGAGACTGCAGACCATCAGGGATTTCTTCAGGCTGTGCGCCTCCTTTGCCCAGACTCTGTCTGGTAAGATTCCACACTGCACTGTTTATCAGACCAATTATAAACCTGTAGTGATTGGCCCATCACCAGTCACATTAATAACACCCTTTAGCTGAACATTATGCGTCTTAGGCTGTGAAATGTTTATCGCTATATATACGAATGTTTCCCAGGCAGAAAAAATTGTCTTGGCCAGTCACATCTTGGCTCATAGTAGTAATTATTTAAAAATTTTCAGCCCACTGCCTGATGAGTGTGTGACACATCTTGTATGTTCAGGTAACTGTCCTCCAGCTGAGGACCTTCTGCCTACAAATGGACCAGTTAGTTTGGGGAAGCCGCTGTACCGGCGGCCCAGTGCAACAGGATCAGGTGTGACGGTGGTCAGCGAGGAAAAGATGACTCGCCCCATCAAGGCCTTCACAGCAGAGTTTGTTCGACAGATGCTGATGGGTCTGCCCAGCCAGGCCCTCGGTCTGGCCCTCTGCAGCACCCTGTCTGGTCTCGGCCTGGACATTGTTGCCCAGGTGGAGGCAAAAGACTTTGGTGCAGAGAGCAAGGTACTGTGTGTTTTATTGATTTATTTGAAATAATTCTGTAACATTGTTAGTGTGTTCCAGTGTGTCAGATTTAGGATGCTCTCATTACAGAATATAATATTCTCTGTTTTCATTAGTGTATCAGAAAATTAGAATAAGTCTTCACCATGTTGAACTGCTAGTTTCCACAGTAGCAGAACAGACAAACCAAACACTGACTCTAGGTATGACCTTTTGCCAGTTTGAGGGTGAGGCAATGGGGTTGCAATCAACAACTACACCGCTAGATGCCCTTAAACTACACACTGGTCCTTTAAAGATAGGTTCTATGTAGTTAACTGACATTTTTCAAATGTTCGCTAAGTGTCATTGAAGCGTACAAAGATCACCACGTGCGCTGTCTGCTCCGGCTCTGCAGGTGTCTCTGGATGAACTCTGTAAGAAGGCCATGGAGCAGAGCCTGGCATCAGGCCGGATCTCCCAGCTGCTGCTGAACAGAGCCACAGTGCTGGCCTCCTCCTACGACACAGCCTGGAAGAAAGTTGACCTACTCAGGAGGTTGGATGCCAACCTAGAGGCCGCCAAGGCCAGCCTGCAGAGGAGCCAGCTGCACATTGCCATGTTTCAGGTACACACTGAAGTGTGTGTGGATGCTTCTGAGGACGCTGCCTTGATCTACTGACCATTAATTGATGACAATCAAAGCAATCAAGTTTAATTTTACCAACACTGAACATATTTTTGAGTTGGTATTGACTGGATTCTAAGGTTGTATTTTATTATCATTTTTATTTCTGCTTTCACGGACAAACATTGAAATTTCCATCTGTCACACAAAATGTTTGATTCAGATGTACTGTAGAGAACCAGCAGCACATTATAGATTTCATCAGCGGTTCGTATTGATTGAATGCTGTCAGTGCTTGTTCTTCTGTATAACACTGTGCTTTTTTGCTGTGTCCACTAACAGTGGCAGAATGAGGACGTTCTGGGTCCCAACAATCAGCCTCTGAGTGTCAGCATTCCTCCTCGCTCTGTCATCCTCAGCAACATGAAGAAGAAGCTCTACAAGCTGAGTCAGGACGAGGGCGCCATAGTCGCCATTCAGGTCAGTTCACACGACATACACATCCAAACTGGAGGTGTGGCAGATCAGGATTTTGATCATGTGTTTTATTTGGACATTTTGTTGTATCAGATTAAATAGTTACTCAGATTGGTGATGAATTATAGTTTCAGATTATTAGTGTGTGCGCGTGCATAATGAAATGTTTTTTATTGTTTTATTTATTCAGTTAACTGTTCATCATTAATATATTTCATAACGTGAAGGTCTGCACACTTTTCCACACTGGCACCAAACTTTTGATGTGGGTGCATGTAATCCTCTTTATTTTGTTGTTAGTAGTTGTGATTAGACTGAAAAACTTGTGTGACTGACACTTGTTGTGTCCTCAGGAGAAGCTGGCATCGCTAGAGGCGAGCATCGAGCAGCGCCTGAAATGGGCTGGTGGAGCCAATCCAGCACTGGCCCCGGTCCTGCAGGACTTTGAGATGACTATCAGGGAGAGACGGGCCATGGTGGCCAGAGAGAACCAGCGCACCAGCCAGGTAACACCACTGCTTTAATCATGGCCAAGGGCCTGTTACAAAACCTGAGTGACTCGACCTTGTTCCGGCCAGCTGCAGATCTTGGTAACCAAGTTTCCCTGCTGCCTTCCTTGCAGGTCACCTTCCTGTGCTCCACCATCCTGAACTTTGAAGGCCTTCGGACCCGATCCCCCGAGGCCCTCAACATGGATGCAGCACTGTTTGAGCTGCTGAAGCGCTGCCAGCAAACCTGTTCCTATGCTGCTCAGTTTAGCAGCACGGTGTCTCCACTGGAGCTCCAACTATTGCACAGACTGGTGGGTTTGATCTCTGACCTCTACACTTTCTATTCCTGTCAAAAATATGAGCTAGAGGTTTCACGACTACAGATTGTTTTTCAGAGATGGAGTCGACTAGTCTGTATGCAGGAATGATGAAGTTCTTGGAAACATGAAAAATGATATTTAGCAAAGCAGAAAGTTTGAGCACTACACTGTGACATGTCACTGTAGGATCACTGTGCCATAGGCTGATGTGACAACAGAGAAAACAAAGTGGTGCGAAACCACTTGGCAGGAATGTCATGAATGTTTGTGAGACAAACAGAACAGGGACAGCTCAGTAAAAAACTGCTCCATAGTGCTTCAGGTACCTTAAAACTCTTTGTTGATTACGACAGAGTCCAGTGCTGGACCTACCTATCGGCACTCCTGATTGGCTGAGCTGTGCCCAGAGGCAGCTGGAGGAGGAGCTGAGTGTTGAGCAGAGGACTCAGGAGGAGCGGGAGCAGCAGCTGGAGTCCTGTGGAGAGACACTGCAGCTCCTGGTCGACTCCATTAAGACCATTCTGTCCAACCACAACCGCCAACTGGCTGACGTTAAGCACCTACTGAGAGCCATGGCCAAGGTACACTTAGGGCACACACACGCACGCACACACACACACACACACTGTTTTTAAAGTGTGCAAAGGGAAAAGGTTTGAATACTTTGAATCAGTCTCAGATGCTGTGTGGTACAGAACTCTTTATTCACACACATGCACACACTGATGGCACAGAGGCTGCCATGCAAGGTGGCAGCTGCTCATCATGCATTCTTCTTCACAGTATACAGATGTCGTACTCACTGGTCTGTTTGAGCTATGACCCAGTAGTCATCGTCTGTAACTCTGTCATACAGGATGAGGAGGCGGCGTTGGCAGACGGTGAAGAGGTGGAATACGAGGGCAGCGTGCGACACTTCCTGTTGGAGTACAAAGCGTGGCAGGACAACATCCAGCTGGTTTTATTCACTGTGGTCCAGGCCAGTGGGCAGCCTCGCAACCAGGAGCAGCTTGAAGTGCTGGAGGAGATTCCTGCCACCCTGAAGGAGCTGCACTCCCAGAGCCAGAGGTACACGCACACACACACACACACACACACACACACCTATAAACATATCCACACACACACACACACACACACACACACACACACACACACACACACACACACACACACTATAAACATATCCACACACACACACACACACACACACACACACACACACACACACACACCTATAAACATATCCACACACACACACACACACACCTATAAACATATCCACACACACACACACACACACACACACACACACCTATAAACATATCCACACACACACACACACACACACCTATAAACATATCCACACACACACACACACCTATAAACATATCCACACACACACACACCTATAAACACATCCTCACACACACACACACACACACACACACACACACACACACACACACACCTATAAACACATCCTCACACACACACACACACACACACAGTCCATTTCCCTGTTTAAATCCTGTGTTCATATTCTGTGTTCATCACTACAGTGTGTATAATGGCCTGGTGAGCTTTGCCTCCCCGCTGGTGACAGACAGAGACAGTGAATGTGCCAGTCCTGTTTCTGCAGCACAGACGAGCTTTGCCGCAGGTACACACTCACAGGAACACACATACACACTTTGGCTGTAAAAAAAAAAAAACAACTACATCTTCCCTCTCAGCTTGTTTCAGAACAGTGTTTAGTTCCAGAGGATTGCAGTGCTGTGCTGGAGTGACAGTCACTCGTGAGTACAGAGTGCACAAACTGCCAAAAAAAGATAACGAATGAATGAATCAATTTCTCATAATCCTTTTGGGCATGGCAACAATGTGTTGATCCAACCAATAGATGAAAAGTTTGAAACTTCCGGTTGTCATGGAAACCAGAGGAGCCAGGGACTAAATACTTTGTAATAATGGTCATTTATTGTTCAAACACACACTGTGGCTCCAACAAGGTGTGTGTTTGTGTGTGTAAAGGAACTCTGAGTTTGTCTTCTGAATTGAAGCTGACCAAAGGCCACTGTTCTGTCATGGAGGAAACTTTACAGCCACGCTTCATCAGACAGATGAAATGCATCTGTTCATATTTCACTGTTTCCTCTTACACCGCATCATGTGCTTTGACTTCAGCTGTGAGATGCAGTGGGGTGAAGACCCAGCCAGACTCAATGTCCCAGAATGCACGTAAGGCTCTGCCACGTAACCTGGGAACCCCCACTGATACTCCACCCAGCACTCTGCTGATGAACAGCAAAGGCCTCAACCCAAGTCCAAAGAGGGCTGTACGAGACCCGAAAACAGGACGAGGTACTGTTCTTCTCTTATTCTATCTTTACATGTACACCAGCTTCAGGATACACACGAGTCTGACTAACATGTACACACATATGTTTTAATTTAATAGTTAGTTAATGTGTCACCAAAGGTTTGGTGGTCTGTCCTGTAACTCAGAGTTCCACTGATCTGAAACTGGATTTCAGCCCTGAGTGAATAAAGAGCTGAATGAATGAATGTGTGACACTAACCCATCACACTGCTCTGAACCTGCTGCTTACTGTGCTGTGTGTTTGTTGCAGCTGTCCAGGAGAGGAACTCGTATGCGGTCAGTGTGTGGAAGAGAGTCAAAGCTAAGCTGGAGGGCAGAGACATCGATCCCAACAGGAGGATGAGCGTCACAGAGCAGGTAACCCTGGAGACAGCCTGGCTCTCACAGCAGGTTCAAACCTGATCAGTCTAAAGAACACACAGTTTCACACACTCACACAAGCAGCAGACTGCTGCACTGAGGTCAGCCGTGGTAAAGGTGTGAAATAGATTCTTAACGTGTTCTGTGTTGTTGTAGGTGGACTTTGTCATTAAGGAGGCCACCAACATGGATAACCTGGCCCAGCTGTATGAGGGCTGGACTGCTTGGGTGTGAACGCTACGCTGCTTCATGTCTTTGGTCCAGCAAAGGCTTGATCCACCAGAGTCCAGCGGGTCTGGGGTGTCGGAACAACAGCACCAGGCCACACTGGGGGGAGGAAATGGGAAGCGGATGCTTAGTCCGCCCTCCCAAACTCCTGGGCACCCAAAATGGGGCAGTGACCTCGTAGCACCGCTGCAACCACACTCCCCCAACCATCGGCGATCGGGCTAACACAATGCTTAGTGGGCCTGCGGCCCCACCTTCCTTTCTGGGGTTTGACCAGGCAAAGCAGCGCCGACTGGGGGAGGGGGGAAGGAGGGCAATGGCCTCCTCACCCTCGACTTGGAAATACCTTCACCCCTCACCTGCATAGCTCACAATCAAGTTTTACCCATAAACATCTCTTCATCCTGTTGAGCCAATCAAACTCCACCTGATGGCAGGATGAGGCAGGAAGTGAGCGGTTTCCCTCTGAAGCACACAGCTGACATGCTGTGGGTGGGACTTCACCAGGGCTAAAGCTCAGATGATGGGGCATTTACATGGCCGCACTTGTTTTTCTCTAATCTTTTCCTCAGTGGTGTTGTGATTCTGATTGGACAGTGGGTTCCACGGTTGGGCAGGAATGACGAGAATGACGGTTGGACAGGATTCTTGCAGCCGCATGGACACCCACCTGAAACGAAAAGAAATGAAAGTGGAAAACAATCAAACTTTACTTTGATGAATCAACAGTAAAGACTTTGACACTTTGTCGCTCAAGTGTTGTCAGATTTCCCAGAATAAAAGATTTAGTGGAGTTGTTTTCTCAGGAAGGTTCTTTGTGCTTCTGTGGATAAACTCAAACATCCTCTTATGTGACATAGTTTTGGATGGCTTAATTGTGAGATTGGACACGTAAAGGTGAAGTCACTGAGACGAGGGAGAACCTCCGTCTGATTCTTTTTCTTCGGTGTGCATCTTTTGTCTGTGTTGTGCTTTGTAACTATCTTCAGTCCTTCTTTAGACAGAACTGTGGATCTCTGCCTTTTTTGACTTGCCTGTCCGAAGCTGTTGCTTGCCTCATACGTATTCCCTCCCCATCCCTAATGCTTGCATTTTATAAACCTTGACCTTCTAGTTTTACATTTTTAGTGGGAGAAGTTATGTTTTTGGTGATGGTGCAAAATGTTAATTCTTAAAGCTTTTAATGGATTTTGTTGGATGCCAAATAAACATGGAACTGAGAAGTGGAGAGGGTTTTATTTACTATTCCATCCATCCAGGAACACACAAACTGCACACACAGGCAGCCTGATATGTCACTGAAGTTATCCTGTATAATTACCAGATGATTAAAATTCAACTGATTACATGTCAGAGGGGCTCAAACCAAAGCTTTGCTCTAAATGGTAAATGGACTGTACTTATATAACGCCTTTCTAGTCTTCCGACCACTCAAAGCACTTACACTACATATCTCATTCACCCATTCACACACATTCATACACTGATGGCATTAGCTGCCATGCAAGGTGCCAACTGCTCATCAGTTTGAGGAGCTAACCATTCATACACATTCACACACCGATGGCACAGCCTTCGGGAGCAATTTGGGGTTCAGTATCTTGCCCAAGGACACTTCAACATGCAGACTGGAGGGGATCGAACCGGGGATCGAACCATCGATCTTCTGATTAGTGGACGACCCGCTCTACCTCCGAGCCACAGCCGCCCTAGTTTCGCTCTAGTTTACAATGAAGCAACATCTTCATCACTGCTGATCACCGGTTACTCAGTGTAGGCACAGTTCTCCTTCTCAGATTGCTTTCACATGCAGGATTATATAGAGAGGCCACAAAAAGGTAAAAGTGATTCATCACAATATTTTTATTTGCATTGAGGCTGTTTGGACTCGAAGCCCAGACTGGGAAGCACTGCTCTAAACCAAGGACAAACCTGATCAGACAACACTTCTGGAAAACATCAAATAGAATCTGACAAATCTCCATGTATGCACAGATAGTGTAGCATGCACCAGGAGACCTGTCGTCCATCCATTAATGTACACACCATCAGGCATCACCCTGCTTATACCATGGTCACTTGACAAGGGGAAAAAAATGGAGAACATTTTCATGCAATCAAAACCAAAGTTTTTCACAAGCTACAACTTTCTCTGATAACAACTGAGGGTTTGTTTAATGGAAGTCATTACCCTCCAATAAAGTTCTTATGCATTGTAAATGTTAGATACAGCTTGGCAACAGGAGCTCACAGAGCCTTCAGCTATGAGCCAGAAAGCTAACGTGAAAAACACTGTACAGCTGACAAACAGTAAACGCAGCCAAGTCTCATTGTCTCCAAGTCAGTATCAAGATTTTTACTGACAAATGGTCGGACATGTGTAACTTCTGTTGAAGTAATGAGTTGAATAGTGAAAGGGATGTGAGATGATCGCTTATATGAAGTATCAATAAGTTCAGAGGGGCAGTGAACTTCTTGTTACAGTCCTGTGGTGTTCAGAGGACGAGGCACTGAAGGATTACACATTCATTTATTTCAGTTCAGTGAACAGACTTAATCACAAACTATTTGGCAGGTTTCCAATATCTGGAATTATTACAAGGGTTTGTTGAATACTCAAATCGGATTGGTCAGTTACAGCATGTATGCAGCTGCTGTGGTGTGCAGTTCTGTTCATAGACTGGAGAACCACAGCAAACCTGATCAAATCATTTCAATTATTTAAATCAACAGAATTACAAAATATTGAGTTCTCTTGTCAGTAGACATGTAATAAGCAGAATAATGTACAGCATGCCCATCAGGGTTTATTTCCCAATAATGACCAGCTCGCTGTACATGATCCTGGACTTAATGGACACTCTGCAGCCAGTCAGGATCAAGTATTCACTCAGACCATGGTATAAAAATGTACAACATTATTCTATACAAGACTAAGCACAAAGACTTTATTAATCCACACCGGGGAGATTCACTTGTTACAGCAGCTCACAGAACACAAGGTGGATTTGAAAATACTCATAAATAAAAATAAAAGAAGTAAATAAAATAGCAATAACAATAAATATACAGAATGTATGACAGGAAATGACATAAAAGATGGTTAACATTTTCCAGAACACAGCAAGAGATGATTGTACAGTGTAGATAAATGAATGTTGTTGTACAGTGTAGATTCATTGATATAATTGCTGCAGAAAAATAAAGTGCTGACAAAGGTGCTACAGCAGCTGCTGCACATGTAGAACTACTGTAAGCTGGAACTCTGATGTGAGCAAGAATAATCAACATTTGATGCTGCATCTCAGCTTTGGTCAGGACACGGCCTCCTTCCTCATGATTAAGACTTTCCACTGCATGAATACATCAGCGATTATCAACACACGCTAACCTGAGGATTCAAAGTCCACAGACAGCCAGCACTTTCTCATAACCTAGTTAGCAGTGTAAACACACACCATGGTTCAGTCATATCCATAATGTCCACAGACCTCTGGGTTTGTTCTGCCTTCATTACTCCTCTTTATCATGTGTAAACTGAACAGAAGTCATGATTAGGAAGAAGACGTTTGGGGCTGATGAAGCCTCCAACAGGTTAATGATTACCTCACCTCTGTTTATCACAGTTGGCTAGCTGTGTGTCAGTGACAGTGAGTGAGTGTGAGATCAGTGTGTTGGTGTTCCAGTGGACAGCCATGTCACAGCCGCGTGTGTGTGTGTCGGACTTTGAGGAGGCAGCCAGGAAAGTTCTCCCTAAAGCTGTGTATGACTACTACCGCTCAGGAGCTGATGAGCAAAACACACTGGCTGACAATGTCACTGCTTTTAACAGGTACAACACACACACACACACACACAGCTCTCAGCACAAACCTCCGCCTGCCTTATGCATAAGAGGCCCCACCAGAAAAAGTATTCATTCAGAATGTGATTTTAAATTACACCACTCCTTCCCATTGTGATTATTCATGTGTTCATGTTAGAATTTGTGTCACATGAATTTGTGCAGCATGAATTAACAGAAAAGTATTTTGGCATGTACCTTTACCTGAAGCTCATCTGCTGTGAATGAGTTATTACAGCGCTCATCTACCTTCTTTACTGCCAACATAAGATTGTTTGCACTGCAGGTGTTAGACAGACTCAGTGTTCCCATAGTGTCACAACACATGTCAAACTCTGAACACATACATGAACCACACATACAGCGTGAAGAGCAAAAACTATTACCTTTACTTTATTTACCTTTATTATTATTACTATGTAGTATTCAAAAGTATTTATATTCATGTTGCATAGTTAGAACAGCTGCAGAGAGAAGAAAAGAAAAGAAACAGTATTAATGAATCTTTCTTGTAATATGACAATATATATGTATATGGGAAAGAACCTTTTTGTGCCAACATCCAGCATTCATTGCATTCAAGACAATCAAGATCATGTGCTGATGGTCGTTAACCTTCGACCTCCATGAGGAAAAAAATGAAGAATAGAGAGTAAGGGAAGTGACTGGCACAATGCTGCATGGAGTTTATGTAATAGCATAATAGCGTTGCTATTATGTAATAACAACCCGCTCTACCTAATATGTTTGCATGTCCTGTCTGCGTATGAAACCGCTACTGTACTGTGCTGTCTGACCTGGGCATTTTGAGTCGTCTAAATATGTTGTCTTATTTGAATGCACTTACACCTTAAATCAGTCTTTACCTGAGCCTCATATAAACGACTGTAATGTTATATGGTGCAGAGTTATACATGATGATACATGGTCCAACGTAAATGTTCCTCTTCTCCACAGCTACAGTCTGAATGTAACATCTTTCACAATGTTTGTCTAATGTTGTATAAATGTTTAACAAAAGACTTTGTGACCTTATTTCAATTTACCTTTCTCACATACACAAAAGGGGAAAATTCTATAATTGCCATATGTCTTCAGTTCTTCAGCTCTTTGGTTAGTGTCAGGGATTTTGTAAGTTGTATGTTACCGTTTAATAAGGGCACTTTTCAAATGTAGACAACAGTAGTAAACATATGACTTTCATATCTATAATACTGTCTGCATGTTGTCTTTTTCTCCAAGCTTCGGATGGCTGATCACAGTGTCTCCTTTCATATGTCTATTCTGTCGAATATGATTACATTTGTATTTTATTTGTGATGAATCTGAAACTGATCTTGCTCATCAGTAACAGTCCCCTGAAACTGAAAAGCTTAATCACTGGGTAGATGCTCAGCTAGAAATGTGTGTTACCAACTGAAGAGAAAATATAAATGCCATGCATTGTGTGTGTGTGTGTGTGTGTGTGTGTGTGTGTGTGTGTGTGTGTGTGTGTGTGCAGATGGTATCTTGTCCCCCGGGTGTTGAGGAATGTGTCCACAGTGGATCTGTCTGCCTCTGTGCTTGGACAGAAGCTCAGCATGCCTCTGTGTGTTGCAGCTACAGCGATGCAGAGGATGGCTCATCCTGAGGGAGAGACGGCTACAGCGAGAGGTACGAGAGCTTCTCTGAGCTCTAGATCACTGCAGGAGTTCGGGGTTTGTCAGGTTTATAAGTCATGGTTAACCTTTTAACACCTGTGATCTGTGATGTTGTATCAGCATGCCAAGCAGTTGGAACAGGGATGATGCTGAGCTCCTGGGCCACCTCCACTATAGAGGAAGTGATGTCAGCAATGACATCAGTGGGCCCTGGAGGTGTCCTGTGGATGCAGCTTTATATCTATAAAGACCGAGAGCTCACACTATCATTGGTCCGCCGAGCAGAGGAGGCGGGCTATAAGGCCATCTTTGTTACCGTGGATACACCGTTCCTGGGGAGGAGATGGGATGACATGCGCAATCGCTTCAAACTGCCCTCACATCTGAGGTAGGAACCAAACAACAGCAAGAGTAATGAATCACTTCATTACAGACCAACTCTTCACTCTGTGTGTGTGTGTGTGTGTGTGTGTGTGTGTGTGTGTGTGTGTGTGTGTGTGTGTGTGTGTGTGTGTGTGTGTGTGTCCAGCATGTCTAACTTCTCAACAGCCTCACTGGCTTTCTCTGAGGGAAACTATGGCAACGACAGCGGTTTGGCTGTTTATGTTGCCAAAGCGATCGACCCCACTCTCTGCTGGGACGACATCATGTGGCTGAAGAAAGAAACACGTCTACCTGTGATTGTGAAGGGAGTACTGAATGGTACACACACACACACACACACACATACAGTGTGTTCTTAATAGATATGAATGATTCTCCAAAAAGTAAAATAACAGATTTCATGAGTAAACTGACATCAGAGTTGTTTTACAGTAAAGGTCAGTGTTCAGTAAGGTCAAGTTGTATTTCCTTTCTGAAATTTTAAGAAAGATTCACCAATTCTAAAGACTTTTACTTGTTACTTGTTTCCCACATTGTCACAATTTTGAAATTTTGAGATACACTGACCTGACCAGAGCACTTTTTATATATATAAATTTTTCATGACTGAGGATGCTTAGAGACTCAACATCACAACATCTGGTAGGACTCAGTTCCAGGTATGTAGCTCAGGTGGTTCGTCCTGTATTTGGAGGGTTGAGGTTCGATTCCTGGCTGTGAAGATAATGAACCCCACGCAGCCCCTGGTGGCTGTCCGTCAGGACACTAGCACTACTTCTGAAGGAGTGTGAGATGTGGATAAAAAATAATCTACGTGGCTCAGACCCGAGGCTCAACAAATCTTCCTCTTTCTCTCACACTGACTGACTGAGAGTGACCAGTAGAAAGTTTTAAATACTTATTAACAACACACCCCGATAACACGTGTCTGACTTTGTCTGGCTCAGGATGCACTCATTGTGTGTGTGTGTGTGTGTCTGTGTGTCTGTGTGTCTGTGTGTGTCTGTGTCTGTGTGTGTGTGTGTGTCTGTGTGTGTGTGTGTGGTCAGGTGAGGATGCTGTCCAGGCTGTGAATTATGGTGCTGATGGCATCTTGGTGTCCAATCACGGAGCTCGACAACTGGATGGAGTTCCTGCCACGGTGTGTGTTTATTTATTTTGATGTGTGTGTGTGTGTGTGTGTGTGTGTGTGTGTGTATGCATGTGTGTTTGTGAAAATTACACTTCATCCCAGTGGCAGTATCAAGTTTCTTTTTCAGAGAAAATCCACTCTTCTGTCCACTTGACCCCTCAACAAAAAAAACTGTGACGACAATATGACGTATGCTCAGACTCCATCCAGCTACTAACAGGCCACAACACTGAACACAGTGTCTCTATTTTGTGCCACTTGGTTTCCTCTCTCTTCCATTCTCCTTCCTGTGACTCGTCAGGCAGGCTGGAGGAGCTATGAGCGAGGTTGCACAGGTGTACCCTGTGATGTGACACACAGCTAAATATATAAACCATGGCGACAGCACTCTGTGTCCCAAAATGTGCAATACACCTTTCTGTCCACTGTTTGCATAATCACATTTCTGAATGTCTTTTATGGTGGAATATCAGCTACACTTCATTAAACTGCCATAATCGTGACATGTTTACAATGAACACAGCTGCTAGCATCAAATTATTGTATTAACAAGATAAATATGAGACATGGAGACATGATTGTAAACTCATAATCTGATCCAGTAATAATGTGTTTGCTGATGGTTACTAACAGGTCAGAGCCCGGAGACCGCGACTTGCTTTCTGCTGTGGCTCAATGAGTTATGAACTGTTTATGATAAGATAAACATAGAACATTTTAAATGTACTTTATGTGACAATATAAATATAAAGTAAGTTTGTGTGTGTGTGTGTGTGTGTGTGTGTGTGTAGCTGGATGTGCTGGAGCAGGTAGTGAGGGCGGTACAGGGTCGCTGTGATGTCTACATGGATGGAGGAGTGAGGCGGGGGACAGACGTCCTGAAGGCTTTAGCTCTGGGAGCAAAGGCTGTGTTCATCGGCCGACCGGTGCTGTGGGGCCTCGCCTGTCAGGTAACACAGCGCACTTGTCTACAGTCTCATTAGCCTTAATTAGCAGAAGTACTATTAGGAGAGTCCCAACCCCAACCTTGTTTTCTGTATTTGTGCATGTGCAGGAGTAAAACTGAACACATCTGATTCTCTTTTTGGAAATTCAGTTCTATCTGATCTGAAACACGTTTTTTTAAGTCATCACTCATTTGTATGGAATAAAATATTTACTGATGATGTTTCAGAAAGTTGTTTAATAAAAAAAACTATTTTCAACACTAGCACTAACACAGTAACACTGCATTCATGTGACACAGAACTAAACAAACATATTATGTGACTGTGTCAGGGGGAACAGGGGGTCATTGAGCTTCTGGAACTTCTAAAAGAGGAGCTGCGACTGGCTATGGCCCTGTCAGGTAACACACACACACAACACAGAGAGAGAGAGAGAGAGAGGTGGCATCTACTTTGTGAAAAGAGAACCCTTTTTTCTCAGAGCACTGTGTGTGTGTGTGTGTGTGTGTGTGTGTGTGTGTGTGTGTGTGTGTGTGTGTGTGTGTGTGTGTGTGTGTGTGTGTAGGTTGTCGTTCTGTATCAGAGGTGAGCAGGTCCCTGGTCAGGAGAGCAGAGTTCAACTCCAGGATGTGAGAGAAGAATCTGTTGTTTCATCACATTCTTGGAAACATTATTTTGTGAAATGAGTTTGTTATTTTTGGTATTGAGATTTCTTCAAATGTTCTACTGAAAATTCTTCACCATCAATTCTAATAATAATAACAATAAGAATGATAATAATAATAACAATAAGAATGAGGTGTAAAATGATGGATGACATGGCACTGATTAAAGGGGCACTCCACTGATGAAGATCAGATGTGGAAACAAAATGACTGAAGTGACATAACTGTGATTTTTAAACTAATGAAAGGTAGTATGGAAGGTTTTGACTTTCACCTTTCACCGAAGAACCACTAAAGCACAATATAACTGAAATGGTCAGAGGGAGTCAACTTAAACTTGACTCATTCAATTCAATTCAATTTTATTTATATAGCACCAAATCATAACAGACATTATCTTATGACTCATGAGACTTTATTATTTCAGTTTATATTGTGATTAGTCAAGATTTCACAATCTGTACAATGTGTAACATCACTCTCTCCGGATGGACAGACATGCTATAGATGTGTGTACAAAGCAGACCAACAAAATCACAACATATAATTGATGATGACAGCGTTTCTGATACATGTAGATTATAAATGTAAATGTATGTTTAGAGTATGAATATCCCTGAATAAATTTCTGGCTAATGAGATGACTAAAAACTAATTCAGAAATACTAACTAATCTATACACATGTACATGAGTTCAGGAGGGGTAAACACTGCTGAGGAATGCAGTGCACTACATGTGAAGTCAAAAGTCAAACTTGAGAGTAAAAACGCTAGGTTCTATCTAAGCCATATTTAATGCGTTGAACGGTATGCAACAGGATGCTGAGGATGATGGGAAGGGGGAATTACAGTCAATAAGCTTACTTATGTTTCTCAGAGATAAAGGAAAGAGGGAGGGGAGAAAATCCTAAACTGAAGCACTGGCTTCATGAAGGAGTTCAGGTAACAGGTGTTACTTCACAAAAATCCTGAGGGACTGCTACGACAGTAAGGAGTCATGTGACCAACAAGGAGCAACATTCACTGATTACTTTCTTCATCTCCATCTGCCACCTGATCACCAAATCTTCTCAAATTCCTCCAGCCTGTCATGAAGAAAATGGGTATCATTCACATTAAAATTTCTTTTTCCAAAACAAAAGAAGAGGTTTCTTTGCAGAAAGGACACAGCAGGACAGAAGGTCAATCAATCAATCAATCAATCAAATTTTATTTGTATAGCCCGAATTCACAAAATACATTTTGCCTCAGAGGGCTTTACAATCTGTACAGGGAGTGACACCCTCTGTCCTTAGACCCTCGGTTCGAGTGAGGAAAAACTTGCCCACAAAAAACCCTTTTAACAGGGAAAAAAGTGGAAGAAACCTCAGGAAGAGCCACAGAGGAGGGATCCCTCTCCCAGGACGGACAGACGTGCAATAGATGTCACGTGTACAGAACAAATCAACACAAACATATTGTACAATTACAATGAATGATAAAATGACAATGGATTACAATGAATGATAAAATGATTACAGTAGCAGTGGAACCTGTGATAGAGATAGAGAGACACAGATGCACAGCAGCAGTAAATCATTAACTAACTATAAACTGTAATGGAGATATGGTAACAATAATGACAGTAATAATATATGTAGTGGAGGTCGTGCAGGACCACAGCAGCAGCCACGATCCATGAGAACCTGCTGGACGAGAGAGCACCGAAACTCCAGGGAAGAAGTTTGGTTAGTCAAATCAAATCAAATCAAATCAAATTTTATTTGTATAGCCCAAAGTCGCAAAATACATTTTGCCTCGGAGGGCTTCACAATCTGTACAGGGAGTGACACCCTCTGTCCTTAGACCCTCGGTTCGAGTGAGGAAAAACTTGCCCACAAAAAACCCTTTTAACAGGGAAAAAAGTGGAAGAAACCTCAGGAAGAGCCACAGAGGAGGGATCCCTCTCCCAGGACGGACAGACGTGCAATAGATGTCACGTGTACAGTCAACAAGTCAACAGAAACATTTTGTGTAATTACAATGAAAAATGACAATGGATTACAATGAATGATAAAATGATTACAGTAGCAGTGGAACCTGTGATAGAGATAGAGAGACACAGATGCACAGCAGCAGCAAATCATTAACTAAGTTACTATAAACTGTAATGGAGATCTGGTAACGTTAATGACAGTAATAATATATGTAGTGGACGTCATGCAGGACCACAGCAGCAGTCACGATCCATAGTAAGATGTGTTAACATGCATTAATGAGACATGTATGTTTACAGATGGTGAGAGAGGGAGAGAGAGACAGACAGAGAGACAGAGAGAGAGAGAGAGAAGGTTTGAGTAGAGGGAGGGGAAGTCCCCCGGCAGTCTAGTCCTACAGCAGCATAACTAAGGGATGACCTGAGCCAGCCCTAACTATAAGCTCTATCAAAAAGGAAAGTCTTAAGTTTACTCTTAAAAGTGTTGACTGTGTCTGCCGCCCGAACCCAAAATGGTAGTTTGTTCCACAGAAGAGGAGCTTGATAGCTGAAAGCTCTGGCTCCCAATCTACTTTTGGAAACTATAGGAACTACAAGGAACCCAGCATTCTGAGAGCGCAGTGTTCTAGAGGGCTAGTAAGGTACTATGAGCTCTTTTAGATATGATGGTGCCTGACCATGAAGAGCTTTGTATGTAAGGAGAAGAATTTTAAATTCTATTCTAGATTTAACAGGTAGCCAATGCAAGGAAGCCAAAATGGGAGAGATGTGATCTCTGATCTTGGTTCCTGTCAGAACACGTGCAGCAGCATTCTGAATTAGCTGCAAAGTCCTAAGAGACTTATTGGAGCAGCCTGATAACAAAGAGTTACAATAGTCCAGCCTAGAAGTAACAAATGCATGGACTAGTTTTTCTGCATCTGCTTGAGATACAATGCGTCTGATTTTGGCGATGTTACGTAAGTGGAAGAATGCAGTCCTCGAAATCTGTTTTATGTGGACATTAAAGGACAAATCCTGATCAAAAACAACTCCAAGATTCTTTACGGTGGAGCTGGAGGCCAGGGTGATCCCATCTAAAGTAACTAAGTCTCTAGAACAGGGGTGTCAAACTGTTCCACAAAAGGGCCGGTGTGGCTGCAGGTTTTCTTTCCAACCAAGCAGCAGCACACCAGACTTGACTCATTTAATCAACTGATCTCAGTCTTCAGAAAGTTGATTGGTCAAACTGTGTGCTCTTGGTTGGTTGGAACAAAAACCTGCAGCCACACCGGCCCTTTTGTGGAACAGTTTGACACCCCTGCTCTAGAAAGAGAGTTTCTGAGGTGTTTGGGTCCAATTACAACTTCAGTTTTGTCTGAATTTAACATCAGAAAATTGTAGGTCATCCAACTTTTTATATCCTTAAGGCATGCTTGGAGTTTAGTTAACTGATTGGTTTCATCAGACTTGATCGATAAATATAATTGGGTGTCATCGGCATAACAATGAAACTTAATGGAGTGATTCCTAATAATGTTTCCTAAAGGAAGCATATATAAACTGAATAGAAGTGGTCCTAGTACAGAACCTTGTGATACTCCGTGACAAACTTTGGTATGCATGGAGGATTCATCATTGACAAGAACAAACTGAGATTGATCTAAGAAATGCGACTAAAACCAGCTTAGGGCTGTTCCTTTGATGCCAATTAGATGTTCCAGTCTCTGTAAAAGAATTTGATGGTCAATGGTGTCAAATGACTAAGATCTAACAGTACAAGTACTGTAGTGTAGACACTGGAACGCGGTTATATCTAGCGTTGGTTCAGGGATTAATACAAGATTCACACTGGGGTGCCGGCCAGAACACCATTTAGGGCCAAATCTGCTTCCAGAGTCCAAATGACGAGACAGGTGATGGATGGGGAGGTGGTTTATTACTCTCTTTTAGGCGAGGTCATGTGGTTTTCTATTAACAGAAAAATAACAAATATACAAATGATTAAAAAATAAAGACCTTAATCGATAATAAACATAATAAAGGTGCACTGAAATTATTACAATCCCATTCGCCTCTAATTACCACCGTCACATCCTTAAACACACTTCAACTGACTCATTAACATATGAACACACATACAGCATAAACAACATCGAGTAACATCTCGTAATGGTCACTGTAAACGAGACACTAACGAGTCGGAACAACAAAGATAAACATAATTAACGCGACGCACAACGGATAAGAGGCAGGTGGCTACATGCTACCACTAAACTGGGATCACACGGCCGGTGCTTAAACTACATGTTAAACAACAAAAACAGTTCACAGCTGCAGCAACGTAAATACAGTAAACAATAAACAATACAGTAATACTCGAGTGTCACACACGCACGGACCACTCGCCTTAACCAACATTAATTACCGTCTCCACCGTGATCCCTCACTCTGCCGACTGACCGGAGCGCCGTCCTTTACGCTGTCTAACCAGCAGGGGGGGGCATGCTCCTATATGAGCGCACCAACACTGTATTCACAACATCGTAAACACACATAATATAAACCACTTTGGAGCCTTTTCTACAAGTACAGAGTCCTTTGTCTGATGCCATTAGGAAGTCGTTTGTAACTTTGACTAGTGCGGTCTCTGTGCTATGAGATGAAGGTGATGCTGTGTGCTCTGTAGGTTACTCAATTCAATTTAATTTATATACAGCCAGATCCTAACAGAGGTTATCTCATGACACTTTCCATAAAGAGAATGTCTGGACGGTACCTTTTATAATATTATTTGCAGAAACCCAATAAATCCCACCACAAGCAAGCACTTGGTGACAGTGGCAATAAAAACCATTAATACAGACATGGTCGAGCTTGTCAGGTGTTGACCTCTCAAAATTGTAAAGATTCACAGTGTCTAACCTGGAGGTATATAAAGAAATCTGTCTCTGACAGTCCATATTTCTTCTGAATCTGCCAAAATGAAGCAAATGTACCCTAAATGTATAAATCCCAAACAGTTCTGATTCCTTCCATTGTTCAACGGCTGCATCTAAAGTTGGTGTGTTGACAACCAGCGTAAAGAATAGAGCTCTAAACTTAAATTGTTTTGCCACTTGCTTAAACAGGAAATATTTGCAGCCAAATAATAACACATTAAATCTGGTAAGCCCCCCCCCCACCAACCCTCAATTGCCAGTGGTCTTGTTATATACATAAAAATATCGTCTGCATATAGCAATATTTTGTTCAAAGTATACTAAGTGGGCGTTCAGACAGGGACAGGCAAAACGGACGCCGGCGGCGTTTTTCAATTCATTTTCAATGGGGGTCGTGCGTTTCCGCACCGGCAGACCACGACGCAGGCGTCGCCGCAAAAAACGTCGCCGGCGACCGGCAAGAGAAGTTGAGCCAGATCCAACTTTTGGAAAAACGGAGCCCCACGTCACGCTCCGGCCGCCAATCAGACACTCAGATCGGTCAAACGTCCACAGACAGCCTGAAATGTCTCTGAAGCAGAGACTATCCAGGTGGATTCACGGACTAAACTCTGATAATCTACCTGTGTGTGTGTTCTCACTTTGTTTATTTCATGTACCAGCTTCTAGATCTGAGTCCGACTCGCAATTTACGCTGCAAAATATAATGACACGAAGAAGTTTAATTTGATTTGTGTCCGATGATTAGAGAGAGAGAGAGAGAGAGAGAGAGAGAGAGAGAGAGAGAGAGCTTTGATAGAGAGACATAGAGTAACAACACAGAGAGCGAGCGCCGGCCTCGATAAAGCTGTCATTAATCAGAGAAATAAAAAGTTATTTCCTGATTGTTTCACAGCGGTTACATTCGGCAGGTATAGACACGCCCACAGCAACCCACCTCAGCTCCCCTCACCCCCCCACCACCGCACTTCCCCACCACCGGTTGCCGGTTTGCCTGTCCCTGTCTGAATACGCACTAATAAGTGTTATAATCATGAATCTGAATAGGTGCCCAAGGGGCTCCAGCGCAAGTGCAAACAGCAGGGCTGTGCAGATTAAATGCATCTGGAACTGTCTAATTAGTAACCATTCTTGCATAAGGATTGTTGTAACTAAGACTACACAATTTTACAGTAAATCCCTCATGACCCCTTCATTAACTACATGCATCACTCTGCTTTACAGGTATCTAAAATTGTCATTAATGGCCATTATTATTATCCTAAATTGTAATGAACATTTTTTCTACATATAACATTTGACTTAAACTATGAATGGTCATCAGAAGAGGATGAAAGGGAAGGAAAGAAGCCTGGGTACTTCAGCGCAAACCTCCAGGTGTGATCATATGACATCAGCTAACACCTTGAGGCAAACAGCATGAACTTTGAACTTTCAGATTTGGCTCAAAAATATTAATGTTGTTGACTGGGCTGTGGTAACAGATGACAGATCGCAAGCTACTATTCAGTAAACGAATAAATGGCACTTGTAGAACTGCTGTATAAAAGCAACATCACATCAGAGCGAGGGATGTTGTATTGGATATCAGCATGCTGTGATTCAGTTGTAGACACAGTCAGGCAGAGTGCTGAAGATAATCACAGCCATGGTTAATAAAGATGTTAATCACCATGTATGTTAATCCATTTCATTAAGAGAAAACTGTTTTTCTACATGTTTATTAAAGGGTAATGATTTCCCTCTTAACTTCTGACTTATTTTTTAAGGTTGAAAACAGCACGCATAGTCTTCATGTAAAGGTTTGCTTCTTCCTTTATCTTCACCTTTGCTGTGCATCTGTCTCTGTGGATAGTTGTTGGGTTTACAAAACAACTGCTAGGTCAGAAATGCAGAAGCCACCTCACCGTCTCTAAAGAGGAGGTAGACAATCATGAGAGCAGGGTCAGCAGCTACCTCAGAAGGTGGTTGGGATTGCCCAAAAGCCCAAGCAACATCACCCTCTACGGCAACACCAATAACCTGACGCTGCCCATCAGTGGTCTCTGTGAGGAATTCAAGGTTAGCCGAACGAGGGAGGTGCTCCATTACGAGGAATCCAGTGATCCAAAGGTTTCCCAAGTCAGGATCGAAGTGAGAACTGGGAGAAAGTGGAGGGCAAAGGAGGCCATGGACCAGGCTGAGGCAAGGCTTCATCACAGAAGGCTGGTGGGATATGTGACGATCGGCCGGGCAGGATTGGGTGGCATTCCAAATACTAGCTACAGCAATAAGGCAAAGAGAGGCAGGAATGAGAAGGAGGTGAGAGCGTGCAAGCCAGATGGTGGGACTGAGGCAACAGGGCGCATGGACCAGATGGGACCAGGCCAGGGGACAGGTAAATCTCATGGGCTGAGCTGTGGAAGGCCGAACCTTACCACATCAAGTTCCTTATCCAGTCAGTGTATGACATCCTGCCCAGCCCAGCTAATCTCTTTTGTTGGGGCAAGATGGAAACACCAACATGCAACTTGTGCCAAGGAAGAGGAACACTGGAACACATACTCAGCAGGTACTGAGGGTGGTTGCCATCTGCAGTGCCATCAACCAGAGCAAACATCCCCAACTATCAAAGCACCGGATCACGTTCATTCAAGCAGGAGGATGTCCCAAACCCTGAGCAAAGCACTCTGCACTTTATTGCTTTTGCACTTCTGGTTAAATGCTAAACTGCATTTTGTTGACTGAGTAATTGTACTTTGTGCAATTACAATAAAGATGAATCTAATCTAATCTAATTTATCAGATTGACGTGTTTGGACGTGTTTATGATTAACCCTAAATGCACACTAAAGTTAGTCGCGGAGTTCCACAAGGTTCTCTACTTGGAATAATTCTATTCACCTTAAATATGCTTCCTTTTGGAAACATTATTACTCCATTAACTTTCATTGTTATGCTGATGATACCCAATTATATTCATCAATCAAGCCAGATGAAACCAATCAGTTAACTAAACTTCAAGCATGCCTTAAGGACATTAAACTTGGATGACCTTGGTTCTTGTAATTGGCCCCAAACACATCTGAAACTCTTTATCTAAAGATATAAATTAGTTACTCTCGATGGGATCACCCTGGCCTCCAGCTCCACCGTAAAGAATCTTGGAGATCTTAAAACAATCTTCAAGCACTGTCCTGTCTCAAACAGATGCAGAAAAACTAGTCAATGCATTTGCGCCTTTAGAGGCACTTCTACAACCCCTGGCAAAAATTATGGAATCACCAGTCTTGGAGGATGTTCATTCAGTTGTAGAAAAAAAGCAGATCACAGACATGACACAAAACTAAAGTCATTTCAAATGGCAACTTTCTGGCTTTAAGAAACACTTAAAGAAATCAAGAAAAAAAATTGTGGTAGTCAGTAACAGTTACTTTTTTAGACCAAGGAGAGGGAAAAAATTATGGAATCACTCAATTCCGAGGAAAGAATTATGGAATCATGAAAAACAAACAAACAAAAGAACACTTCAACACACCACTAATACTTTGTTGCACCACCTCTGGCTTTTATAACAGCTTGCAGTCTCTGAGGCATGGACTTAATGAGTGACCAACAGTACTCTTCATCAATCTGGCTCCAACTTTCTCTGATTGCTGTTGCCAGATCAGCTTTGCAGGTTGGAGCCTTGTCATGGACCATTTTCTTCAACTTCCACTACATATTTTCAATTGGATTGAGATCCGGACTATTTGCAGGCCATGACATTGACCTTATGTGTCTTTCTTCAAGGAATGTTTTCACAGTTTTTGCTCTATGGCAAGATGCATTATCATCTTGAAAAATGATTTCATCATCCCCAAACATCCTTTCAGTTGATGGGATAAGAAAAGTGTCCAAAATGTCAACGTAAACTTGTGCATTTATTGAAGATGTAATGACAGCCATCTCCCCAGTGCCTTTGCCTGACATGCAGCCCCATATCATCAATGACCCCTTGCTAGGGGTTGTAGACTGGATTATTGTAACTCTTTATCAGACTGCCTTCAGGACTCTGCAGTTGATCCAGAATGCTGCAGCACATGTATTGACAGGAACCAGGATAAGAGATCATATTTCTACCATTTTGGCTTGTTTGTTTACTATTAGTCATATCTCCATTAAAGTTTATAGCAAGCTGCTCTGGAAAGTGTCATGAGATAACTTTTGTTATGATTTGGTGCTATATAAATAAAATTGAATTGAATGAAAATTGTCAACCCTTCTGATTGGACAACAGGTAGCACAGCATCAATCATGACATCATCCCAGAGTGAATATTTAAAAAGATTTTATTGTGGGGTGTCGTTAAGCTCAGCTGGTAGAGCAGCCGCCCCATGTACAAAGGCTCAGTCCTTGCCGCGGCGGCCCAGGGTTCAAATCCAACCTGTGGCTCTTTCCCGCATGTCATTACCCATCTCTCTCTCCCCACGTTCCTGTCACTCTTGAAGCTGTCTCTGTCAAATAAAGGCCAAAAAAATATCTTTAAAAAGATTTTATTGTAAAAAAACAAAACAAAATGTAGTTTCAGCTTTCAGTTTACATTGATAATTTCAAAATTATTAGATAATTATTATTATCAATAACATCACACAGCCTAACCAATAAGAGCATCAGTAACTCCACCCAATCACAACCGTGACTGTCAGGGTGTGGCCTCACAGCGGCTCTGTTGTCTGTAGAGATCGAAGGTAGAGTGGGCGTGGTAAGGTAACGGGCGGGGCTGGACATCTTCTGGCTCCTCCTCTGGCGGGAGGGGCTTCTGTCTGAGGAGGTCAGGGGTCATGAAGATGAGAGGGGAAGGGCCATCTACTGTCTTGTTGCCATGGCATCGGATAGGTGGGGCAAGCAGCAGCCTATCCTGCAACACCTGGCTGATCAGCTCATCCTCCTGCACATCAATGCTGACCAATGAGGTGAAGAGAAGCTGAGAGCGAGAGACATTTACCACTACAGACAGGCAGAGAGAGAGAGAGAGAGAGAGAGAGAGCGCAAGAAAAATCCACATTAAAAAAACATTATGTAACTATCTGACCCTAAATTAACAGGTGTAGAATCAGTTTGATGGGGCACTGACTTGAATAGAATGCAAGAGATCTCCTGTTAGAAGTAAACTGGGCTAAGAAGCCTCTTTGGACATCATAGCAGAGCTGAAGTGGTGGAAGTCTCTAATGTGCTTGCTCTATGGGTGCCACAGTGCAGAAGCAAATGTAGAAGATGGAGGTAATTTCATGGCTGGAAACTTTTTGGTTTCATGCACCACTGACAGCTTCCACAGGAATGAATCCTTTAAGGCAGTGATTCTCAAACTATGGTACTCCCTCCAGTGGTAAGCAGAGCAATCAACCATTTTTATTACATTTTTAAATTTTAAATTAAATTAATTAATTTTAAATCATATTACTATGGAAATACTACTAAAATTCAAATTCAAATAATTATAATATTGCTGAAATGTATTTAAAATCCGTTCTGTCTTTCCTGTGATATATGTTGTTTCAATGTAAGCCTACTACACAGGTCAGAGTGAATGAGAGCAAGTGAGTGCCGGCCTTGATAAACCTGGTTAATCAGACAAATAAGAAGTTATTTCCTTCCAGCAGTTACGTTCAGACAATAAATAAAGCAAAATAAAGACAATAGATAAATGAGGCAATAATTAGTCTGGCTGAGTGCTCGACTTGTTTAAATCCATCCATCGATGTCCTTCAGTAATCAGATACAATTATCAGAAGTCCAATTTTTAATTCAATGGTGAATCAGAATACTGTAAAATCTAAAATTGGTAGTGATATTACAGTGAGATGAATCAGTTATCTGTCCTCATTTAAACTGTGGTGTTGTAGTACAATCATAAAGGGCTCTGATCACAGGCTTCAGTGACAGGTTCATTCATTCATGATGGTGAGGATACATGAAATGAGGTAAATAAGCACCCTGTGTGTGCACTTCACCTACCTTCAGTAGCTCTGGTGTTAATCAGGTTTTTTGTCCTCTCTGACCTCTGTAAAGTCTCCTGAACGGCCTTCTGGGAGTTAAACTCTGCCCCCTGCAGGACAACAGACAGGTTACCATGATAAACAGCTGTTAGTCAGCTCAGTCATGATTTATTGAATCCTGCTGAAAAACAGTATGAACCTGCAGTGTCTGAAGCTCCGCCTTCAGAGCCAAAGTGGTGTTTAGCTCCACCCTCTCCAGACAGCCTGGATCTTGATTGGATGCTGCAGCAGGAACCTGCTGTTTGGGCGCTCCACCAATCAGAGGAGATAATGAAAAAAAAATATTTTATTGATCATTCCACTACTCTACTGATCACTGAGACAATTAACAAACTGTGTAAAACAATATCAGTAAAATATGCACAAGCCTTTACAGCCTGTTGATGCAAATAACTGCCAGAAATATTTGAATCTTGTGAGCTTCTGAATACCCAGATGTTATATATTATATTATATTGAATCACTGCTGAATTGTTAGTGGAGCAGGTCTCTTGTTCAGTCTCTTGTTCTCTGGTCAAAAAAAAACTTTTCACCTTTTTCACAATCCTCTATTTGACATATTTTACAGTGCAGATGTTTTGATTGTTGTCCACAACTCTCATATGTAAGATTATTTCTTTCCAGCCATGATGAGCCCTGAACTCCAGCAGAGCTGTCAGAACATTTTTATTTCACTGAAGGTCCAAAAAGTTTATTTTTAAAATCTCCTGTCAAGTTTATTATTTCAGGAATTTTTAAATTTAGCATCTCACAGTATCAGTACAGTTTGGGCATTATTGTGGAGTCATCCTAAACACACATATATTTTTATCTATCCATTTTTTTTTGATAGATATGGACCCCAAGTTATTCAGACACTGTCCAACTCTAGTTACCATGGTGACGTCCTCTGCTCCTCCTCTGAGCTCTGATTGGCTGCTGAAGCTGGCTGTCTCTGCTCAGAGTCATGTGAGGCTCCGGTGTTACTGTAACAACAACTGGCTCTTCAAAACACACCTGAAGGAGACCAGATACAGAACAATGTCACACAGACAGTTTTTCTTTTTCTTGTGTTTTATCAGTCAACGTGCAATATGCAAAATACCAGCAGTGCAGCTGTTGTCATGTCTCTTCCTTCAAACAAGAATTAAGGTTGGTTGTTCATCTGTTATACCTTTTTATATTAATTATTAATTATGGTTTAACAGTAGCTCAGCAGGCTGTTCCTAAATCTGACTGCTGATTCAGATTTAGGAATCAGCTGCTGCTGTGGTCCTGCATGACGTCCACTACATATATTATTACTGTCATTATTGTTACCATATCTCCATTACAGTTTATAGTTAATTAATGATCTACTGCTGCTGTGCATCTGTGTCTCTCTATCTCTCTCACAGGTTCCACTGCTACTGTAATCATTTTATCATTCATTGTAATTCATTGTCATTTTATCATTCATTGTAATTGTACAATATGTTTGTGTTGACTTGTTCTGTACACGTGACATCTATTGCACGTCTGTCCGTCCTGGGAGAGGGATCCCTCCTCTGTGGCTCTTCCTGAGGTTTCTTCCACCTTTTTTCCCTGTTAAAAGGGTTTTTTGTGGGCAAGTTTTTCCTCACTCGAACCGAGGGTCTAAGGACAGAGGGTGTCACTCCCTGTACAGATTGTAAAGACCTCAGAGGAAAAATGTATTTTGCGACTTTGGGCTATACAAATAAAATTTGATTTGATTTGATTTGATTTGATTTGACAGCAAACATCCCCTAAACAACAAACGAACATCATGTTGTTTAATGTTACACAGTTAGCTTCTCAAACACCAAATCAGATCCGTTCTTTATTTGAAAACCCAGCAGATTAGGTAAGGATGTAAAAGATCCTTCAAAGCACATTAAGACTGTATACAGCCTATATTCAGAACCTCACTTGTAAACTACAATAAGTCCAGTCTTCTATCTATGACAGGAATGTTCCATTAGTGCGACCAATCACAACATGAATGATGATTGGTTGGTGGAATGGTGGTTCAACCGAACCCCGGAGCAGTTACCCCCTTGGCGTGCTTCGTTTGGGTTAGCATGAACACCAAACTTGAACTGTGGTGCAGACCAATCAACCGCTCTCTGGCCTGCCTCATAGGGCTGCTCTCAGGCCGCTGTCAAACTCAGGAGTGGTTCATTTCTAGTATGAACACATTCCAAACTACCACAGGAAGTGCACCACTGTATGTGTCATATCATTGGTTAAAAAACATTTTGCCTTCATGTTTCGGTGACTCATTAGCATGTTTTCTGTTATAAGACTGACTGATAGCAGAGGGTCTTCGTCAAAATGATTTAATACCCTCACAGTAGCTCACAGGATGCTGGGAAAGGGCCTCACATACACGCATATCAGAACTACAAGATGAGGTCATCACCTTTCTTCCTGTCTGTCCTCGGGGGCGGGACTTCAGCTCTGATTGGTCACTCTGATGACTCTTCTTCAGTGGGCGAGGCTTTATGTTTGTGTGGCAGGTCTTGGGGGCGGGGCTGAGTGTGATGGACAGGTCGAGTTCAGGACAGCAAGTCAGAGAGGAGGAAGGGACGGAGAGGGGAAAGGGGGCAGGGGGAGGAGAGGAGGGAGGAGAGAGGAGGGAGGAGGAACTCCTCATCCTGGCAGGAAACAACAGAGTGAGACATGCTGGTGACTTTCAGGGGAATACTCCTTTAAAAAGGACGTCCTGATAATGACCATCAGATTCTTTTACAAAGACTTGAACATCTATTTGGCATTAAAGGAACTGCACTAAGCTGGTTTAAGTCTTATTTCTTAGATCGTTTTCAGTTTGTTCATGTTAATGATGACTTCATAAATGCACACCAAAGTCAGTCAAGGAGTTCCACAAGGTTTTGTGCTTAGACCAATTCTATTCAGCTTATATATGCTTGCTTTAGCAACATTATTAGGAATTACTCCATTAACTTTCATTGTTATGCTGATGACACCCAATTATGCACCAATGCATCATGAAACTGTGGAAATTGTCACATCATACAAATATTTGAAAACTGAGGTTACTATGAAACTGAGGTAACAGAGAATTCACCTTCTTCGAAAACTAAACTCATTCTCTGTCAGTCCGACCATCCTTTTGCTTTTATCAATCTTTTGTTTTATCTGTCGGTCTCACAGCCTCACGGTTAGAAACAGAAACAGCCTAAACAGCATTGTTAGAATCTGTTCAAACATCACTGGAGTATTTTGGCTTCTTCTGAGCATACTTGCGAGTGAATTTTCTCTGTTGCGATCAGGGCGGTGTTACGCCTTACCTGCTTGTAAAACCAACCAACACTCTAAATCATTCATTCCCTCTGCAGTCCGATTGCTAAATGCTCTGTAGTCTTGTTCTTAATCCATTGTTGGTGTACGTTTTTATCTGGTCTTATCTGTTTTTTGAAATTATTTTTATCTTGTACTTTTGTAGTTTATTTATCAATTATGTATTTACTCTTCTGCATTTAGCTCTGTGTGTAAAGCTGCTCCAAACTAATTGCCTGAGTGGGATTAATAAAGTTGTTCTAAATTCGTTTTGAATTTTAATTATATTTATTGATCAAGCCCGATGAAACCGATCAGCTAAACTTCAAACATGCCTTAAGGACATAAAAACTAGATTTCTGATGTTAAATTCAGACAAAACTGACCTTGGTTCTTGTAATTGGACCCAAACACCTCAGAAACTCTCTTTCTAGAGACTTAGTTACTTTAGATGGGATCACCCTGACCTCCAGCTCCACCGTAAAGAATCTGGAGTAAAGGAGTTATCTCTGATCAGGATTTGTCCATATACGTCCACATAAAACAAATTTCAAGGACTGCCTTTTTTTAACCTACGTAACATTGCAACAATCAGGCGCATACTGTCTCAAACAGATGCAGAAAAACTAGTCCATGCATTTATTACTTCTATTCAGTTCAATTTTATTTATACAGTGCCAAACAAAAAAAGTTATATCATGCAGTATGGACACTTTCCATATAAAGCAGGTCTAGACTGTACTCTTTATCATATTATCTACAGAGACCATTTTGGCTTCCTTGCATTGGCTACCTGTCAAATCTAGAATAGAATTTAAAATTCTTCTCCTTACATAGAAAGCTCTTCATGGTCAGGCACCATCATATCTAAAAGAGCTCATAGTACCTTACTACCCCTCTAGAACACTGCGCTCTCAGAATGCTGGGTTCCTTGTAGTTCCTATAGTTTCCAAAAGTAGATTGGGAGCCAGAGCTTTCAGCTATCAAGCTCCTCTTCTGTGGAACAAACTACCATTTTGGGTTCGGGAGGCAGACACGGTCAACACTTTTAAGACTTTCCTTTTTGATAGAGCTTATAGTTAGGGCTGGCTCAGGTCATCCCTTAGTTATGCTGCTATAGGACTAAACTGCCGGGGGACTTCAAATGATGCACTGAGCCCTTCCCTCCCTCTCTCATTAATACATGTTAATAACTTCACTTCTTCTTCTCTCGTCTCGCAGGTTCTCATGGACCTACACATACTAGAACTTAACAGAAGTTGAAAACAGATAAGTTAGCTAACCAACTATCCCGCCAGAATGTTATTAGAACTCTTATATATTAGAACTCTACGTCTCACAGTCCGTCAGTTTCTAACATGACCGTTTACCGGCCAGTTACCATGGTAACGTTCATGAATAACTGTAGCTAACACTATCATTGTTTTAGTGGTTAACGGAGCTTCCGGTGACCGGCTAACCCTGACACAACCCCGTGTAACGTTAAGGGAACGTTAGCTCCGTCGTTTGTGTCCGTTACTGTAGTTTGACAGCTGGTCTCTGATCTGTTTGTCAGGGTAACGGGAGTACAGTTAGCCGCTAACGTTAGCGCTTCATTAACGTGTGTGTTACCTGATTCTGTCCGGTCAGAAACGATCCTCAGCAGCGTCAGATCCTCCCTACAGAACACACGTACACTGTCTCTGTCTGAAGATGAGCTGAACGATTATATTATATCATATTATATTATATCACCCATCTTCATTTAAATCTCCCTCCACACCAATAATTTCCTCCTTCTTCATGCAGTTTTTCTTTCGAGCTTCTTTTGAGCTTTATTTATACGAATAGCTGCATCAGCGCCACCAACTGGTCTGGAGTGCGAACCAGAATGTACTGTATTTACATAAAAACAAGCTCACAAAACATCATCTTCTCAGTCATATTAGCTATTCTAATATATTATATATTATTTACACATACGTATTATATATATTATGGTGTATTTCCACATATAGAAATAATTCTTTCACAAAAGTGAAACACGGTTTCAAAATGTCTTAATGTCGTGTAATATTTGGGATTGAACTGTTAAAAATATATTTCTGAAAAGGACAGCATTCATTTTACTTTATTTCACAATTAATTATGCAATTAAATGAATACACAAATAAATGAATACAAAAAAATCTCAAACCTCTGACTGAGATGACTCTTGCCAGCCACTGATTTAAGTGTAGTTCTTCATTACGCTAATGTTTAGCCCTCTGGCTGGGACATGTGATGGAGAAATGGCGGTGAGGTCTAACTGCAGACACTGCTGAGGAGTGCAGTGCACTACATGAGAATGCAAAAGTAAAATGACATGAGAACATAAATACTAGTTCTAGTTAAGCCACACTAAAGAGAATGGATACTGAGGATGGGTTCACACTGGGCAGGTGAAATTACAGGCATGGTCTGACAACAAGCTTACTCTATTTCTCTAAGAAACAGGAAGGCAGGAGGGGAGAAAATCCTAAACTGCAGCGATGGCTTCATGAAGAAGTTCAGGTAACAGGTGTTGGTAGGCTACTTTGGTTTTTTTGCCCTGTCTACGGTCTTCCCTCCCACTGGAACAGAAGAGTGAGGAGGGTTGGACGATGAGGTGGATGGAGGCATTGGGTTTGCTAGCCCCTGGACTCCAGAGATCTGCAGGAAGAGAGACAGAGGATTGTGCTGCATGATGGACATATGACTACAATAATAATCACTACACATGAGCTTAGTACCACACTGGCTTGTGTGTCCTTGTCTAAGACTTCCCTGAGGATGCAATGAGAAGAATATTCATCCATCTATTGAAGAAATCACTATCTCATCCCAGCGTGAGCGGATTTACTACAGTGTTTAATAAGAGCGGATGTAAATGCAATGGCCCGTGATCAGATGTGATGATCCAGATAACGTATGCACAAACAGATCACAGCACTCCTCATTTAATCAAATCTCCCCTGATACACTAAGTGAGATGGTAATGAACCTGAAACCCTCAACCTGTCTATTAGATATTTTATCTGTAACATTTCTGAAGGATGTTTTTAGCAGTGTCCCCCTTTATCTTAAAAAACGGCTTTAGTTCAGCCACTTTTAAACAATTTTAGGCTTTTTAGGTCTAAGCTCCATTTATAGTGGAGGTTTTAGAAAAAGCAGTGGCAGACCAACTGCTTTTATTCATGACAACAGTATCTTTAAAAACACCAAAGTACTCAAACTGCACTTCTCAGGGATTTAGGACTCATCATTGGCAGCTGATGGTGGCTATAAATCCATTCTGGTTCTCTTGGATCTAAGAGTAGCATCCAGTTTTCTGACCATGAGATCTTCGTGGACTGTGTGGAAACCTGGGTGGGTATCAGTGACGCTGCTCTAAAATGGTTTATGTTATATGCCAGGCAGAGATAGTGAGTAGAAAAAACCCCACACAGATCCAGAGAGAGAAAAAAAACATTTTGCTGTCTTTGATTGAGTCACCTTTTTTTGTATCATTTCCTGTTAGTATGAAATTGAAGTTTGTTGATTTTCTATAAACCAAATAATGAATGTATACTGTGATGATGAGTATGCAGTGCACATGATGTATAGAGTGAATATGTAGTCTGGATTGGGGCACACTGACAGTGTTTGCCTGTACTTATATTAACAGTGGTGACTGGGTGCAGCCTCACGAGTAACTGGTGTGCTGCTGTCGTCTCCGGGCGCTCCTCATCTTCTCAAAGCGAGCCTCCATTTCCTCCAGGACCTTTGGGGTGTAGCGGACCACCAGTTTGACTGAACCCTGGGCGGCTTTCAGCAGCTCCACAGCCTTCTCATGGTGCTCCCCTTCAACACTCTGCATGGGCATCAACACACAATATCTATAAATGTTTTGTCATGAGAAGACAATAAGCAATCATTATTAACAGCATGACTTTGAATACTTTGAAACCTTAAAGGTACAATTAGAAAGTAACATTGTATTTCTCTCTCTCTATAAATAATATACAATAAACCTTGTTCTCACGCTCGTTTTGCCCTCATGGAGGTTCAGTGTCATCTGCAGTCTGGGGAGGGGGGAGACTGCTCTCCAGTGTTTTGAATTTGAGCTGTGGTGTCCAATCTTACATATTGTACTTTTAAAACTAGTTTTAACTGGGTGTGTGCTGCTCCTCTCAAGCTGGTCTTTTGTAGTTCACACTGGGACTGAGCTTCTTACCACTCCATTGACGGACAGCAGCTGGTCTCCTCTCTTCAGCCCTCCTTGGCGGTCGGCCACTCCCCCGGGGATCACTCTGGAGATGTAGATGGGGGAATTCTGCTCTTTCCCCCCCATGATGTTAAAGCCCAGACCCTCTTCTGTCTTGGGCAGCTCCACCACCCTTGGGTGGGCATGGCCCTCGCTGGCTGCAAAGGCTGCCACTGTGGCCTGGTCAGGACGGCAAGCATAGGATCAGCAAAAAATATTCCAAATGAAAATGTATAAAATGAGCCTCAAGTTACATAACTGAGTGTACCACACACAGCTGTTGGCTGCGGACTGTACAGCGGACCCGTTTTTCAGTGCAGTGACGCATGACAAGCAGCAGTCTATTTTCCTGACTTTGAAATTAACTTTGCCTGTCTGTGTGGTATTTTGGGGCACAGTAGTCTGTCTTAAAACACCCTTTAGTTTGCTATAGTCATTACTTGGCTGATGTTAATAAAGGACTTCTACAGATCAAGTGGAGATCTCCTAAAGTTACAGTCTCCTTCAGTTCATTAGGTCCCTGCAGCTGTCTGAAGGCAGCAGACAGATGATGTATGACATGTTGATCTGCAGCCTCTGATTTAAGGAAGTGCTGCACCAGAGTGCAGTGCCGTTAAATACAGCTGTCCACTGTGTTTACCTCGATTAAATCACGTTTAAGTCATGAAATCAGGCGCACACACCTCTACACATGCCATATTGTATCTCAGTATAACTGTATAACAGTATTCTGCCTGTTTTGCTGCTATAGGACTAAACTGCCGGGGGACTCCCCCTTTCAGGGTTATGCCTAGCCAGGCACGGTATTGGTTGAAGATGCAGTCACATCTCCCTTTACTGAAAACCCTCTCCATTACAGTTTATAGTAACTTAGTTAATGATTCGCTGCTGCTGTGCATCTGTGTCTCTCTATCTCTATCACAGGTTCTACTGCTACTGTAATCATTTTATCATTCATTGTAATCCATTGTCATTTTTCTTTGTAATTGTACAAAATGTCTCTGCTGACTTGTTGACTGTACACGTGACATCTATTGCACGTCTGTCCGTCCTGGGAGAGGGATCCCTCCTCTGTGGCTCTTCCTGAGGTTTCTTCCACTTTTTTCCCTGTTAAAAGGGTTTTTTGTGGGCAAGTTTTTCCTCACTCGAACCGAGGGTCTAAGGACAGAGGGTGTCACTCCCTGTACAGATTGTAAAGCCCTCCGAGGCAAAATGTATTTTGCGACTTTGGGCTATACAAATAAAATTTGATTTGATTTGATTTTGATTTATGCTGGAGACGTCAGATTACCATGAACTCTTTAGTCAGTAGTTTGCATGTACCTTGGCTGTTGCCTGTGCTCGCACCTCTGGTCCTCCAACAATGTCTAGAGTGTCATAAAGCTGCTCATACACCTGAAGGACACAGAGAGAGCACACGAGTCACATGAGTGATATACAGCATTACAAACAAAAACGTTGAACCATTAAGTAACTAAATGATAACACGTCTGTGACGATGAGCCACATGTTTGTCCAATGATCAGGACTTTGATAAATGAGGCTAACAGTTAAAAGAATAGGTCAACATTGTGAGAAAAACCTTCACTTGAGAGGGAGGAGGGATGAACATCAGCCTCATATCAGTGTGTCAGCACAGAGCTGGAATCAGGGTTAGCCTAGCTTATCATAAAGAATGGAGGCAGGGGAAACAGCTATTTGCTGATGAAAGCCATGAGATGCAGTTCAAAGATCAATACGTATGTTTGTTTTTACAGGCCAAAGGGCAGATGCTTAGCGTGTGTGCGGGAGTAAATGTGGTGACACCTGAAGCATACCCTCAATATGTTAGATGGAAGGAAATATTAGATTATGAATATTAGACCTCCCTTATCACTCGGCTCTACGTGCATACCTCTCTGATAGTGGCACAGAACTTGCTCTGGAGGACTCTCTGCAGGGCCTGCAGTTTGGGAGGAGGCAGCTCACCACTCCGCTGCAGCCGGTCCAGTAGCTCGATCACCCTGCACACATCTAACACACACAAAACACACACAAGGCTGGATTACCAACAAGGTGTCACAGGCAGCTGTCACTGTAAGGCGCAGATCCTCAGCTGGGACTCCACGGGCCAAATATGATTCATGTGTTATGCAATTACTAGTAATAAGTAATGTAATTAACTACAAATAATATTTTTTTATATAATATATAATAATATAATCATTTTAATTTCAAATTCACTCCATCATCATGAAGCAGCCCTCAGCTGATAATCAAATGCAACCACACCTTGAAGGTTCTGCTGGTGGCACAAGTTACATGACAATATGTGGAAACATGAGCTATATAAACAAGGCCTGGCTGTCACATTAAAAAACTCTAGAAATATTGGTGGCTTTCAATGAAAATAAAGTAGAAAAAATAAAGTTGTTTATTTATATCATATAGATATAACATGATACTACATTGGGCGCTAAAAATGCTATTGCATGAGACATTTCATACAATTCCTTGCTACAGTTTGGCTGATCTGTGCACACGTTAGTGTGCATGCAGAGAACAATCAAGCCTTTCTTCAAGGCATTAAGTTCAGTGCATACACTGACAATTAACTAAAATATAAAATAAAGTTGACATCATTTTCTTCACCATAATAAACCAATTTTAAATGCATAGGTAAGCTATCAACACAACTATGGCAGGTCTTAATCCACTGTTGCAACTTGTTGCATGAAACTGTTAGCTAACCCCTAAATAAAAAAGAGCTATATTCCAGCCGTTTAAATATGTTAATAAAATGTTTCTAAAACATTGAGCGGCTCTTTTTGGGTTTGCTCTGTTTCAGTCTAAATAATCTCTATAAACAGAAATCTGCATGCAAATACAGAACCAAGATTTTAGAAGCGTTCTGATTTCTGTTTGCAGTCCAAGTAGTACTGACCAGTCACGTTTGAGTGGGTTTGGGTTGCAGCAGTTCATGTGGAGAACAAAAGAGGGCCCCATAGACTATCATCTGACAACCACTTAGATTTTTTTTTTTAAAGTTATCTGCATTCACATGCTCAGTGTGCTGCCTCCGACAGCTCCTGAGTAAATGGGCAAAGAGGTGGAGTATGGGTGGAGCTGAATGAAGCCTGGTTTGCTCAAACAAGCCACCTGTGATGACACTTACCTGTCAATCAAAGCGCCAACGCTCTTAATTCTGCATAACTTTAAGCCTTAATATAATTTGAACAGGTGAGTTGTATATAAATTCACCCTCAGTACAGTTGTCATGAACGGGGAAATTAGCTATAGAGACCAAAACTGTTTTTTGTACCAGGCTGTAAACATGTTTATTTCTGCTGTGAAGTTGGACATTTGAACATGGGGACTGACTCACTTCTGGAGCCAGCCTCAAGTGGACGTTTGAGGAACTGCAGTTTTTGGCACTTGGCTTCATTTCACAGCTGTAGGCTTGTAGTTGCCAATCAGACTGCAAAGGAAGTCTTGGCCCACATACCCTTTTATCCATTTTCCAGATATCTGCTGGCTATAACATATGTCTATATATGTCTCTGTCTATAGAGACTAGCCTCCATCGATTTGTTCTTTCGATTTGACATTTTTGACAAGAATCCAAATACTGAGAGGAAGTTGATTTTAAAAAACTTTTTTGTGGGATGTTGAAAACAGGGCTAGCTAGCAATGGTTGTAGCAACGAAACTCCAAGTGTGATTACTCGTGAGTGATCGAGAGAACCACAGACTATTATGCTCAAAGTTTTTATACTGTTATAGTGTTAGTTTCATGCTCTCCACACATCTACAACTACACGTTTCAGTATGACATAGCTCTCAGTCTTTTCATGTTTCCAGTCATTATTTTCTGACATGTAAAAAGATTTTACATTTGAGGAAATCTCAGAATATCTTTTACACAGACTGTGTGTGTAACCAGGTACCTGAGCTGTGATTATTAGGTGTGTACCAAAAGGCTGTGTATGTTATGCTGCTTTACATGAAGACAAGCAAAGAAAGGTTTTAAAGCATGGCTGTGAAGTGAAGTCTATATGGAAGTACCAAAAACTGCAGTTCCTCAAAAGTCCACTTGAGGCTGGTTCCAGAAGTGAGTCAGTCTCCATAAGTCCCCATGTTAAAATGTCCAACTTCACAGCAGAAATAAACATGTTTACAGCCTGGTACAAAAAACAGTTTTGGTCTCTATAGCTAATTTCCCCGTTCATGACAACTGTACTGAGGGTGAATTTGTATACAACTCACCTGTTCAAATCATATTAAGGCTTAAAGTTACACAGAATTGGGTGTGGTTACAGATGGCTTGTTTGAGCACCCAGGCGTCATTAAGCCTCAGTTCCACTGATGATCCACGTCGTTGCTGATTTTTAGATTAGCAGAAGACGGAAGAGGCAGGACTGCCAACATGGAACAGGACACACAATGACAGTATAAAGAATAGACAGAGCCTGAGTGACGTCACCCGTAGGTTTTCGGAGTGATGTTTTGAAGCCGAAAATATGCGACACTGGACACCGCCTTGTTGGATGTACTAATCTAAATATCAGCAAAGACATGGATCATCGGTGGACCTGAGGCAGGCCAAATGACACCTGGGTGCTCGAATAAGTCATCTGTAATGGCACCTACCTGTCAATCAAGCGGTCATGCTGTTAATTATGTTGTAATAATGTAATTCTCACAATGGGTGTATGTTCTGTGTTATACTGCCATCTAGTGGTGCGGCTGTCTGTTCGTCTGACTTCCGTTTTTTCGTTCTGAATAAAACACGTGAAACTCAACAGGTCATGGGCCCAGAACATCGCTTAAAAGGCTTTTTACACGAACTTTGTGTGGAATATAAAACAGTGTTGTGGGTATTCACAATGGAGGATAAACTGTTTATTGAGAAGCTAAGAGGACCAGAGAACTGGGCAATGTGGAAATTTCAAATGGAACATTTGATGAAAGCAAAAGGACTATGGGGCACGGTGATGGAAACGGGCAACTTAGCAGCTGGCGCAAATGCACAAGTGCAAGCAGAATTCGAAAAACGGAAGGAAAAGGCATTTTCCGTTTTGGTGCTGAATGTAAGTACATCCCAGTTGTACCTGATAACAAGCTGTAAGACCCCAAAAGAAGCGTGGGACACGCTGAAAGTACATTTTGAAAGAGATACTTTTGCAAATAAACTGTTTCTAAAGAAGCAATATTTCAGATGTGAAATGAAGGAAGGAGAAACCATAACTGAACATTTAAAATGAATGAAGGAACTGACTAATCAGCTAGGAGCAATAGGTGCTGTGATTGAAGAGGAGGACTAGATTGTGACACTGCTGGGTAGCCTGCCACAAAGCTATGCTACAATTGTTACTGCCCTAGAGACTAAAATGGATGATTTGTCACTGCAGTTTGTTCAGCAGGCATTAATAAATGAAGAGCAAAAGCGAGTGCATGCTGATGGTAATAATGGTGGTGCTATAACCAGTGGTGCATCAACCATGTCAACACAGGTTCGTGGAGAAATGCAGGCTAACTCCAAGGCAGTGGGAGCTGACAGATCAAGCTGGAGATGTTATAAGTGTGGGAAAGAAGAACATATAAAGCGTGACTGTCCAAGTAGGAAAAATGAAAATAAAACCCACAAGGGCAAGAGCATGATGTGTGAAGATGAAGAAGACTCGTCTGAAAGTGTCTTTGTCGCTAATGAGGCAAACCAGAACAACATGCAGCAACAGGTCCAGTGGCTGGTCGACTCTGGAGCATCAAAGCACATGACTTGTTATAAAGAAATTCTTCAAGGCTATCAGCAATTTCCAAAACCACAGTCAGTGAAACTTGGTGACGGCAGGGTGGTTGACGGCCTAGGACTTGGTAATGTGAAACTGAGAATGACATTCAAAGTCAGTGATGGAAAAAATGTCACAATATATGATGTGCTGTATGTTCCCAAGTTATCCGGAAATCTCTTCTCAGTGGGAGCTGCTGTCAGAAAAGGAAATACGGTGCAGTTCAAGAAGTCTCGCTGCTACATCCGTGGTAAAGATGGAGATCTTAAAGGAAAAGGGACACAAAGAGCTGATGAACTGTATCAGCTGGATGTCGAGGGAAGTTCACCCGTCTGTCACGATGCATCAAGTGCATCAGTAGCAGTCAGCCTGTGGCAACTGGGACACACCACCAAATTGAAGGAACTCAAAAATCTTGTAAATGGAGTGGACTTTTCTGCAGAAGAAGTTTCCTTCTGTGAAGCGTGTGTGGAGGGCAAGCTCTCCAGAAAGCCTTACAAGCCAGTGGGAGAAATACTCTCTAAACGCAAGTTGCAGCTGATCCATAGTGATGTCTGTGGTCCCATGCAGACTGAATCCATAGGTGGATCAAAGTACTTTGTGACTTTTATTGATGACTACTCGCGATGCTGCAAGGTATACTTTATGAAACAGAAAAGTGAAGTTCTGAGCAAATTCAAGGAATTTGAGAAAACATTCTCCAATGAGTGCGGTGAGAAAGTTACAAGACTAAGAACAGATAATGGTGGAGAATACACATCCAGGGAGTTTCAGGAGTACTTAAAGGCTCAAGGTATCCACCATGAGATGACTGTACCTCAGCTAAATGGTGTAGAAAGAAAAAATAAAACATTGATAGAAGCAGCTAGAAGTATGCTCTCCCATGCTAGACTATCGAACATGTACTGGGCGGAAGCTGTAGCAACTGCAGCTTACATACAGAACAGGCTGCCCGCGTCTGTTGTGAAGCAAGAGACACCCTACCAGAGATGGAGCGGGAAAAAACGGACATGAGTCACATGAAGGTGTTTGGTTGTGTAGCCTATGCATATGTGCCAGACACAGAAAGAAGAAAACTGGACAAGAAAGCTGTGAAGCTGCGTTTCATGGGGTATGCAAATAATGCCAAGGGCTACCGCTTGCTGGATGAAGAAAAAAGGAGGATTCTAATTCGCCGGGATGTCATCTTCAATGAATCAGACTTTGGATGGAAACAGGAAGGTGAAATTTCTTGTTCAGAGAATGAAGTTGTCTTGAATACAGATGAGAGGGGAACACCGGTTGACAAGGTCACTGTCGATGAAGTTGCTAGAGAGGGCAGCAGAATCAGAAAGCCTCCAAAGAGATATGGATATGAAGAGTTTGCTGACATGGTGACTGTTGAACATTATGCCAATGTTTGTCATGTCACAGAACCAAGCACACTGAAAGAAGCAATGATGAGCCCTGAAGCAAAGGAATGGCAGGAAGCGGCTGACCTGGAATATGAGTCGCTGCTGGAAAATGAGACTTGGGACTTAGTAGATTTACCAAGAGATCGACAGGCCATAGGATCAAGATGGGTGTTCAAAGTCAAGCATCATAGTGACGGAAAAGTGGAAAGATACAAGTGCAGACTTGTCGCCAAGGGGTACTCACAGAAGTATGGTGCTGACTATGATGAGACTTTTTCACCTGTGGTACGATTCAGCTCAATTCGTACATTGCTGTCCTTCGCCGTTCAGAATAATCTACATGTGCATCAAATGGATGTAGTAACTGCATTCCTAAATGGACACCTGGAAGAGGAAATCTACCTGGAGCAACCAGAGGGGTACATCAAACCAGGTCAGGAACACTTAGTGTGCAAACTGAAGAAGTCCATATATGGGCTGAAGCAGTCCCCTCGCTGCTGGAGCAAGACTTTCACACAGTTCATGAAGGACATCGGTTTTAAACAGAGCACATCAGACCCATGTGTGTTTGTGAGATCTCAACAGGAGTTAGAGATACTAGCTGTTTATGTTGATGATCTGATTTTGATCACAGAGTCAACAGAAAGCATGAAGGAACTGAAACTTGCTCTCAAGAACCGCTACAAGATGAAGGACATGGGTGAGCTGTCCTATATCCTGGGCATCTCTGTTGTCCAAGACAGTGCAATGAAATGTGTGTTTCTTCATCAGAAGCATTACATTGAGGCCATTCTTCAGAAATATGGAATGGATAATGCCAATCCCGTTGCAACCCCATCTGATGCAAACGTGAAGTTAAAAAAGGATGATGGTGTCAGTAAGCCTGTGAACCCAAGTACTTACCAGTCTGTGGTGGGTAGTCTGCTGTATGCTGCGATGGCCACGCGACCAGACATAGCACAAGCAGTGAGTGTTGTGTCAAAGTTCAATGCAAATCCAAACACTGCACATCTGACGGCTGTGAAGAGAATTCTTCGATACCTGAAGGGTACATTGAACCTTGCCCTGAAGTATGAGCGGTCAGATTCTGGAACTTTGATCGGGTTCTCAGATGTTGACAGGGCTGGTGACCAAGATGACCACCGCTCAACCACAGGCAATGTGTTCTTGCTGGGTGGAGGACCAGTGAGTTGGCTCAGCAAGAAACAAGCAACAGTTGCACTTTCAACAGCAGAAGCTGAGTATGTTGCACTGAGCCAAGCAGCACAGGAATGTATCTGGCTTGAACGACTGCTGAATGATCTTGGGATGGATGCTACTGCCAGCGTGATCCTGGAGGACAACCAAGGAGCCATTGCAATCACGAAGAATCCAGTTGATCATTCAAGGACTGAGCACATAGACATTCGCTACCATTACATCCGTGAATGTGTGCAGAATGGGCAAATACAACTACAATATTGCCCAACAAATGACATGAAGGCAAGCCACTAACAAGGCAAAAGTTTGAGTATCTCAGGAGTGAGATTGGGCTTTGCACTATTTAATTTAGTTCAGTAGGCCTACTGTTTAATGTTGAACATGTTAAGAAAAGTGTAAGCAAGGTAAAAAGGAGCAAAGATGGATCTTGCTAGTTTAAGTGTTGATAGGATTTGCTGTTTTTTGACATTATTTGTCTAGCTGATTATTGCTCTTAAGTAATATTGGCCTAACTTAGTGTAAAAAAAGCCTTAATGCCATTGTAAAATTAAGTGGGAGTGTTGTAATAATGTAATTCTCACAATGGGTGTATGTTCTAGTGGTGCGGCTGTCTGTTCGTCTGACTTCCGGTTTTTCGTTCTGAATAAAACACGTGAAACTCAACAAATTATGCACAACTTCAAGCCTTAATATCATCTGATTGGGTAAGTTAAAAAAAAAATCACCCCCCTCACAGTTGTCATGACCGGGGAAATTAGCTATAGAGACCAAAACTGTTTTTTGTACCAGGCTGTAAACATGTTTATTTCTGCTGTGAAGTTGGACATTTTAATATGGCCGCTTATGGAGGTTAACTCACTTCTGCAGCCTGTCTCAAGTGGACGTTTGAGGAATGACAGTTTTTAGCACTTCAGCAATGACTTTATTTCAGCACCGGAGGTTGCCTCTTCGAGGACACACTGACCTTCAAAACAGCACTTCAGAAACCATGTCCATTCTTTCTGTCAGTTGTATGAACATGATGACATCATCACCTTGTCCTGTGGCGTTTCAACTTTAACACAGATTCAATAATGACGTCAGAGCCCTCCATTGGTCCATTGTGGGTTTAATGGGTTTAACTGGAGGCTCACGTCGCTGCCCCAGTCCGCAGGCCGCACCCGCACTTTGTCTGTCCAGAGGTCGATACCTTCCATCACATCCTTCATTCAAATGACCGTGGAGTGGTTTGGCACGTTTGACCGCGCCTTCATCATCATCATCATCATCATCATCATCACGGCTCCGATCACCGCTCCTCACGGTGCTCCAGGCCCGTTACAAACGGGTTCATCATATGAGACTCGATGTACAGCTAGTAATTCATTCAAATGACATTTGTATAGAAGTGCTTATTATACACACTTTCTCTCTCACACACACACACACGCGTTATAAACAGGTCTGAGATCAGCAGGCAGCCGTCTCAGCCTCATGGAGAAGATTCTCGCCTGGTTACCGGAGATTGTGGGATTGTGTCCAGGAGGAAGTCAACAATGAGCCGGATCAGTCTGCGTGGGTTCGGCAGCTAATGACGTTTACAACGAAGGAAACTAGACGGGCCGAGCCGCTTTGAATAACTGCGACACACACACTTTATATTGAGGTTATTTGTGAACACTCACCGTCTTTGGGGTAAATGAATATTTATCTGTGCATGAGTGTCAGTCAGGTAATACGGAGGCCTGTTTACAGGACCTCCGTTAAATTCGCCGGTAGGTCACGGTGAGGTCTGGCTCGTAACGTTACCTCTTTCCAGGCAGAGCGGCTCCGTCATCGCCGCCATGTCTGCTTCCTTGGCGGGGTGGTAGTAAGAGGACATCATCGTGAGCTCCTCCGCGTCCAGGCTGATCCTTCTTAACGCTGCGTGGATGAGCAGAAAAGCTGGTTCACAGCAAGGCGTGCTCCATCTTTATGATGACACGGTGAACAGACTGAACATGGAGAGATGAGGGAGTGAGGGCAGAGATGGAACACTGAGGAGCAGACAGTCCGAGCAGGCAGGAGCTGGAGTACAGCTCCGGCTTCAGTGCGTGACTACACGATGAGCATCTACGTCTGTTTAAAGCGCTCCACACTGAAGGCACAAAGAACACATTTTTATTTGAAATATAATCGACACATGAAGAAAGATGCTTCTGTTCAGGTAAATAAGCCACGTGGACCTGAATCAATTAAAGTCATTAATCATACCCATTATTAGTCAAACTAATACTTTTTTTAGCTGCTCATCAAGTCATTCTGTATTTTACTTTTTGGACATGTACTGGTTCCATTCATGCAGTATGAAATCAGACTGTTGAGAGTTGACATTAAATCTAACAAATAGACATATTTTAAAAATGTTTTATTCCAGAATGAATAAACAGAACAGCCCTCAATGTCACACAACACTACATTTCCTTCAGTTTCACAAACATTGAGCAGAAATTGGTCACTGGGTCCAAATAAGCATACAGTCTTAATGAATCTGGAAATAAGAGACAACACAATCTACCCAGCTAAAAACGAATAGAGCTCGTGTTCATCAAGTCCATCCCAAACAAAGAGTAGAAAAAAAAACTAAAGAAACGTAGCTTCAATCACTAAGGTCATCTGAAAACATTTAGTGGCACGGATTAGTTGGGCAATGCAGGAAAACTGCAACTTTGGTGAGATCAAATCAGTTATGAGTGAACTGTGTGAAACAAAGTGGAATATTTCAGATTCTTGACAGATCAGAGAAAGCTAGCATGTCGTCTGCCATGGCACAGGAAGCCTGAGTGATGTCAGGGCTTCCTCAGTACCAGACAGTAAAGTATGAAACAATTTATTTATAAGTGGGAGTCTGCTGGGAGAGGGACCGTCTCAGTACTCATCTCCTGGTGCCTCCATCTTGTAGCCATTCTCACTGGAGACATAGCCATCAGCCGATGGCACTGACTGCTGGTCCATCATGATCCCATCCTGACTGTACTCCTCCATGTGTGGTGGTGCTCCTGCCTCATCCTCATTACCCATGTCATCCTGGGGGCCCATGTCATCTCGTAGGGAACCATGGCGCTCCTCTCTGCGCTCCCCCCTGTCTCTCTCCCCCCGATCCCTCTTGTGCTCCCTGTCTCTGTCCCGGTCTCCCCTACGCCTGTCTCTGTCCCTGTGGCTGCGCCTGCGGTCCCTGTCCCTTTCTCTGTCTCGATCTCTACGCTCCTCCATGCCCTCACCCACTTCTCCTTCATGGTCCTCCAGCATCCGCTCACCACCCTCGGGGGCTCCATCTCCCTGGGCGATCTCCTCTCCATCGAGTCCCTTGCCCCTCTCTCTGTCCCTTTTGCGATCCCGACTCCTGCTCCTTCTCTTACGTTCTCTACTCCTCTCCCTACTCCTGCTGTCTCCTCCCGCTGCCCCCCCACGTTCCCTTTCTCGCTCTCGACGCCTGCTACCACCAGTGGCATCATCTCCTCCTGCAACCGGTCTCTCTCTCTCCCTTTCTCTCTCCCGGGAACGAGTACGTCGACGGCGTTCACGAGATCGGGACCTCCGGCGTTCTCCTCTGTCCTTGTCCCGGTCACGCTCACGGCTGCGCTCCCTCCGTTCTCCACGATCCCGATCACTATGAGCAGTCAGGACAAAGCAAAGACTGTTAGACACAGCAGTACACAATGTAAGACAATGTAACAGGTCTTCCCTGAAAATACTCACCCCCCCAGAGGACGGTCATCATAACGCGAGGCATCATCTCGGCCAGAGTGCTTGATATTGACATCGGCTCCACCTCTCCTAGTGCCACCCAATCCTCCACCTGGTTAAGAAATCAAACAGGAGTCAAATATGTGTTAACTGCTCAGACGTGATCTGGAAAGCCAAAATGGCAGCAAACATTTTGCTCATCCATCTTAACACTAAGCTAGACTGTAACATGTGCATAATGCTACACACAAATATTCTAGCTGTTTTAACAAGCTCAGCACCTTATGGAGAGCCCAAAGCCTCCCAGCAACACTACAGTGTCCTCTAATGCAATACAAGTGACAACTAGTTATTTACTCCACTCCAATCCACTAGTGGCGTAAGGATCACTGACAGTGCAGATACAGAACAGCTATGTTGATCAATCTTGCCTGCCCCCCTCTCTGACTGCAGTGCTCATGCTTAAAAAGTTAGGAGGTTCAGAGGCGTCTAAAAAGGACTGACACCATCATGAACATTGTGGTTCCTACTTTTTCTTTTCTATTCGAGTTTTTCATTATACACATGCTCATCAGTACTGGTGTTTTTTTTCTTCTTCAAAACACTATTATCCACAGCCTTCACTTTGTCATCAGTACAATGACTTCATTGTCGGGCTTTTGCTTAAGGGTCTGTTGCTCAATTAAAAACAATAAATGAAATAAGGCAGCTGACCTAGCCGTCGTGGATGCCATCCTTTGACAGTGCGTCCTCGTTCCACGTCCACCAACACCCTTCTACCATCAATCTTCTTCCCATCGGCATGCTTGTAGGCGGCTGGAGAAGAGGAATGGGAAGAGGGAAGGCAGAGGTGAGACAGGAGTATGACTGCATCAATGTGGCCAAGGAAACAAACAGTGCATCATTATACTGACCAGGAGCAGGCGAAGCCGAGATGGCTGCTCTCTGGGTAAAAGCTGAAGGATAATGGGAGTAGACTTCCTTCCACCCGATGAGTGATTGATATGTTACAGTTTTAACTGCATCACTGAGTTAGCCAGCATTCACTTCATTGACGGTCTACGTTTACGAACAGTGGTGTTGAAAAGCCTATGTCTTCATTTGAAGTTGTTCAGGTAGTCTTAAGGATGATCATGTGGATAGTCATGATTTGATTGACCTTTAATGCATTACAAATGCTGAATAAATTAGTGAATGTGCAGATACAGTAGCACATCACTGGTAAGACAAATTGCCAAATTAACATTACAAGATTTTAAACCCAATATTATGATAGGACAGTACACGGTTCTGTTGTAGTGGCTTTAATCTGCTGAAACTTTTTACAAGCTTCATAACAAAGCAATGAGATGGAAGCAATTGAGAGTAACCCCTAGATTCACCAAGAATGTTTCAGAAGCATTTTACCTGTCAGACTTAAACTTGCTCAGATTTGGTTTAGGTGCTTCCATCATGAATGGCTATGTACTTGCTATGTAATCGCTTCCCTTTGTCCGTTTTTACGACAGGGAGTCTGCACTGGCTGTTTTATTTTGAACATTGACCAGATTCTCTATGTCATTTCTGTGTCTGACTTCCAGCCAGCCTGATGCAGCTGCTCACAGCATCTGAATCTGAGACGTACTGCATTGTCAATTATCTAGAACGGGCACGATCAGCTCCGGCAGCTGCAGTGTAGCCGTGCCCAGCGAGATGAGATTTAGGGGTAACATTTTATCAACACGGGGGCTCCAACATTTGACATATTTCAATCTCATGTACATTCAGTCATCCCATTATACCACACAACAGTCTTTCAATCCATCTTGTATGATGGAAGGACTTGGTGAGGTCCAGGCAGCTTATCCTGGCTGCCACAATGGTCTGATGTGGTGATGATCCCTTAGGGTAACTTACCAAGAAGAGGGCCTTACCAAAACCCATCAGTTATAGCATACACTCTGAGGGCCTTACCAAATCCTCACATATACATTCTGAGGGCCTTACCAAACTCCCTCACTCATACTGTACAGTTGATCATCTTACCATTACCCCTCACACATGGGCCTTAAGTCCCCAGTCATAGGACCTTACCAAAATCCCTCAGCACCAGAATACACATACTGTCACAACAACTATCAGGGGCCTTACCAGAACCCCTCCACTTCCTGTATTCACAAAGGATGACAACATCCCAGCCAATGACAGGGCCTTACCAAACCCCCACCAGTCCTACCAAAACTGACCAACTGAAAAAAGAAAAAAAAAGAAAAGGAAAAAAAAACAAACAGATAACAGAAGACGGGGAAACCTGCCTTACAGGAGTTGCCTTATCACAACCCCAACCAACTAATCAAAGATTTTTTTAAACTGAGAATAAGTCATGTTCCTAATGCTGACATTTCTTCAATTTAAGTGGCTTGAAATATCAAAGTGATTTAGGGCGTCCAGTGTCTAAACTTATTTACTGACATGTAATAAGCTGAAACTATGGAAACCATGTCTTGACCTTACTATTCTTATGAATTCATCTGTAAAACTATAACAACTAGTATCTTTACTTATGTAGTGAATAAATAATGTATGAATAGCCCATTTAGCAGAATTACCAAGAACATTCCCCTCATCTGCCTTTTCTATTAAAGCCAGCTCAGACTTAAATCATTTGGATGAATTGTGAATTAACCTCTTAGGTGAGATTTGAATATTTTCTAGAGTCAAACTCTTGTTGTGAACTGTATTTAAACTCAAGTCTCTACAACCGACCAGCCATTCAGGGAGACACTGATAATACTAGCAGTTTGGGGAGAAAGATGAATGAGCACTGATATTTCGCAGAAAACCTGAGCCTAATAGACTTGGTGTTTTAATTTTCACGTGAATCTCATCATCTCAGAGCACAGGCTACGGACATGTATACGACACTAACAAACCCACCAGCCAAAAACGTAAAACTCCTTAATAAAGTTCATGAGTGTCATTTATATTTGTATTGAAAACCACATATCTATCCGGTGACCTCTATTTACACATTTCTGCAATAAAGATTGAGCCAGGACAAACCCTGAATAATGGTGCAGTTTTCAGAGCGGGCCTTTGTGACTATGCACGACAAACAGCATTTAGGCTATGCTGCAATGTAAGACAACCAAAAAAAAAATTCTCTTACAGATCTTATATTTGCACTGTTTGAAAGTGTACAGTGTTATTTTAGTTTATTTGCTGTTGGGTGATCTACAGCAATGCATCATATTTTACTAAATTTATGAACTTTTGAACAAACAGCAACTCAATAAGAACTAAAGCCACAAACATTCTGTGGGACATGGAGCGAGCAGGCTTCGTTTTGTTTTTGATTTCTTTTCCTCCACAGTAAAAAAATACTGACCTTTGTCAGCTACCTTTTCAGTCTGATGCAACTCCAAGCTATGAAGAGTAGTAAAGTTACATAAACTGGGACTTTTTATTTTCTGTCAGACACATTGTCACCTATTGGAAATACTCTATTAGTTTAGACCCTTTAGAGGGGAATGTTTAGGCAGAGTCAGAACACAGCAGCTTTGGGTTTCTCTCTCGATCACTGCCCTCGAATCCCTCAATATAGCTAAGTCATTGCTATTGCAAACATGAGCCTTCAGTGACCCGAGGTGGCTTTTACATAAAGGGCAGAATCATTGGGCAACATTTAATACACTAGTTGTCAGGGTTGCGTTCAATGGTCAAAGCCTAAGATCCAAGTAGTATTAATTGCACTCAAAGCTCTTTCAGGCTTGCAAAGAAAGACGCTTTACCCATTGAACGTAGCTCCTCTTCCCTATGTAGGAGATGGAGGGTGGAAAGAAATCTTACCCATCATACAAACCCATTATACCAACCATATACTGAGCTGTGGTAGTAGGGTGTAGATGTATCATAACCATCATCATCTGCCAGCCAGCTCTGGCCAATAGCCATCACAGATTGGCGGCTGCAGTGGCAATGAGAACAACACACAGTTAATATACCGTTTAGCCCCACATCCCCCCTCAGTTCACCCCTTTCTGTGACTACATGCTTGCTGTGATTCAGCAACTCTGGTCTTGAAGAGTTGATCGCACTAAATTCCCAGAATGGTGTCATTGTGTTAGATGGCACCATTCACTTGTCTAATGAGACAGTACTCCATTATTCACTGTGGCAACACCACCAGCTTTAAAGATCTCACTAGTGTGGTGAAGTTTAACTAATCTCAGCATGACCAGGGTTGAAGACCACCAATAAAAACTTTGACAAACAAGCTCAATACCTAGTCATACAAAAGACAGGTCTCCGTACAGTCCTTAACACATTTCTGGTAAAAAACAAAAAACCCATTTACAGCTTGGTGACCACCTTGTGCTTACCATTAGAGTCCAACCAGGAGAGCTGCTCTTCCACAGAGCTACCACGCCTAACAGTTAAAAGACAATGTGCCCTTTGACAGGCAAAGATGTTCAACTTCACAGATGAAACACACACCTATCTCTTGGTACTCCCACTTTTCCCATGATGCCCCACTGAATGCAGCAGTTCCCCTCCTTAACCAGACTTAGTCAACTGATGACAAGCATCACACACAGACACACATCACACAATCACCAGACTCAGATTTCAACATGCAAATTGTAGAACGTGTCTGTCACGAGTATTCTGATGCCATAACCATCAATGTGCTCATTAGATAATAGCAGGGCTCGACAGTAACTGTTGCCAGGTTTTCGTTGGCAACCATTCGGAGAAACTGGCAACCAATTCTTGGCCGATGGTTGCCAATGGTGGCAACCACTTTAATCATATAATAAAAAAATAGACTGTAAACAGAATGCATGCACCAGAAATGTAACTACATTTTTTATATCTGTTGCATTAGTTGTATTGCACCAGACAATTCTGCACATTTACTCTCCGATCTGTTTTGGAAACTCGGCGAAGCAAACTAAATTGTTTGCCTGTAGGGAAAAGTTCGACTAACCTGACTGCTGATAGTTCATATACCAGAAATGAAGGGTGGACACATTAACTGATAAAATCAGTTATCATAACTTCAGATTCAAAGACTTTGGTTTGGTTATCGTAATGAAGCTTATAATTTCATTATTAAGTTGAAGTAGAACTATATAGCATCTTAATTACTCAAAATATAATAAAGGTGATTAAAAATGGCAGCCAATCTATTTGGGCAACAACAAGCTGATTCCTGGTTGCCAGCCTGGCAACCACTTTTAAAAAGGTTAGTGTAGAGCCCTGAACTTCCCTACATGTTAGAGAAAGCTGCCATCCCAGTATCATTACAAAAATATCCATATAGAATAAAGGAAAGGGGTGATCAGTGACTGATCAGGGATCACTCTTCATGAGGTTTTAGCTCAGTGCTCTCCTTTGGTACTCACAGTGCATGTCTCGCTCATGCTCGTATTCGATGAATGCATAGCCCCGAGGTTTCCCCGTCCTCTTGTTGTAGACTATGTAAATCTGGAAGAAACAGGCGTGGAGATATTGGTTGGCTGCGGGATAATAATTATACAACAGGCCATTATATTTCTACATATTTTGCATCTTTTACTACTTGTGTATTTCAGATCAAGTTTTTAACATTTCAAAATTGTACAGTTAGAAATAATTAGATGGAACATGAATGGATGTCACGGTGTTGGTGAGGAATGATGTTTTTTTTTGGGAGGTTTACAATATAGAATTACAGAGGATGCAATTCAAATATAGTTTGTACATTTATTACAAACATGTTAACATGTCCAGCCAAGTGAGAAACAGCAACATAACATACCCGTTTGATGGGGCCATACACCTCAAACTCACGGCGAAGCTTGGACTCTGTCGTATCATAGTTCTACAGCAAGCACAGAGCACCATTAGACATGAATGTTAGAAGAGAAACACATTGCCTTATTCATGAAACATGAATGTGCACTTCAACTCACCACTCGTGCAACAAACAATGTCTTGAAGGCATCTCCTTGTGCATTGGGGTCATTGTGGGGATCCCCTGATATAACGCAGTCAGGAAAGCAGAATTAGTTTAAGTACATCAAAAAGATCTTATACTGTGCTTTACTGTGAATACTTACAAAGCTTGAGTTCTGTCTCCACCACGGCTTGTCTCCTCTCAATCTTCTCTCGCCTCTGTTAAAGCAAAAGGTTGGAGGAAATGGTCAACACGCAACAATCACTGAGGGAGAACTCACAGCAATGCTCATAAAGAACTAGTGCTGACTTGGGGTCACAGTTTTTGTGCAGCCCCTTATGATATATCCAAATATATTTCACTCATTTCACTTCAACTCAACCGGTTGCGGTGGATGACCGTGTCCAATGAGCTTGGATCTGCCCAAGGTTTCTGCCTCTTAAAAAGAAGTTTTTCCTCGCCACCGTCACCAAGTGCTTGCTCATGGTGGAACTGTTGGTCTCTGTAAATAATATTATGAAGAGTACGGTCTAGACCTGCTCTGTATGGAAAGTGTCATGAGATAACCTTTGTTATGATATGGCGCTATATAAATAAAATTGAAGTGAATTTTTTTTTTTAATCCTACAACCACAGTAAGACCTTGACCAACAGTCTCTTCCTTACATTTTTGGTTCATACCAACTGGTTGGATGAATCCAGAGAAAAGCATACAGCATGATAGCTGAATTATTCTTATGTATAGTGACTGATGAGGTGTTTTGTTTTTGATGTTCTCTCGCGCTCTCTCAAACCAGATCCAGCATCTCTGGGCTGTGAAGGGGAAAATGCATCTCTCACCTTTCTCTCCAGCCGCTCATCACGGGTCTCTGCCCTTGTTGGTGGAGGGGCGTCTCTGGGATCCTGATCACAAAGGGAGGATAAACAAACACATAAACACATGGGGAATGTGGCAGTGAACAACAAAATGTGCTTAAATCAAAAGAAAACTAATCTGATAGAAAATTAAACACTCACCTCGAAGTGCCTGATGAACGGCGCGATGCCGCTGTACGGCTGGTTATGATGTTTCTCGTGGGGCAACTTCTCTAGCTGAGGCAGGAAAGGTATCGGGTCCCGCGGTGCAAAGAGGGCCAACAGGTTCGGGGGTAAAAACTGCGTCATCTTTCACCTACATCAACAGTATGACCTATCGTTATTATCAGTCAGTGAATATTGTCACTAAGATTGCCGAACACGCTGCAGAGTTGAGGAAAACGGAAACAGGCCATCACGAAGTACGGAAGCTCGCACCACAGTTAGCTCGACGTGCTAATTGTTATGTTCACTGACCACGGGGCAAACAGGCTCAGTATACTAACAGCGTGGACTTCACAGACAGAAGTTAGACATTCATTATATCAATATTATCACTTCCATGTATCCCAGCAGCGGAGCATTAGCTTTGCGCCGAGACTACAGAGGAGCGCTTACATTAGCCACCAAGCTAACAACGTTATGCTAACAAGGACCGAGGAAGCCTCGCGCCTGCTTCTCACCTTCTCTCCTCCGATGTCTCCTCCAACGTCAGACCATGGACCAGAGGAAGGAGCGAACGATGTGTGCAGGTCTCCTGGACCAGACTACCAGAGAAGGTTTAAACAGTGGGCTGAAGGCGGCCCTCGCAGGGTGTCCACACCGTGTGGAGACAAACAGAATGTGTGTGTGCGAGCTGCGAGTGTTCCTCAAAAATAAAATGGCGGGAGGCCGTAAACCGGACAGACCTGCCGTAAAACCCACCGGGTGCGATTGAATGGAGCACGAACCGGCAGCAGTGACGACAACGTAACAATGAAGTCCTCGTGCAGTGTGTGTACTGTGAGGTGTCTGCAGCATGAATGTGCTTACGTGTAGAAATCTGTAGTCCTCTTAGTTTACGCATGTGTTGAAGAGGACAGTAATGAGCTGACATTTACAGCGGGATGATAAAATGATACAAGCACTCAGATTAATTTGTTTTAATGTGCAATAAATTGTTTCTAGCTGAATGAACCCAGCATCTGTTGATCTGTGTGGATCACTCCAGTCTGTAACTGTGCTGCATCATACTTAGTGTCAGTAAAGCTTTCATCTGAATCATATTATTTACCAAGTTTATAAAAATGTACGTGGTAAGCACCAGAGGAGAAATACAGAAAAAGGCTAAATAAATAAGTCCATTCTATTGTTTACAGGTTTTCAAGCCACGTTTATATTTCGTTGGTCTAATCATTTTAGAAAGAGATTTAGCCACTTCCTCAGCCTCAGTAACACATGCACACAAAACACAGAATCAAAGAAGTCAGAGGTCAAAGTGTCAGTGTATTTCAACCATCATCGTTCAATTGTCCAACGCACTGACAGCTCCAGCTTGCATACTGTTAGCAAAGACTGTGACAGATGGAGGGAGGGGAAATGTGTAGTGTCCCTACAGTACTGTACAACAGATTTTGGTGTATGCAACTGGATATTACATCTCCCCTCAGCTTGGTTTATGATATACATGGGACAAACTAGCATGAACACCTAATTCAATGCTATTGGAAAAAAATAGCCCTGCAATTCTTACCACCACTGCAAAGCTTCTAATGGACACAGTCAACAAAAATTATCAGCTTCACAAAAGTGGTATTTATTGCAGGGTTGGTGTACTGGACTGTACAGTGTGCATCATAGCACCCAGTTCCTGAACATTGTATATATGATTAATTTTCTATGTGAGACATATTTACAGTGAGATCACAGAGAGAAGATGAGGGACTTCCATAAGGTCACATAAAAGCATAGACAAGATGGGATATGAAAACAATAAAAAATATCAGACAAAAAGAATCAGTGGGTGGCCCAGGTGTTGAGCAGAATGCGGTGTAGGGGTACATTTTTAAAAAGTCTAAAAGCCTATCAAGCAGAGGAATGCAGCGCTCCTGGCTCCCTGTCATCCCTCTCTTCTTCATCCATTTTGCGTCCATGTTTCCGGAAGTATTTGTAACGCTGGACATACAGTTTCACAAGGTTGCTGACTTTGACTGGGTTGATTTCTCCAGTGCGGCTATGGCAGATCTGAGACAAAGACACAGTGTGATTACATGTCTGCAGTTTACATTTTGCTTATATTGTTTCATTGTAGGAATAAATCTACTGCTGCTTCATCTGCTAGACTGATTAGTTATTAAGCATATTCCACATCATAACACTGAATTATTAAGTAAGATGTGCACTGAGGTACACACACTGATTTAACTAATCTATCACTGTGTGTGTGGAGGCTGACCTTGTGCACAGCTTTCCTGAGGATGTCTTTGTATTCGTCCTTGTTGATGTCTTTGCGCTGATAGTAAGGTTTAATGGCGAGCTTCACCTCTTCCACTGCCCGCTCCTGGGTGTGCAGCTTCTTCAGGTACTGGGGAATTCAGGTAACAGACACGACAAATGAACGATGCAATAAAACACATCACACAATGCTGTACATTTATTTACCTTTACTGCAGAGCCTGCTCGGCCTTTATTTAAAACAGGCTTATATAGAGATGTCAGCATCAGAGTGTATATACATGAGCGAAGTAGTCGTGCAAAGCTCCCCACTTCCCTTGCAGTGGGGTTGACAGCTATGTAATTTGGAATCAAGACTAGGTTTAGAAACTTTGCAGCCAGTTGTGTTGATGCTCTGTGTTTTAGGGCTACTTGTTTGTTTCAGGTTTATTTTTACTTTAGATCCATATACATGAATATGAAAACACCTGCATAGTTACAGCTTCTGTAATCAAAGTATGTTTTAGTTTAGTGTTATTAAGTCATTAACAAGTCAACATTGTAGACTGAGGCAGCTCAAACGTGTTGTCCTCTGGGTAGATGTTGAAAAGCAGCCATGCAGCAGTAGTGTGTTGTGTCACATCTGTTCATAAACTTCTACTCTACCTTATCAGGATCTTTGCTCTCATTGTCCCATCCAGTGTCACCAGAGCTCCCAGTCACTCCTGACAACACCACAGGCATGATGGAGGGTGGCGTCTGTGCACATCCACCACCTATGGAGGGGTGCAGGAGAGAGGGTGGTGTTTTGGTGCAGCCAACCAAAGGGAGGGAACTGTGAAGGATGAACTGGGCTGGGCTCAGACCAGGAGGTGGAGGGAGAGCGGGAGGAGGAGGGATCTGTGAAGAGGAGGAGGAGGAGGAGGCCGAGGAGGGAGGAGCGTGCTGCTGGGACTGGCTCTGATTAGCCTGTGAGAGGATCTGCATGAGAGACATGAGACAAAGTAACGGTACAGTTAAATTTGAGAGGGGGGGTGGGATTGACCTCTCACAGCACAATAATACACAGGAGAGAAGAGTGTGTGCCCAACTGCAGTGAGTTAAAAAATACTGCAAAGAGCTAAACACTTCATTAAGCTGTGGTTTATGTGATTATGTAATTAGACTGAACACACGAGACTGTGACTACTAAAACCAGAATTTTAAACTTCAAGACAATACAAGCATGACAAAAAACAACACTTGATACTACTTTCAATACCACAGCAAAAAAGGGGAAAAAAAAGATTGTCAGTGGATGACACAGGAGGAGAGCAAGTGAAGATCATCCATGAATTGACGGATCATGAAAGATTGATTGTGATTGTAGATCTGTTTTAATAATGTTTGTAGATAGTATGGAATGTGTAAATAATCAAAGTATGGATACTACTGACAATCAGAGTAAGTCTGTATTATTGAGTTTGTCTAAAAAGGTGCATCGAAAATGGTTTCATGAAAATATAATGATGTATTGAATACTTATTTCCCCTCACTGTATGCTGCAACACTGCAGCTATGAACACAATCATGATGTTTACATGGTTTCACCTTACTCACATTCCTGCCAGAACCACCTGGATTTATGTGTATTCATTCTGAATATGAAAAGAAAACTGGCAAAAAGCAGATTGATAAAAAGATTCATACAAAAATCTAAATTTGGAATTTGGCTTTTAGGAAGATCATTGGCTGCACAGCACAGCAGCTACTCTGTCAGGCAGACTTAGATTACAGACAACCTTAAGGTTCCTCTTCAGAGCATATAAAATATATTTATTTATCATTTCAAATGGAGACTGAGGAGAATGGTATCAGTCAGTCAGCGTCACTCTCTCACCTGGCTGGTTGCTTGAATGAACTCTTGTGCTTTCGCTCTGCTGGCAATATTGGCCTCCTCCATTTTGAACAGTAGAGCAGTCACTGACAGGAAGAATGATAAAGAGCATTATTTTAAGGGAAAAAGGGCTATACATGAATATAACATACATGACAATACAACATGGACGATATCAAACGTTCTCAGAGTCATAATATTAACTGTAGCTTCAGGTGAGAGATGAGAGAGAGATGGCCATCAGATGATAGTCTCAGTCTATATAAATATGTTGTACTAAGCTGAGGGATGTTAATTACACTACAGCAGATCTGCAGACCAACATGCTGCATGAAAGCAGTCACAGGCAACAACACTGAACTGAGAGGAGGGAGGAGTGAGACAGTGACCCATAACCAAAGAAGACTTCCTTTACAACACCTCAATGTGGTTGTCCATGATATAAAAAATAGGATAGTAATAAAGAAAACATGATTCATTAATGATTAATGGAACTAAATAAATCAGTATACTACTACTACTACTACTACTACCACTACTACTACTACTACTACTACCACTACTACTACTACCACTACTACTACCACTACTACTACTACCACTACTACTACTACTACTAATAATAATAATAATAATAAGTAAGAAAAGTAAATAATTACCATCTATCTACTTTATATCGACGTTAAACCTGCATTATTTATGTGACATTTTATGTTACTGAGCTGTGGGAACCTGAATCGTGTTCAGACAGGGACAGGCAAACCGGCAACCGGTGGCGGGGGAGTGTGGTGGTGGGGGGTGGGGGGAGCTGAGGTGGGTTTCTGTGGGTGTGTCTATACCTGCTGAATGTAACCGCTGTGAAACAATCAGGAAATTACTTTTTATTTCGCTGATTAATGACAGCTTTATCGAGGCCGGCGCTCGCTCTCTGTGTTGTTACTCTATGTCTCTCTACCAAAGCGCTCTCCCTCTCTCTCTTTTCATCGGACACAAATCAAATTAAACTTCTTCGTGTCATTATATTTTGCGGCGTAAATTGTGAGTCAGACTCAGATTTAGAAGCTGGTACATGAAATAAACAAAGTCAGAACACACACACAGGTAGATTATCAGAGTTTAGTCCGTGAATCCACCTGGATAGTCTCAGAGACAGTTTCAGAGACATTTCAGGCTGTCTGTGGAGGTTTGACCGATCTGTGTCTGATTGGCTTGCGGGACGAGACGTGGGGCTCTGTTTTCCCAAAGGTTGAATCTGGCTCAACTTCTCTCCCGGACGCTGGCGACGTTTTTTCTGGCAACCCCTGCGCTGCGGGCTGCCGGCATGGAGACGCACGACCCCCACTGAAATGAATTGAAAAATGCCACCGGCGTCCGGTGTCCCTGTCCTTGTCTGAACGTGGGCTTAATGTGAAAAGTAGCACAGAGCAATAACTGAACTTTTACAAACATGAATCTAATGTTCCATTTCTCTGAGAGTTCTTTTTATTTTTAATGAACTAAAACTAATGAAGTCTTTAAAAGAAGTGTGAAACTTGGTGGTCTAACTCTTTGTAAGCTTGTTTCGTAAAATCATGGCAGACTTCTCTACATCTATAAAGGGAACTCACATGCTAGGACTCCTCCAGTTGTGCAGTCTACCCCGGTCTGCAGACTCCAGGGGAGAGCAGGCGCTGCTGCTGGAGGAGGAGGTGGAGGAGGAGGAGGCTTGCTAGCAGACGAGGAGGACACAGAGGAAGAGGAGGAGGGGTCTGACGAAGACAGAGGCAGAGAGAGGGACGTGAGACCACAGCCTGCCGAAGAGGACGAGCAAGGAGGTGAGGCCAGAGATTTGGATGCATCGTCTGGAGGAGGGGGCTTGGCAGTGGGTGTAGACAAGGTGATGCTGAGGCCAGCTCCCTGGGGGGTGGACAGGCTGGATGGACTGGATGCCGGGAGCGTGGGGCTGGTCTGTGTTGGACAGTCCTCAGCTAGGAAAGAGGGGTCTGGAGTCTTACAGCTGCTGTCCACAGTCTGAGAGTCTGGCGAAGACTCTCTGGTGTCCCGCAAAGGTGCCATAGAGGGTGGAGGCGTGTGGGGTGGTGAGGAGGAGGGTGGGAGCACACTGGTGGAGGAGGATGAGGATGAAGAAGAGGAGGAAGAACAGGGTGCAGGGCCAGCCTGACCAGTATGTGGACTGACTGACTTGCTCCCATCTCCAACAGCTGACTGAACATCTAAGGAGGCTCCACCCCATCCTTCAGACATGGCTTTAGATTGGCTGCCATCTCCAGCCGTCAAACCCCCAGCTCCTTTTTCTCTTGTCTTCTTGGCCAGGCGACGACGACGTTTGGTTGCCAGAGATGATGAGGGAGAGGAGGCGGAGGAGGAGGTGGATGTGATGGAGCTTGGTTTTGTCTTCTTGGATTTCAGTCCTGCAGGACTGGTTAAGGATGATGGTGGTGCAGCCAGGCTGCTTCGCTTTCCCATACTAGTCAAATCTTTACTGCGGCTGCCCAGTGACAGCGGCTCTGAGCAAGGCTTGAGGAACGGAGACCTGCTCTCATTGTCCCTGCAGAAGACTACTGCAATTGAGCCACCCACCACAGAGCCCCCAGCACCACCCCCTGTACCTCCTGACCCTAAGAGGTCCATGCCCAGTTTTCCAGAGCCAACTGAAGCCCCTGTGGTGCTGGTCACACCCTCTCGAACCAGCACAGACACTTTGGACTGCAGTTTGCCTTTTCGACTGGCGCCGCTCTCTTTCTTGGATTTGCCAGAGCGGCCTAAATCCTTTCTGCTTCCCTTTTCCCGCTCTTTGTCCTTTCCCATCTTTCTGGCTCGCTTTGCTGAGGGGAGACCAGATGAGATGGAAGCAGAGCCTGAAGTGACCGTCAGTGAAGAGAGGCATTTGTTTTTAGTTCTATTGGAAGAGGAGGAGGACGATTCAGATTGGCCAATTTTCTTTAAAGTGCGGGACTTCTTTTTCGGGTGATGTCGTCCAGTCTTGGGAGTAGTTTTAGTTTTGGGGCTGGGGACGGGGGGTTCTGGAGGCAGGGCAGCAGGAGGTGTATCCTCCAAAGATGGGTAGTCAGAGTCCAAAGCTTCACCATCCAAAGACAACACGTCAATCTCCAGTTTGTCTGAATAGTGGTCTGACTCGTAGCTGTGATACCTCGGCGGTGAGAGCGACTGTGATCGACTGTGACAGCTTCCTCGATCCTCCACCTCTCCGGCTGAGTGCCATTTTCTCTTCTTCTTCCTCTTGTGGGGCTTGTCAGATTCCTGCGTGGGCCGACAGGGAGAGGTCGAGGCGAGCCTTGGGGAGCCAGGTACGGTGGTGGTGGTTGTGGTGGTGGTGACAGTGATGGTTCTCTTGATGGCAAAAAGGTCAGACCCATTGAGGTCTTGAATAGATGGCGGGACAACAGGACGGCCATCCCGTCGCCGCTCCCCGTCTCGCTGCCTGTCTCTATCACCCTCCCTCTTCTCCCTGCTTCTTTTGGACGTCTTTGAAATGCAGCGCTCTCTGCTGCTTGAGTGCTGTCTTCCTTTCCTTTCTCTCTCCTTCTTTTGAGAGCTAGAGTCTCGATCTCTTTCATCTCTTCTATGGCTATTGGTACGATTTTGTTCTCTCTCTCTTCCTCTGTCTCTTTCTCTGTCTCTCTCCCTGTCTCCGTCTCTGTCCCTGTCTCTGTCTCTAACTCTGTCCCGGTCTCTGTCTTTATCTCTGTCCCTCTCTCTGTGTCTTTCTTCAGACAGGCTTGAAAAGGAGTGTCTCGTGTGGCCCCCTCTTCCTGAAGAGTTACAGGACCGGGAGGCCTCTGGGCTGCTCTGACGTCTTTTCTTCATCTTCCGGCTACTGCTCCTGCTGCTCCTCGTTCCTTTAACCTCTTTGTGCCCTCGCTCCTTTTCTTTGCTCCTCTCCTGACCTCCCTCTTTGTCCTTCCTTCTCTTTTTTCTTCTCTCCTCCTTCTCCCCAGCCTTTCTATCCTTGCTTTTCTGCTGGTCGCGGTCCTTGGAACTCTTGGAGGACTTGCGGTTCTTACTTCCTTGCTCTACAGGAGGTGTGAGAGGGGAAGAGGGTGTAGAAGTTGGAGGATGGGACGGAGGAGGCGGTGGCTGAGGCGAGAGCGGCGAAGAAGCAGGAAAGGAGAGATACCTTTCCTTTCGCCTGCTGACCAGCTTCCTCCTCAGATCCTCCACTCCTACCACAGGCTCATCCTCCGGCTCCCCGTCCACCTCCCAGGTGCCCTCTGTACGCACGGACACGAAGCCATCCCCGTCCAGCACGCGGAGGATTCGCTCTGGCTTTGAACCAAAGAAGGAGATGCTGGGAGAATTAAGGGGGAGGATATCACCAGCAGGTCTCTTATTGCTTCCATCTCTGTCAGCAGCCCCAACTATCTCCCCCTCTTCTATCTCAGAGTGATCAGAGTCAGCACTATCCCTCTGCTCTCCAGCTTTGCTGGTGCTACAGTCCACTCTCCTCCTCAGAGGGAGCTGGGTGGCCAGTCCAGGACTTGGCAGGTCAGTCAAGGTGTCAGTGGAATCTGGAGGTTCTTCCTCCTTCTCCTCCTCATCTCCTGGCTCAGCGTTTCTCTTCATTCCCCTCACTTTGCCACTCCTGTCATCAGAATCTGATGCTGGAGAACCAGTGGGGTCAAAGGGGTCATATTTCTCACCTTCTCCCTCCTCCCCCTTCACTCCCTCAGTTGGATGGAAAGGATCATACATCTCCCTTTTCCTGCACTCTTCTTCACATTCAACACTTGGCTGCACTGAAGTGTGAGGGAAGGAATCTGACGTGGTGGTGTTGGATGTAGGTGTGGAGAGAGGCTGGGTTGCTAGAGAGGCAGAAGTGGAGGACACCCTGGCCACCTCTGTCCTGTGGGTCTGACCCTTTACATGGTTCTCATAAACTGACAAGTTGGCACAGACAGAGGAGGATGGCGACAAGGGTGAAGACGGAGCAGATGAAGGAGATGACAGAGACAAGGAGGGTGAGCGGGGAGGAGGGCTCCTTGCAATCTCTCTAACTCCACTTGGAGAAGAGGAGGCAGCAGGCCTCCTTTTGAAGCCTGATGCTGGAGTCAAGTCCATGGGCCAGGAAAACTGCTGATGCAGAAGTCAGACAGAGGGACCTGGAGGATGGTGGAGACAGGCAAGGCCACGGCAGAAAAATGGAATCCAGGAATAAACCTAGTAGAAAGGACAGGACACATGCAGTCTTTATCTTACAATGGAATGTCTGTGGATGAAGAGTAAAAGATTGGACATCTGACAATATTTATGCACTCCTGACTGCAGGCTGTGATGCTCACAGTTCAAGTGAATTTAGATTTTATGTCACAGCATGCATGTGCAGAAACACGGACACATCCTCACAGAAACAGGACGTGTGTGGCTTTAATGTGAGGAGAGGGAGCAGTGCTCAAGACTGGCTGGCTTTCAGTCAGTGCAGGTAAAAACAACGTGTGTGAGATCAGCTACACATTAAAACAACGAATATCCACTGAATGAGCATGCTCAGCTCAGCCAACAGGCCTGTATTCATGAAAACTGCTCTTTAATGTAACGTTATGAGAAGATTATTTCAGTGTTGTTGTTGTATTGTCAGTGACTGTTCACTTCTCTGTGTGCTGCTCGTTCACTCGGTGTTTACTGGTTCTTGTTGCAGAGAGGTGAACATCTCTGCTCAGTCTGTTAGCCTTGTATTGACGCTCGGGGCTGGGCTGACGCCGCCGGCTGCCCGGCTCAACATCTTTGGAGCTAACGCTGTACACGTTGACTACAGGGTTTCGAATCCGGGTTCTCTCTGTTGATACATAAAAGTTGATTCATGAAAAGACGTCCAGCTCCTGTGAGGATGTGTCGGGAAAACATATTCAACTGGCTAGCTGGCTAGTTTAGCTTCCAGTGGCTAGCTAGCTAAAGACAGTATGTGTCGGCTGGTGAGTTACCTTCAGTCCGCTGATGAGCAGCCTCCGCTCAGAGCCTCCGCTTCGCATTAACTGGGAACTCTTGTCTCTTTCAAAGACATTAAATCGACCGTTCAAACACACCATACACTCCTTTTTGCCATTTTAAAACCGCAACAGCACCCCCATTCCATCAATCGCCGCCATCTTCCTTCCCCTCAAACCGGACGACAAAGAATGATGGGAAACTGAGTCCTGTGCGCGGTCACAGTCTCTGCTCCGTCTCTGCTTTTATTATCTAATTCATTCAAATTCAAACGAGAGAACATTAGAAAATTAAACATCAGCAATAAACTAATAAATCTTACGAACATAAGTCATTCCAATTCATTTCAGAGGTTTTGTCTGGATTAGATTTAAAACGTTCAAAGAGTCACTTCAAACATTAAATTAAACTGTGGAGCCTGCATTGTGTCATCTGAATGACTACAGACCTTACAATGGTGAATTTTAATGAGCTGATCAATTATTTAAAAGAAAAAAAGAAATATTAAGAACTGATGAATTCAAAGTGTATTTAAATTATGCGTAAAAACTGAAAAACCTGATCATTTAAAATGGTCAGCTCTGATTTTAAGATGGAATTTTGGTTCCAATATTATGACTGCTCTAATTTTTTTTTTTTTTTATCAAATTTTTTTATTTATTTTCATTCAAACAGAAAACAAATAATGACGTACAGCCACCGAACATACCGTTACATCACCCCCCCCCAAACACACACACGTACGTACATACACATACACAAAAAGCAAAACAATAACAAAAAGAAAAAAAACAAAACAAAAAAGGGACTTGTGGAACAGATAATATAGACTTGTTGAGTGATTCAAGATGCTAAGTGAGGTAGATCAGATACACAACGGACCACAAGGATCAGAGTGAGCCCTTCAGTGCTTCAGCCGTAGTGAGCCACATATTCATTCGCCTCTTTGGCCCCATTTATACGGGCTGTTGACAGCTCCATATACGTAACATCCAAAAAAGTTAAAACCCATTGTCTGATGGTCAAAGTGTGAGGGGGCTTCCAGCGTATTGTGATCATTTTCTTAGCAGCTGTTAAACCTGCCAACATTACACGTTTCTGACATTCAGGGACTCGAAATGCCGAAAGATATGACTGCTCTAATTTAAAGACATCTCTCTCATTTTAAGATGTAAAACAGCTGCACCACCTACAAATATCATTACACAGATTGTCCTTTTGTATGGAAGTCCTAAGCTGTCATGCATTCATACATTTTAAGCATTCTGATTCAGCTGGAAAATCCTAAGAGACTTATTGGAGCAGCCTGATAACAAAGAGTTACAATAGTCCAGCCTAGAAGTAACAAAAGCATGGACAGATTTTTCTGCCTGATGTTACATAGGTGAAAAAAGGTCCTTGAAATTTGTTTTATGTGGACATTAAAGGACAAATCCTGATCAAAAACAACTCCAAGATTCTTTACGGTGGAGCTGGAGGCCAGGGTGATCCCATCTAAAGTAACTAAGTCTCTAGAAAGAGAGTTTCTGAGGTGTTTGGGTCCAATTACAAGAACTTCAGTTTTGTCTGAATTTAACATCAGAAAATTGAAGGTCATCCAACTTTTTATATCCTTAAGGCATGCTTGGAGTTTAGTTAACTGATTGGTTTCATCAGGCTTGATCGATAAATATAATTGAGTGTCTAAGAGGGTCTAAGAGACAGATTGGAGGCTTAGGTGAAGAAATTATTGAAGTTACTTGATGAGGGCCGATGAGAGAAAAACATTCTAAATATATATCAGGTTTTACAGCTGTTTCCAAACTTGCTGTGTAAGAATGCAGATCAGTGCCTGTGGAGGACAAGAGGTGATGAATTTTGTCTCTAATAGTTATAATTTTATCATTAAAGAAGCTCATGAAGTCATTACTACTTAGACCTAAAGGAATAGATGGCTCAATAGAGCTGTGGCTCTCTGTTAGCCTGGCTACAGTGCTGAAGAGAAACCTGGGGTTGTTCTTATTTTCCTCTATTAATGAAGAGTAATAGGCTGATCTGGCATTATGGAGAGCCTTCCTGTATGTTTTAAGATTATCTTGCCAGACTAATCGAGATTCTTCCAGTTTAGTGGCACGCCATTTGCGTTCAGATTTACCTGCCTCTTGCTTTAATTTGCGAGTCTGCTGTTTTTACCATGACACTAACCTCCTTTGTTTAATTATCTTCTTTTTCAGAGGTGCAATAGAGTCGAGAATCCTTTGTAGCGAGCCTACAGCACTATCAACAAATGCATTGCAATTGCATTGGAACATTCTCCTGCTCCTCTAACATTGTTACACTGACTGAGTTTCCGGCAATGATTTTATATATGATTTTAGTATATTGTTTCTCAACAAAACAAAGGGCAGCCGTGGCTCAGTGGTAGAGTGGGTCGTCCAATAACCCAAATGTTGGCGGTTCGATCCGCTGCTCGAAATTGTCAGGTGAGGTGGCAGTCCATCTCCTTGCCACGGCCGAGGTGCCCTCGAACAAGGCACCGTACCCCCCAACATCTGCTCCCCGGGTGCTGTGAATTGATGCCCACTGCTCCAGTATATACAGTATGTGTATATGGCATCTGTCACTGTGTGTGTGTTCCTGTGCATGTGTATTCCGACAGGTGCCAGCTGGATGGGATAAATGCGGAGAAATAATTTTGTGTGTACAACATGATTAATAAAGTTTCAACTTATTACATTTAGTCATTTAGCAGACGCTTTTATCCAAAGTGACTTACAAAAAAGGGAAACAGTCATGGTACAGTGTGACTAGGACATGTTAGTGCAGCAGTAAGTACTGTGACAGTACTAGGCAAGGCAAGGCAAGGCATTTTTATTTATATAGCGCATTTCATACCAAGAGGCAACTCAATGTGCTTTACATAAAAACAGAGCATTTAAAAAGAACAAATTAAAACACACAGTTAAAAGCAAGAACAAAGGAAAGTATATTATATATATTAAAACGATTTAGAGGACTTACAGTGCAAATCCAAGATTACGATTTAAAATTATTTAAAAGGGCTCAGCCATAAGCACATGAAAAAAGAAATGTTTTTAACCTGGATTTAAAAGTGCTTACAGTTGGGGCTGATTTGAGTTCTGCAGGTAGTTTGTTCCATTTGCAGCGTAACAGCTAAATGCTGCTTCACCGTGTCTGGTTTGAACTCTGTGCTCAACTATCTGACCTGAGTCAGTAGATCTCAGAGCTCGACTGGGTTTATACACTGCTAACATGTCATTCATGTATTCTGGACCTAAACCATTCAGTGATTTGTAAACCAGTAGCAGAACTTTAAAATCTATTCTGTAGCGGACTGGGAGCCAATGTAAAGACTTGAGAACTGGGGTGATATGCTCTGATTTCTTTGTTCTGGTTAAAACTCGAGCTGCAGCATTCTGGATGAGCTGCAGCTGTTTGATACTTTTTTGGGGGAGTCCAGTCAGAAGACCGTTACAGTAGTCAAGTCTATTGGAAATGAAGGCATGAATCAGCTTCTCCTGATCTGTTTGGGACATAAAGCCCTTAATTCTGGATATGTTAAGTTGATAAAAGGCTGTTTTGGTGATTGATTTGATATGACTATTAAAGGTCAGATCTGAGTCTATCAGCACGCCAAGGTTACGGACATGGTCTTTAGTTTCTAGAGACAGTGACTCAAGGTGTTTACTGACAGTAACCCTCTTCTCTTTATTGCCAAAAACAATGACCTCAGTTTTTTCTTGATTTAACTGAAGGAAATTTTGGTTCATCCAATTTTTGACTTGCTCTAAACAGTGACACAATGACTCTATTTGACTGCAGTCATCTGGAGACAGTGCAACATATATCTGTGTGTCGTCTGCATAACTATGATAGTTGACATTAGAATTCTGCAGAATTTGACCCAAAGGTAGCATATATAGGCTGAACAGAAGGGGTCCAAGGACTGACCCCTGAGGAACTCCATATGTCATAGCCACTCGATCGGATTGATAACTTCCAATGGTCACAAAATAGCTCCTCCAAGTAGGACCTGAACCATTCTAGGACTGTTTCACTGAGTCCTGCCCAGGTTTCCAACCTGTTCAGCAGTATACTGTGATCCACAGTGTCAAACGCAGCACTGAGATCCAACAGAACCAGAACTGACACCTTGCCTGAGTCAGTGTTCAACCTTATGTCATTCAACACTCTAATGAGAGCTGTTTCTGTACTGTGGTGAGGTCGGAAGCCTGATTGAAATTTGTCAAAAAGTCCATTGGAGTTCAAGAAGTTGCTGAGTTGATTAAAAACCACTTTCTCAATGATCTTGGCTATGAAAGGAAGATTTGAGATTGGTCTGTAGTTGGTTAACATGGAAGCATCCAGCGTTCTCTTTTTTAAGAGTGGCTTGATGGCAGCTACTTTTAGGGCTTTAGGAAACTGGAGGGATAGATTTAGCATGTCCAGTTTTGGTAGTGTTGTAGAGGAGGTCCTCTCTGAAGAGCTGGAGGTCTTCAGGAGTTTGTTAAAGGTAGACAGGGATGCCCCTGATCTGGTAGGAAGTGGTAGTGCATTCCACCAACGGGGAACAGACGAGAAAAGTCTGGATTGCCTTGAGCAAACAGGTGGGAGAGCCAGGCGTCGTTCATTGGAGGAGTGCAACGGACGTGAGGCCCTCTCTAAGGGCATCCAAGTAGGTGGGTGCAGAACCGGAGACTACTTTGTAGGCGAGCATTAGCGATTTGAATTTAATGCGGGCTCCAACAGGTAGCCAGTGGAGCTCGATGAGCAGCAGGGTAACATATGACCTTTTGGGTTGATTGAAAACCAGGCACGCAGCGTTCTGGACCGTCTGGAGAGGTTTCACCATGCAGGCTGAGAGGCCCGTCAGGAGGGCGTTACAGTAATCAAGTCTTGAGATGACCACAGCTTGTATTAGTAATTGAGTAGCATGTTGAGTCAAGTAAGGCCTGATTTTACTTGTGTTGTGAAGTGCAAAGTGGCACAAGACGACATGATTAGAGAAGGTTAGTTGGTCATCAATCATAACCCCTAAGTTTCTCCCTACCCTGGTGGGGGTGAGACATAGGGAGTCAATTTTGATGTTGATGGTGTGGTGTATTGTAAGTTTGGCTGGGAGGACCAGCAGTTCAGTTTTTGAGAGGTTCAGCTGGAGGTGATGTGCCTTCATCCATGTGGAGATATCTGAGAGGCAATCAGAGACCCGTGCAGAGACCGAGGGGTCATCAGGAGGAAATGACAGATAGAGCTGAGTGTCCTCTGCATAGCAGTGATAGGAAAAGCCATGTGAGCAGATAATCGGACCCAGGGAGGTGGTGTAAATAGCAAATAAAAGGGGCCCCAGTACCGAACCCTGGGGCACCCCTGTGATGAGATCTGGACGACTGTCCAAGCCAGTACGTGCTGAATGAGCGCCCTGTGAGATTAAAATGTATAAATGCATCACTGTTTAGGGCTTCCATCATTTTGCAATACTTATACTACACTTTTTAGTTCTGTCTAGTTAAGCACAATTAATATATATTTACCATAATTTCATTACATTTTCAATATTTGAAACACAAGAACACATTATTACTGACAAACTGATTTTATTTCAAAACTGATCAAACAAAGCAAGTAATGCATATATAAAGCATCAAATATACACTTGGTAATCAGAAATATGACACGAGTATGCTTTATTGAATCTCTAGATGCTTTAAATCATGTGCTGAAAGACAACCAAAGCTTTTCTCACTAATTTGTACAAGCAGAACCAAAAGCAGAACTTTTACAGCTAAGACATCGCATTGTCAAGGAACAATGGCAGAAGGTACCACATCATGTCAGCTTGAGTCTTTGGACCCAGTTGTTCCACAGCTAGACAGGTTCATACAAATGTTAACAATTTGTAGCTACAGTGATGACTTGATAAGAGACTTTTTACCATCCAGTACCCTCACAATGACCAACCAGTCTGACCAGCAGTGACACAGAGAATCTAGAAAGAGATGTATTGTTCTGTTCCTGAAGGTAAAAGAGAACAATGGAAATCACACACAGTCTGACACTGTGTGCAAAAAAGAAAGAAAGAAAAAAAACATCTGTATCATGCAAAAGCAGAATGTTTACTGGTAACTTCCATCCAATGTAATATTGATGATGAATGAACCCATCAGCCTTAGCATTTTTTCATACTACTAACACCTTGTAAGGCAGGGTAGTAGATATGGTGTGAATAAATAGTAAATATACCTGCAGAGCCGTTTTGTGCACATTCAGGATTTTTTTTTGGTTTTGTTCTTCTGCAGCCATTCAAGGCTGCTTGGAACTGAGTTTCCCCTCAAAGTCTAAAGGTTTCCTTCTAAGACTCAAAAACACGAAACTGCAGATGTGTTGGGACAATAATCCCAGTTTTTCAGCAATGATTACACGAGTAAAGCCTCTAACCAAATGAGCAGCTTGCATGAACACACCAACTTAAATCTGAAAGAACACAAACACAATAAATAAACAGTCAGTGCTGAATGTAACAGTCAGTTTGTGTGTTTGTAGTTTTGTATATGTAATGATGACATAATGATGTTTCTGACCTATCAGCTGAGACACTTGCTAACACCTCCACCTCTTCCCGATGCTACTCTGAAAGTAAACGTAAAACAGCGAACACCCCTGTCAGAAGAATTACTGATGACCTCACATTTAGCTAACATTCAGCTAGCTTAGCTAGCTATAATGTCAAAACATGAACTGTGTCCCAGCTCTATGCTGATGTAGAGTCCATTTGGCTGTCTGTGCTGTTTACTTTGACAAAGTCTGGTGATATTTTAAAAAGAAGACATTGTATAGTGCCGTTTGATCCTTTAAATTGAGTCAGCGCTGCAGATTGTATCATTCTAAAACTGTAAGGCCACGTTCAGACAGGAACAGGGAAACTGGACGCCAGCGACGTTTTTTCAATTTATTTCAGTGGGGGTCGTGCGAGAGAGAAAGCGCTTTGGTAGAGAGACATAGAGTTACAATAACAGAGAGTGAGCGCCGGCCTCGATAAAGCTGTTAATCAGCAAAATAAAAAGTTATTTCCTGATTGTTTCACAGCGGTTACATTCAGCAGGTATAGACACACCCACGGCAACCCACCTCAGCTCCCCTCACCCCCCCACCACCGCACTCCCCCACCACCGGTTGCCGGTTTCCCTGTTCCTGTCTGAATACGCGCTAAAGTATGTTGATTTGTAGAATACCAACTAAAAAAATAGCATACTACAAAGATGAGTATACAGACCATACTGTATACATTAAGCATGTAGTAAGGAGCTTGGGCAGTCATGCTTCACTTCATTCTTGCTGCTCTGTTTGCCAGGACAATGGGAAGACCCATATGCACCTTTCAATGCGCTGTGTGTAAGCAGCAACCTTAAACACAGCTGATGATCAGAATCTGCACTTTAAAACACGTAGTAGATTTGAGGGCAGTATTTGGCACGTTATGATTTGGTACTTTCATCCTCTACTGACCTCAGCATGACCACAACCAGGACAGAACTATCTGTGATACATACCGCATGGAATTTTGTCTTTAAACTCCCCTTCCTGGCTCAAGCACATGTACAATGCTCTGTCAGAATAAAAGACATACAGTACGTCCTGTGTTAGAACTCTTCACCCCTTCTTCAGTGGCAGAAGAGGCAGTGAAAGAACATGAAACGGGGAGGAAGAAGTAGAGTTGTTTGGGACTAGCAGCAGTGCATGGTGGAACAGGTCAAACCTTTCGTTCTCATCAACACTTTTTGCTTAAATAGTCACTCTAATTCCCCACCTTGATCTCCCTCTGAGGAGTGGAGCTAGGAGGATCAGCTGGATCAAGAGAGGCACCTCCTGCTCTCATACCAGTCCAGCATCCTTGGCCATCTGGTAAAAGGCGCCTCTTTGAGCGATGAGATTGGAGGGAGAGTCGAATTCTGTCATCTCTCCCTTGTCCAGCACCAGGACCCTGGAGGAGCCAGAACAATCAATCAATCAATCAAATTTTATTTGTATAGCCCAAAGTCGCAAAATACATTTTGCCTCGGAGGGCTTCACAGTCTGTACAGGGAGTGACACCCTCTGTCCTTAGACCCTCGGTTCGAGTGAGGAAAAACTTGCCCACAAAAAACCCTTTTAACAGGGAAAAAAGTGGAAGAAACCTCAGGAAGAGCCACAGAGGAGGGATCCCTCTCCCAGGACGGACAGACGTGCAATAGATGTCACGTGTACAGTCAACAAGTCAACAGAAACATTTTGTGTAATTACAATATACAAACACCACAAAGAAGTGTGAGAACTACATCTACTAGTCAGCATTTGTGACCATGACCACTGTCAGCTGTATGAACACAAATAGGCAGGTGTTAACAAGTATTCTGTAATGACTGTTAACGTGTGGTGTACAGTACCTGATGTAGTCCATGATGGTGTTAAGGCGATGAGCTATTGTCAGGACGGTGCAGTCCTCAAACTGGGAGCGGATAGTAGACTGGATCAGGTTATCTGTCTCCATGTCCACAGCTGCTGTGGCCTCGTCTAGAACCAGGATCTTGGTTTTCCTCAGCAGAGCTCTGGCCAGGCACAAAAGCTGCCGCTGACCCACACTGGAGGGAAAACACAGAGAGGTGCTTACACAAGCTGGAGGTAGCACATCAGCACAGCAACACAGACGATCTCTTAATAATGGCTAAAGTTCAGCATGTGTGCATAACTCTTGTTCTTCAAGAAAGCTAGCAAGGGCGTGTAGCAGTACAAAGGGTTAAAAAACAAGTGTGTGAATGTTTTTTTTGTCCAGTGAATCAAACAGTGAAGAGTGTTAAAATACAAAAATACAGTGTTAAGTTTGCAACAGCCAACAGCATTACCAGCTAATTAAAATGAAAGCAGTGTGTTTATGTCTGGTTCACCTGAGGTTCTCTCCTCCTTCACTACACTCATGGCTGAGTTTGTTGGGCAGGCCGGACACAAAGCTCTTGAGATGGGAATACTCCAGAGCCCTCCAGATTTCCTCATCAGAGTAGCTGTCAAAAGGATCCAAGTTCATCCTCAGAGAGCCTGAAAACAGCACCGGGTCCTGAGGAGGAAATTTTGCAGTTGAATATTTTTTATTTACATGTTGACATTCACATCAAATCTGTTTGCTTCAGGTAAAACAGACCCCTCTTTCCTGATAAGTGCAATTTCATTTGGGCTGGTCCGAAAGCTGTCGATGTGGACTGAATAACCAGACGAAGACCACTTGAACAGGGTGATCTCTGTGGTGTAAAGGCAAACCAGCCAACCACAAGATTTTATTCAGGAAGTGATCTTATAATTGATCTGTGTAAGCCATGTATATGCTTATGCAAATCATTTGGTAAACACAAACAGTAAATGGTAAATGAGTTAAAATGGTAAATGGACTGTACTTATATAGCGCCTTTCTAGTCTTCCGACCACTCAAAGCGCTTTACAGTACGTATCTCATTCATCCATTCACACACCTTCATACACTGATGGCATTAGCTGCCATGCAAGGTGCCAACTGCTCATCAGTTTGAGGAGCTAACCATTCATACACATTCACACACCGATGGCACAGCCTTCAGGAGCAATTTGGGGATCGAACGGGGGATCGAACCGCTGATCTTCTGATTAGTGGACGACCCGCTCTACCTCCGAGCCACACTCAGTGCATTGTACCTGGCGTTAGCATTTATTTGCCTCCCTGCAGACTGTTCAGGTGTCTTTTAACTCAACATGTTCTTTTGCATCCTCGGCACTGACCTGTGGTATGATGGTGATTCTGGAGCGGAGCTCATGGAGGCCCAGCTGAGCAATGTCCACCCCATCAATGAAGATGTGGCCCTCGGCCGCCTCAATGATCCGAAACAGCCCCAGTGTAAGGGATGACTTCCCAGCTCCAGTGCGCCCAACAATCCCCACCTGACACAAACAAATGATGGGATGACAGGATGTTATGTTTACAATGAATGAAATAAAATATATCAAATAAATGTAGTTTTATCTATTTTTTGAAATTAACAAATTATTATCCTTTCGTTCAGATTGCCCATGTGTTCTGCTACAAAACATTCAGGTGTAAAGTCCATCACAGAAGACAGAAAAAGCTCAAATATTTGAACTATCGATGGCGATGCAGTGTGTCGTTACCATTGACGATATTCTCTGTCAGCCTCACCTCATTTTACTGTCACGTTCTCATCCACTAACATGATATATGGTTTGCCATCTGCATGTGAATGCAACATTCCAGGCCACAGACATACTGTCCACATACATACATGGACACAGAGTAGTGATTGAAATGCAGACCTTCTCTCCCCCGTTAATGTTGATGGTGATTTTGCGTATGGCCGGGTCCAGATCATGGCGGTATCGAAGGCTGAAGCCTCTGATGTCTATGCAGCCATGAGTGGGCCACCCTGACGGGAGACTGGAGGACTCGTGCTTCCACTCGGCCTGTTGGTCAGAGGATACACATAAAAAAATGACATGAACACAAACAAGCATCTCTGTGACTATGTTTAGAATTCATATTGTGTATTTAGACATGGAGCTGTTATACTATATAAATGATATTTACTATACATAACAGCAGTAAAGTTCTTGTAGCGTTTAGATCTACAGACACCAAAAGTATAATCAGCAAAATGTATGAAAAATAAAAACAGTTGCTATGAAGCAGAACGCGCTCATTAGTGCTACATTATTATATACTGTGTTAATTATTATTATAATTATTATTACTGATGTACTTGATGAAAAGGATGCAGCTGATGTTGAAGACATCTTAGTTGGGATACAGTGCCCTGGAGTTGTGCCTGCTAAGGTTATGAGGCTTGGAAAACCAAGAGAGGAAAACTCACCACCTCGCCCCGTTAGTGATTACAAACACTATAACAGAAGCGAAGACTGTGTTGAAAAATGCGAGGAAGTTGAAGAACTCCATCAAAGATGTCTGGAGAAAAGTCTACATAAAGAAAGATCTACATCCTGCAGTTCGTAGAGAGTGGAAGAGGCTGCATGACTTTGCAAAAGCTGAGAGGGCTGCTCCTGCAAATGTCCAGTGTGCAATTAGAGTTGACTACAAGAAGCGCGCTATAACTAAAGACGGTGAGATTATCTGCAAGTTTGTGTCACCTTTTCAGCCAAAGGGTCCAAACATATAAAACTGGAGTTCTGGAATGTTAATGGGCTGAGTAATAAACTGGAAAACATAAATGTGATACAGTGGCTGGGGGACCAGGACATTGTGGTGTTGTCAGAGATCAAAAGAACTAATGTAACCCATGCCCCTGGTTTTATACCTGTGATAGCTAAAAACCAAAAACAGCCAGAGAGGTGGTGTGGTTACTCTGTTTAAATATGACGTTTATAATGAAGTTACTGAAATTGATACGTCATCTCAAGAGCAAATTTGGTTTCAACTACAGAGTGTCCCCAGTGTGATGTTTGGTGGGATTTACATACCACCATCAGACTCGCCCTTTTTCTCAAATGTAAGTATTTCAGAAATCCAGGCCAGAACTCAGAATGACACCTTTGGTTATGTGGTGGTTGGTGACATGAACACAAGATGTGGAGATTAAGTGAAGGAGTTGCTTAAAGGATGCAATAATATGCTGTATAATCCCGTTGATGAAACAGTAAATACTAATGGAAGGAATATTATCCAAGTGTGTAAAAACAATAATCTATTGGTTGTGAACAAGTTGCATACAGTATTGCACTCCTTCCCTAGTTCCCTGACCTACCGTAAGAGGAAAAAATGGATTTCTTAAGTGGATTACTGTCTAATCAGTGCAAGTTACATCAATTGTGTTAAAAGCTTTGAGGTGAATCAAAATATTGATATGCCATCTGACCATGCCCCTTTGTCTATAGAACTGGTGTTCCCAGAAGGGACTCACTTTAACAACCCCAGGGGTACGAAACCAGTGCCCTTACATAAAGTGGATGCAGACAGATTTGCTCTTAGCATAAGATCACTGGAAATCCCTATCATCAGCCCTGACCAGAATGTAGATGACATGGCTGTGTGGTTCACAGAGTCAATGTATATGTGTGCTGCTCAGAGTAATCTAACTAGCTCCAGAACCCTGGCACACAACCCGCCCCAGGCGGCACTTTTACCACGTTGGCAACGCATTTTAGAGAGTAGTGATGCTAGAATGTTATGGCGGGCAATTGATTGGAAAGGAGAGTTTTCCTCAACCCCTAACCAAGACATGCCATCTGAAGCTCACTTGCAGGAACACCTGGAAAGGCTGTTAAACCCCCCTCCTGGTGAGGGAGAAATCCCACCACATGTATAATGTGCATATGCCTTTATTAGACCATCCTATTACACTAGCAGAAGTCCAACATGTAATCGACCATCAGTTGAAGCCAGGAAAAGGAGCAGGCCCGGATGGTATAAGCCCAGGCCTATTCAAACTGTTGCCAGGTGAATGGCTTGTATTTTTGTGCACACTTTTAAACTCTAATTTTGTATCTGGCTACCCACTAAGCTGGACCCCTGCTAGATTGATCATGTTATTTAATAAAGGTAATCCCCTGAATTGTGATAACTATCGGGGGATAAGTGTGATCAATAGTGTTGCAAAGTTGTATGACTATGTGCTAAATAATCGGTTGATGGCCTGGTATAAGCCTTCTCGGGAGCAAGCAGGAGCCCAGCCACAGAGAAGCTGCATTGAACATATTGTAGCACTCAGGCTTTTGATAGAATATTGTGTGAGAAAGAAGGTGCAGCTGTACATTGCTTTTATAGATTTTTCTAAGGCTTACGACAGAGTCCCACGAGGAAAACTGTTCCGAATGTTAAAAAGTTTGGGGTGTGGGGTTACTATGATTTTAGCTTTGATGTCAATGTACAATGTTACTACAAGTATCTTGGGCTCCACCACAATAACATCTACTATCGGTTTAAGACAAGGATCTCCCACATCCTGCTTCCTGTTTGTAATGTTTGTTGATAGGCTTATTAGACAGATTAAACAACAGTGTGGAGATGATGGATTTCTGAAGTGGCTGCATGTTTTAATGTTAATGGATAACACTGTTATCCTTGCAACATCCAGAGAAAAGCTGACTGAGAAACTGAAAGTTTTGGAAAAATACTGTGAAGAATATGGCATGCTGGTTAATGAAGATAAAATAAAGTTTATGGTTATTTTGGGAACTGATGAAGACAGGCAGCCTATTCAACTGAACTCATTTATAGTAAGGCACTGCAACAGTTTTATGTATCTTGGAGCCTGCTGATGGAAACGCCCGAAAATCTCTTGACTTACACGTCAAAGATAAAATGAAGCACTTAAACAAACTGATCATTTTTCTATCAGCTAATTATGATGCTCCATTTTGTGTTAAATTAAAAGTGTTTGAGGCTGCTTTTTCATCAGCTCTTTTGTATGGATGCGAGGCTTGGCTAAAAATTCCCTTAAAGTCTGTTGAATCTCTTTATAGGACTGGGGCGAAATCTTTATTGGGGGTGAGGTCTACCACACCAAACCTTATTTGCCTGGTGGAGGCAGGGCTCCCTTCAGTGCAAGTCTTAATCAGACAGAAACAAGCCAGACTCTTGACTAAGGTGATGCAGCGGCAGGGTATCCAAGATGACCCCTTATGGTTTGTTCTTGAAATGACAAGAAAGGAAAACAAGGTCATGGATTCATACCTAAAGGAGTTAATGGATGACTAAGATCATATTGAGAGAGATCGTGCAGACATGATTGTGAAAATACGCTCTAATGAAGGAACAAGATACAAAACCTACCAAGTCATCAACCCGGACATGTCCATCCACCCCCTTTATTCCAACACTGCCCCATACATTGAGGACCACTTGAGAGTGACTTTCACACGGTTCCGGTTGTCCTCCCATAGGCTGCATGTAGAAATGGGAAGGTGGAGCCGCACACCCCCACACCTACGTGTGTGTCATTGTAATATAGGCATACAAAATGAGTAACATTTGCTTTTGTGCCCTCTCACAAAGGACATCTGTGCAAAATACGGACATGATTCCACAGAGCTGAACTCTCTCTTTGCCAACACTGATAAAAAGATTTTAGTTATGTTACAAGCTTGTCTTGCAATGTTGGAAAAATAGATGGGAGATGGAATGGTACAGTGCAATCTAACCCTAATATTTTATTGATCTGATTTCTAAGACCTTCATAACTTTGATTTTTTTTTGTCATTCTTATTTATTAAACATAAAACAAGTATCCAACGTTAGATTGAACAGACGTCTCTGATGTGTGATGTGTGGCATTCATCAGTCTAATTAGTAATGACAGGAAGTGACAGCTCCACTGCTGGACAGTGAGGAACTGTCACAGGTGAAATATTTGGATGATTTATTAGAAGTGAGAAAGAAATAAAAATGTGTCCAGCGAGAATTTGAAACATGAGTGAACGAATCTGTAAAAACTGTTTGTGTGTTTTTCTTTCTAATTAAGAGTGAAACAGCGGCGATGCATATATTTATTTACTACACATATATTTGTTAACTACACACGCTTTACTGTTACAGCTGCTCATGAAACATTTATCAGCTCACGGCATCATGAACTCTACGTCTGTGCTGCACCACCGGAACTCACAGAGAGCAAAGAGGAGCTGGTTGTTGAGTGTATTTGTGTATTGTGGATACTCATTCATTCATTCATTCATTCATTCATTCATTCATTCATCCGTTCATGTTATTGATATTCAGTCAATGTGTAGCACAAACAAACTTCTCTTTTGTTTTCTTCCTTTGTTGAACTCACTGAGAGTCAGTTGTGATCTAACACAGTTTACGGCTGTGAGATTCCTCTGCACAGTTCCATAGCAGCTTATAGCAAAAAATGTGTGCTGTGTCATCATTTTATCTGCATCTAATTATCACTATCCATTGAGAAAAGTCTGAATACACTCTCCAGCTGTTATCTGATGTTTTGTTTCAATCCAGCACCATGAATAAGTAAAGTCCCTCTAACGGTTTGACCCTGGATTCTTGGTCCTTTGTACCTCTTTCTCGGTGTCACTGTACTCTTTCACTTTCTCCACAGCCACTATGTTGGTCTCCACATCAGAGGACATCCTCACCAGCCAGGTCAGAGAGGCAGTCAGCTGCACAGAGCAAAGCAGTGTGGGAATTTTCAAGTTCAACTCATCTTTTGACTCATGACAGTCACATCTATATATGCAGAGTTTTGCTTTGAGATTTCTGTCTCCAGCACACAATGGAGGTGAAAAAACTACAAGCTAAAATCATATGGGGTCTTAATAAATGTCATTTCTTTAATATAAGTAACAGTTATTGATGGAGGTGAAGAAGGTGTGACTATGATGTCTACCTGGAGGGCGTAGGAGATAGACAGCCCCATGATGCCTGGACTGAGGCTCTCTCTGGCTATGACAGCAAACAAAGCAGCAAATGTGACGATGAAGTTTCCTACAAACTCCAGGCGAACTGCCAGCCACCTACACACACAGATTCACAGACATGATGAGGAAAGAAGGCACATTTAGTAAAGAGGAAACATTTAAATAGATCAAAACAATTCTTAAAAATCTGTAGCACAGCTTTCTACACTCACTGCAGCAGGCAGTGTGGGAAGACAGAAGTAGTAGTGTCACCAACCTGTTTGCTACTATGCTTGGGTAGTAAGCCTTCTGATTGTGGTCCACCCGCTGGTCACTCTCACAAATGAAGCGCTCTTGTTCACCAAATGCTCGAATGACAGAGGTGCCCAGCAGTGTTTCATTGAAGTGGGTGTAGATGGGTGAGCGGCTGACTGACTCCAGACGCTTCAGCTGGCGAGATGATGCCACATAAAACCTCTGGACAGAGGAAGGACAGAGACATCTCACAACTTTATTAATATCTAATAACCAGTTAGAATTAAACACGATCCAGATAAAAGCAGCAGGACAGTGACACTTTGTTTTTTACACCCACAGCAGATCAACAGTCACATGACCTCCCACAGGAAGGAAAAGAACGTCCAACTAACCTGCACAAAAAAGTAGAGCAGTCCAAGAAAGGGAATGATGATCGCTACCAGCGGTGTGGCAACCAGGATGACAACACAAGCACCCAACACATTGAACATGGAGCCCATGAACATCTTAATGATGCTGGGGATCACTGAGTCAATGGTGTCCATCTCCTTGGCAAAGCGGTTCACCAGGTTGCCGCTGGGGGTTCGTTCAAAGAAGGACATGGGTGAGCGCAGGACGTCATACAGCATGGACTGGTGGAGGTAGCGGGACGCCAGGATGCCCCCGATGGACATGGAAAGAGAGTAACCAAAGACTGCTACACCTGCAAGAGTTTTATTGATTTGCAGAATATGTCAGAAATGGGATAGAATATTCAGAAGGACGTTTTAATGAGTGTATGATCAGCTGTCAGATGGAACGTTGGTGTGAGTGGATGTGTGTTCAGTGAAGACATGAATGACACAGAAACAACTGCTGCATGTCAGTACAAGTACAGTACCTCAGCTTTAATGTGTAGTTTCTGTATTGTGTATCTGCTACCCCCCACCTCACCCTTCCTCACCCCTCCTCACCTTGGGACACGCCGAGTGCACCATACACCCCGAGTCTCATCTGTCTGTTAGGCTGCGTGCCGTTAACCACGGGGTCGTCGGTCCACAGGCTCAGCCAGTAGTTGGAGAACAGGGAGAGCAGGTGATGGGTGAGGAACAGCAGCAGACTGATGAAGGACAGAAGAACTCCGATGGCTTTCAGATAGGCCCAGAACACAGACAGCCTGACCTGGGGAGGGAGGAGAGGACAGCTGCACTCAGGCTGTGTTTGGGACCATCATATACGGCATGTTAATATGTGATGAAGAATTCTTTGCTCTGATGTGGTGGAGCATGTCCAGACTCTACCTACCCGTCCAGTGCTGGCCTTGTCAGCCTCTGTCAGCTTGCCCACCTCAGGATTCTTGGTGTTCTTGCTCAGTACCTTGGCCTCCTTGTCCTTCTGGGCCAGTTGGGACACATTGCTGTTACCCGGACTGCAACATGGAACAATTTACAGAAACAACTTGTTCTGGTCATGGTGGAATAAACACTTAAGTAATGAGCCTTATGGGTTTGTTCTCAGTGATTTACCAGAATTTGTAGCACTCAATAAATTTCTCATACTAAGAAACTGAAGACCTGATTAAAGTTTAAGTTTTTGAAAAATGAATTACGATAATTTAGCCAAGATGAGACGACAAGAGCATGCATGATCTTGTTGAGCTCGGGTCAAGAACAGACTTGATTTTTGAGATCTCAGAAAAAGAATACTTACAAACTGACAATGAATTACTCTGTCTGTGTATCTAAAGCCTGATTTCTTATTTCTCTGTGCTGTAGAGCTCCAATGCTGTCCAGTTCCACTTACCCAACAAGAGGAGTTGCAGAGCCGTTCTCTAGTCCTTTGGCTACACTCTTTGGTTCAAATTCTGAAGGAAGGAAACAAAACATCTGCAACAAACAACTAAGATATAGTAAATGTTCATGAAGCAGATTTCATCACAACTCTAGTTCTTTAACTCTCCGTGTTGAGATTGAGGAAAATAAAAAAACTTAGCTGCATACCTAAATTTCCACAAGACACACAATCATCAAGACTCTGTAAAGTGCAGTGTTCCTCACCACTGTTGTCAGTGTGCTCGACAGTACTGTATGTCCGCAGAAACTCGGAGAAGGCTCCCTCTTTGGCCATGAGCTGCTGATACGAGCCCATCTCTGTGATCTCTCCCTCCACCATCACCAGAATCAGGTCGGCCTGGGGCAGGTAGCTCAGCCCGTGGGTAACCAGCACACGAGTCTGCACACATCCACACACATTTAACATGCTTGTGGGGTGGTGATTCCTGTACCATTTCAGTAAACCATCAATCTCAGAATCCATTGGCTATCATCTGCTCATGACCTAGCCTGGTTTCTTTTGTCGCCAGCAGAAAATGGACAGTGGGTGTCTGGGCCAAGACTTCGTCTGCAGCAACTTGATATGTGAGAGTGATGCAGGAGACACATTCAGCTAATCTCTATAAACAGATATCTGCATATGGATGCAGTAAAAGCTGTAAAAAAGCTAAACTGCCGTCAGATTAATCAGTTGTTGTTGCTTCACCTGTTTGTATTGATACTGTACCTGCCTATAACAACATCAATCAGTGTGAATAATTAGCAGCAAATTGAAAATATGAGAGATCACACACACACACACACCTTATCCTTCAGCAGTCCCTGCGGGCCGATGACTTGTTCAAAGATGTGTTTTCCAACATGAGCGTCGACAGCAGACAGTGGGTCATCCAGCAGGTACACAGCACGGTCACAGTAAACAGCCCTAGCCAGGCTCACCCTCTGCTTCTGACCTCCAGACAGATTCACTCCCTGTACAGAAGAGAGACAGAGAGAAAGACATGCATGTAACTTTATCCATCAGGCAAGCGCTCCTGGTTGTCCCCAAAACGACTTTGTCTTGCCTTCTTGATCCCAGAAAAGTGCTTTAAATGCTGACACCTTCAACAGCTAGCAGCAGCTGTATCACTCTGCAGATAAACAGACTTGTGCGTTGATACCTTCTCTCCAATCTCCGTCTCGTCTCCAGCAGGAAGAATCTCCAGGTCAGGCTGGAGGGCACATGCCTCCACCACACGCTGATACCAGGCCTCCCTCCTCTCCTGACCAAACATTATGTTGTCTTTCAGTGTGGCATTCTGGATCCAGGCCTGCTGGGGAACGTAGGCCACCCAACCCTGCGAAGCGACGCACACCGAACACAAACATTGCCAATTTCATGTGTGTAATGATGTCAGACAGAATAACAAACAAGAAAACTAACTGACTGCTTCTACCATCACTGGTAGAACTCTGAGAAAGAGTGCACTTTATGTAGAGGAATTGTAGTGAAATAATACCTGTTCTACTTTAAGCCCTGAAACTCTGACAATATGACAGCATGTTGGAAGAGCAGCAGACAGGGAGGTTTCAGTGCATGCTGTCTCACCTTGACGGTCACAGTTCCTTCTAGTTTATCCATCTCTCCAAGCAGGGCAGAGAGAAGCGAGGACTTTCCTGAACCCACGTGTCCCACCACGGCCACCAGAGAGCCTTCTGTGATGGAGACATTGAGCCTGCAGAAACACAGCAAGATTTAACGGTTCACTTCCAGCTGAGGAAAAACCAGGTTCATTTACATAGCCTAAAAAAACACATCTAATATTGTTAATACTGATATTGTGGGAGAAAACACATCAGAAAAATGAAAGCAACTGAGTTTAATATTCTTATCATATACATATGATGCCACTCTGGTTTCCTTGCTGTAACATCCACGTTTCTTTATTCCAGTGATGAACAACTCCTTAATTCATCTTTAAATGAAGTTGTGGGTTTTGAATGTGAATGCTCTGAAGCTTCCTGAGGAAAGATGACACATACTTCTTGAGTGTTGGTGATTCAGTTCTGGACCAGCTGAAAACTCCATCCACGATGGAGATACTGTGCGGGGCTGAGGAAGAAAGAAGAGCTGCATTTATATACCTGCCTACACAGAAAGCACAGGACAGAGGATCTACACAGCATGTTGAATATACAATTCTGAGAGGAGAGGAGGGGAAAAAAGAAAACAGACTCACAGCTTGCTGATGCTTTGTGCTCCACACTGTCTTCCTGCAGCTCCTCGTGTGATAGAAACACTCTCAGTCGCTTCAAGGACACACTGGCCTGAAGACAAACACAGAGGGAGTAAAACCCACAAGGACTGACATCTGAACCTGGTTTAGCCACTGTGTGACTGTACAAACAGTTTATATCTGCACACTCTGAATCCTAAAGACAACAGAAAGACTTGCTGACAATATTTATCAAGTCATGTTAAAGTTTAAAGTTTATAAAATGAACTTTGCAAAATCCGAGGCTATGCCCCTGGGGTCGTTAACATGTGTTCCAGATATGGCTGAGCCCTTCCCGTTCCGCTGGTCTCCCACCGGTTTCATTTACTTAGGAGTGCATATAACACCCACTTTTAGTCAGATGTTTAAGTCCAACTCCCCACCCCTCTTGGATGCTATAAGGGCAGACTTAGATCGCTGGGCCCCTCTCCCTCTTTCCTGGCTAGGTAGGGTTGCTCTTATAAAAATGAACGTCCTGCCTAGACTGCTATACCCACTGCAAATGATCCCTATTTTATTATCCAACAAGGTTATTAAGGTGCTTGAAGGCTGGCTAAGCTCCTTCATTTGGAGCAAAAGGAAGCCCCGTCTCAAGATGACGAAACTTCAAATGGCAGGTTGTGATGGAGGGTTAGATGTACCAAATCTTAGATTTTACCAACTGGCATCGCACCTGCGGGTGATTGCAAGCTGGCACAACTGTGATCCAGCCTCGATTTGGCATGATATTGAATCCTCTCAGTCAAAGTGTCCCTTGTTGAATCTATTGTTTATGAATAATCCTGAATCTGTTAAAAAACACTGCTCTAACCCTATTACTCTCAGTACCATCAGAGCCTGGAGATCCATTCGCTCTATAGAGGGCCAGGCTCAGTTATCATCTCCTCTCACTCCCATTCTTGATAACCCGGACTTCCTGTCAGGTTGTAAGGACCAGGGCTTTAAAGTGTGGAGCACCCAAGGGCTGAAGAAAATAGGTGATCTATTTAAAGGCCAGGTTTTACTATCCTTTCAGCAGTCGCAACAGCAATTTGGTTTATTTAATCAAGGTGACTTCTACAGATATTTACAAATTAGAGATTTCATAGTTAAAGACACCACCTTAATGACTAATAACACCACTTCATGTGTGGAGAAGACCCTGTCTCTACAGATTAGTAAGAAATGCATTACTGTTTTTTACAGAGCAATTCTGAGACTGGTAATTATGTTCACTGCCTCTGGTCATGTGTGAAGTTACAAAGGTATTGGTCTAGTATTGTGTATGAACTGACTGCTATCTTTGGTGTCCCAGTACGGATGGACCCTATGTGCCTGATACTTGGTCTCCTGGATGGTCGGATCACTGACAGTAAACACAGGAGACTTTTCAATATACTGACTTTTGCTGCTAGAAAGAACATTCTACTCTTCTGGATCAAGAATGTTGCTCCAACAAAAAAATCATGGCACAACATTGTTATGGACTGCATTCCTAGTTAATACATCACGTGCATGCTTCACTCCAAAATAGATGCTTTCTATAAGGTCTGGGACCCTTACTTGCAGCATATTGGGCCCACGCTGTCATCCTCCTTGCTTCGTGGATTTCCCAGATCAGCCTAGCCTGTCTTTGTGACTTTGTTCTAAGTGCTCACTATCTAACAAGCACCTTGTAGCCTTGCTATGTTTGTATGCTCTGTATTGATTCTCATCTGGATACTGCCTTGTCTTGCGGCAGGAGGTTGAAAGGGAGGAGGCTGGATGGAAAATGTGCCCACTGTCTTATTTTTATTTTCATAATTATTTGCTATTTACTGTGCCCACATGCCCACATTCTGCTGTCGTTTCCTTTTCTATCGTGTCTGAGCAGTTCTGTGTGTTTTGTGGTTTGAGAAAATGTAATAAAAATATTTTTCAAAAAAAAACAAAAAAACTGCATGAACCAGGAAAAAACAATAAGAAGTGTTTTAGTGCAGACTCAGATGGTCGCTGTGGCCCAAGGGTGGATAATATCACCGCAGGTGAGCATCTTAGCCTGCCCAGGCATACCCCATCCTCCTGGCTGCCCAAAGATGGTGTTGGAGTTGCCCTGGGTGTTAAACCCTGGTACACCTGTTTGCAGCGTTTATTAGAACTACTTTCTACAGAAAACATACTTCCAATTGATGTGCTTTTTTTACATGAACTGTAGAATACTACCATTACCATGTTACGGTCTTTTCTGTAGTAATGTGATTTCTAAAATATCATGTATGCAATACATGCTAATGTAATGAAGTATGGCATTAAAGAAATCATAATTTCATAATTAGATTTCTCTTGCTGATTTCTCTGCTCTGTATATCAGTGACAGACATTGACACCAAGCAGCCGACAGAAGTCTAAAGGCCTTTTGGACCAAAAGGTTCCAGGGACCAGTCTCATCTGAAGAACCGTGAACACCGTCACCCCTCAGCAAGGTGAAGGCTGAAGGCAAAGTCAAATAATGAACTTCTCCACACCTTAGGTCTAACTACATGAAAATCAGACATGAAAGGTAAGTGCTTACAATGTAAACAAAGGCACACTAACCTGCACCATACTACTGATGACCATTGGCAGCATGTTGAGAGGAAAGCGGAGGATGTTGAAGAGCGCCAGTGACACAAAGGCCTTCTGAGCATCGAGCACGTTGTGTTCGTCGATCAGCACATACACAGTAAAGGTGGACAGGGCAACCTGCACAGTGACCAGGAGGAGGGACAGACATCACAGAGAGACACAGAGCTGAGAATGTGTTCTGATGATATGTGTTTCTGTTTGCATTAAATGAAAAGTACATGATGCCATGTCCAGATGATGAGCTCCTGTGAAATTTTGACACAAACCATGCATTTAATTTGTACATTGTGTTACATGTCTGTCTTTCTGTGCTCGACTCACCAAAAAAGGTGCACAGACCCAGGTGAAGGTGGAGACTGCACCCAGGTAGGCGGCCTTCTTCAGGACCTTCAGCTCACTCTCACGGATTTCTGACACCTTGTCCTTGAAGGCCAGCTCCCAGGCGTACAGCTTCAGAACTTTAATGCCATTTAGCATCTCATTCATCAGCTTAATGCGATTGTCTTTGCTCTTCATTTGAGCCACCTGCTCAACACACACAGATGCACAAGTAAAATATTTACAGATAAAAGCCACACAAAGTTGAACTGTGAATCCTCAGTGCTGACTGACCATGAATGAAAAAAAGAAAAAGTGTGAACATGACCCAACACAATGCAAAGGTCAGTGAGCCTTCTGAACATTAAAGCTTTACAGTGTCATGGATTAAAGCAAAAAAAAGAAAAATTGAAAAAAATTTGACTGAAATTTGTTTGCAGCCAAGTCATATTCCCCATTTGCAATTTGTGAAACATGTTACAGGTTACGTTACTTGACACCTGCTAAAGAAATAACACAACGCACCACTCGACACATAACCATGTTCTCTAATGCAGCTTGTAGTGGCTATTTGTCCTCAGTGTCAATAATCAAAAAACTCAAAAATATCAAAAACTATAATTAAACAAAATCAAATCAAACGGCCACTGAGACACCTAGGGAGTGAATTTACACAGGTAAAATACAAAATCCATTGTCCAGGCAAAAAGATAAAGTTTCTCGTGGGTTTATTCCGTTGGCAAACAAACAAACATTTATACTAAATATCATAAGAAAACTAAAGGAGCGTTCCTCAAAACTAAACAACCAAAAATAACTAAATGATAAGTGATTAAATATTACAAAAATAACAAATAGCTCCAACCCCCCGGCCCCTAATTGTGAAAAATATAAACTCACAATTACATTTATTTCTACAAAGGAGCTATTCTCTTTATCTCTCCCTAACTCTACAATGGGGATTCTTCTGTCTTCTTCTGGAAAGCTGTGAACCAAAAAAAAACAGACAGAGGACAGAGTAGAAAGGGAGAAAGAAAGAATAATGTCCATGATCCTACACTGTGGCCTCCAGGAGCAGGCAGACCTTTGTTACAGGCCGCTCCAAAACACTGGTCTTAGTTTGAAGGCACACAGAACGGACCAATCCTTTGGCATCAGACTTGGTACTCAGAACTCGGCCCATCATCCAGGATCCTCTGGGAGCTGTAGCATCAGCGATGATGACAATATCTCCTGGAGAGAAGTTTCTTCTTGGCCTTGTCCACTTTTGTCTTTCCTGCAAGTAAGTACTCAGACACCCATCTTTTCCAAAAGAGTTCTGCAATGTACTGTACTTGTCTCCATCTTCTCCTGGCATACAGATCATTTTGCTCAAAGAGTCCTGGTGGAAGGATGGGTTTCCCTTTTAGCAACAGAATATGATTGGATGTTAGGGCCTCAAGGTCATTGGGGTCATCAGAGACTTTGGTGATGGGTCTGTCCTTCAGTATTGCCTCCACTTCACAAAACAGCGTCTGCAGGCCCTCATCATCCAATACTTGCTGTCCGACAACAGAAGAGAGCATGCTCTTTACTGAACGAATCAGCCGTTCCCAAATACCACCTTGATGTGGGGCTGCTGGTGTATTAAAGCTCCATTTAATCCCATCTTGAATCAATGCACCTTGAATTTTCACATTATTCAAAGCATCAAGACTTTGCTTCAACTCCTTGTTGGCTCCAGTGAAATTTGTGCCATTATCAGACCTCAAGGTTGACACAGGGCCTCTTCTGCAAACAAATCTCCGCACAGCATTAATACAAGAGTGTGTATCAAGTGTGTGCGCCACCTCCAGGTGCACTGCACGGCTGGTGAAGCAGGTGAACAGCACTCCATACCTCTTTACAAGGCTTCTTCCTCTCTTGACCTCCAGGGGACCAAAATAATCCACTCCCACATCTGTAAAGGGAGCCTTGTTTGGCATGACTCTCTCCTCCGGTAAATCTGCCATCTTCTGCTTCTGTACAGTTTCCCTCTGTACCGTCTACACACTGTGCATTCTGTAATTGTCCTTCTTGCAGCGGAATTGGCATTAATTATCCAATATCTCTGTCAAAGCCTGTGCAACATGTGGTTTCTACCAGCATGTCCTAGCTGTTGATGGATATGACGTAGAATAAGCTGGGAAACATGCAGATCTTTTGACAGAATAACAGGATGCTTGGTTTCTGATGGTAATGCCAACTTATGCAAGCGACCGCCAACTCTGAGAATGCCATCCTCCAGTATAGGATCTAGCTTGTACAGTGGGCTGTCCTTGGAGATGTTATCTAAGCCACGTGTCAGTGAGGCAATTTCACTTTTAAACTTGTGCTTCTGAACAAAACGAAATATTGCTTTTTCTGCCTCATCATAACATTCTGGGGTCAAGATCTTCCCTCGAAGTGTGGCCTTGAAGCTCTGAAGTTTCTGTTCAACAGAATTTCTAGCTCCTGTTTCCTTGTCACTCTCAGCGGCCTTAAGCTCTTTTCTCCTCTGGCTCAAAAGCATAAGAACCTTTTTAAGCTCAAGGAACCAGGCAACAGATGTTTTAAGTTTCCTCCACGACGAGAAGTAGTGAATGAGGCAGTCCGATCTTCTGAGTGCTTAACAATGGCATACACTGCTGGTTCTTTTTTAACCTCTGGGTCATCAGCAGGAATCACAGCTGGCTCAAAATCAGATACAGGCCACTCACTCTCTGACAAATAGAGGAATTCTGGACCTTTAATCCATCTTCCATTTGTGAGAAGTTCCTCAGCTGTCAATCCACGCGACGCTTCATCTGCAGGATTGATCTTGGTGCCCACATACTTCCACTGCCCGACATCTGTAGCTTCTCTAGACCCTGTTGGCAACAAAGGTGTGGAAATGTCTAGTTTCACTACAGATGTATTTGAGGACGGTCATGCTATCAGTCCAAAACATCGACCTCTCCAGCTGCCACTGTAGCTCCTTTCGAAGCATGGCATCCACTCGGACAGCGAGAACTGCTGCTGTGAGCTCCAGGCGAGGAATGGTGATTTGCTTCAGGGGAGCAACTCTGGCTTTCCCCACAAGAAATGACACATGCACCTTATCACCATCTTCCAATCTCAAGTAAGACACTGCACCATAACCAGCTTGACTAGCATCAGAAAAATGATGGATTTGTGCTGTCACAGATTTTCCAAAGTCACAAGGTTTAATACAGCGTTCCACTGTAAATGCACTCATCCGTTGGCGATCACTCAGCCAATCAGACCATTGCTTGGAGAAGGAGGGGGAAACTTGTTCATCCCACTTCAGATTTCTTCTACAGAGCTCCTGCAACATTAACTTGGCTGACATGATGAAAGGAGCCAAAAATCCTAATGGATCGTACAGCGAGCTAACCACAGACAAAATTCCTCTCCTGGTCTGCTGCCGTTCCTGCACTGAAGTCCTGAACATGAACTTATCGGACTCAACACACCATTTCAGTCCAAGTGCTCTTTCGACAGGAAGCTGATCTGTGTCCAAATCCAGCTCCTTCATCTCTGTCACTCTGATATCACTTGGGATTGACATCAGCACAGAACGGCTGTTCGTCACCCATTTTTGGAGACTGAATCCACCTTTGTGACAGAGTGCAGTCAGGTCCTTCACAAGTTGAATGGCATCTCCCTCTGAGGCTGTGGACTTCAGACAGTCATCTACATAAAAATTATGTTTGACTGTGCTGATTACTTCAGGGGGAAAATCAGATGCATTATCCTCTGCAGTTCTCCTCAAGGCATAATTGGCGCAACTTGGGGATGATACAGCTCCAAACAAAAGTACCCTCATGCGATATTCTGCCGGTTCATGGTCAGTGTTGCCCTGGGCCACCAAAGGAATCGGAGGAAATCCATATGCTTATCAGGTACCTGTACCTGATGAAACATAGCATGGATGTCTGCCATGATTGCAACAGGTTCCTTCCTGAACCGAATGAGGACTCCAATAAGAGAGTTGGTAAGATCTGGTCCCTGCAAAAGCTGCTGGTTGAGTGAAGTTCCTTTATACGTGGCCCCACAGTCAAATACAACTCTTAGTTTTCCTTTGGTAGGGTGATGTACTCCATGATGGGGAATGTACCACACTTTTCCATCATCTTGTTCCAGCTGAGCAGTGGGTACCATCTCAGCATAACCTTGATCCAACATGTCACTGAGAAACGAAGTGTACTCCTCCTTGTACTTGACATCTCTCTCAAATTTCCTCTTCAGGCCTTGAAGCCGCTGCTCTGCCACACAGCGATTATTTGGTAATACAGGATCTTCTTCTCTGAAGGGTAAGTCAATACAATAATGTCCACTTTTCAGTTCTGTTGTATTTTGCACAGTCTTCATAAATTTAATGTCCTCTCTTGACATTTCCAATCGCTCCACTGATGTCTTTTCACTGAAATCATGGTTGTATTGACTAATAAGCATCTCTTCCAGATGTTCCACAGAGATACGATTAGTCGTGACGACAGAGGACGAAGAGGTCCATTGATTACCCAGCCGACTCTGGTTCGTACTGCATATGGTCCCTCACCCTGGCTGTTAATCAGTTCCCAGGGTTCCATCACTTTAGGAGCATCTGTCCCAATGAGCAGATCAACCTCTGCATCCAGATTGTGAAGTTTTATGTTCCTCAGATATGACCATTTTGCAATATCCTCTTGCTGTGGGATGTTCAGTCTTGACACTGGCATAGTCTCTTGAGTCACAACATTTGGTAACTCAATAAAATCATCCACGTCCATGCCAGACACTTCCACACCAGACAATACAGTGGTACTCACAATCTTCCTCTGTCCCATGGTTCTTAATAAAATATTGGCTGGTTTGCCTCTCAGGCCCAGTCTTCTTGCCAGACAGATGGTGCAGAATGTACCTGAACTCCCAGGATCCAAAAAAGCATAAGTTTGCACAACCTCATCACTCATCTGGCATTTAACCTGCACCGCAACACTGGAGAAGACAGCATCATCCTCATCACCGGCCCCTATAGCGCCACATGTCTGAGAAGGTCCAGGAGAAACGCTCTGTGGAGAGCTCACAGATACTTGTGCGTCCTTTAAGGATGTACCTTTATCCTTTTCCTGAATATGAAGGACTGATGGAGGCTTCTGGTTACACGTAATACAAACCAAACGACTCCTGCAGTCTTTGCTTGTGTGACCAACTCTCAAGCAACCAAAACAAATTCCATTTTCCTTTATGAAATTTATCTTGTCCCGATGCATCTTCAACTTGAACTGTGAGCATTTATCCAAAGAGTGACTGTTAAGTTTGCAAAATAAACAGCATTTGAGGTAGCTTTGTGCAGAAAAGGACTTGATGTTATTGTCCATGCAGATTTTGTCGCTTTCCTTCACTGCAGCGACACTGGTGGCAAAAGTGCTTCCATTTGTCCTTTGCTTTGTGTGACTGACATTGGAGGCTTTGTTACGGCTGACAGGTGGCAGATCTTGAATATTGCCAAAAAGTGGGTCAGAGACTATTTTGACTTGTTTCTCCACAAATGTCACAAGGTCAGTGAACATTACTCTGCATCCATTTTGCTCCTGCAGATCACATGCAACACTCCTCCACTTCTCCCGTAGCTTATAAGGAGGCTTCATCACAATAATTTTGAGATTGGAGGGCATGTCCAACTCTTTCATGTACATTATCTGCTGTGTCAAATTGGAGCAACCTCGAAGAAACAGGGAAAAAGATTGCAGTGCTGATACATCCTCTGCTTTAATGGGGGGGCAGTTCAGAATTTTTTCCATGTAAGCAGAAGCAATTTTATGTTCATTACCAAAATGCTCCACAAGCAGGAATTTGGCCCTCTGATAACCTACACTTGGGGGTAGATGCTGACAGCTCCTGACGAGGTCCCTTGGCTGCCCCCTGGTGTACTGTTCCAAAAAGGACAAGCAATCACTGAAATTATTAGTTTTTCCTTCTACACAGTTTTCAAAGGATCTCATAAAGGACTGAAACTGAAGAGCATCACCATCAAACACAGGAATATTTCTCATTGGCAGAGCAGATGCTAAATTCTGCTTAACTAACAATGCAGTAATGTCATTCTGCCTTTGCATAATGTCCATAATATCATTGCACGGGTTATTATTGCTGGCTAGATTCAGAGCATTAGGTACCATTTGTGTTGTTTGAGTTTGACTTATTACTGGGCCAATGTCGGTTTGTATCGTTGCTGCCCGTCCAGGCCTGACATTCACTTGGGTGTTAGTTGTTAGTGATGGTCTGACGTCAGTTTGTGTTATTGCCGCATGTACAGGTCTGACGGTGACAGCCTGAGCCTCAGTGTGAGCTTTACTCTGAATGTTATTTGCAGCATCTTTTTCTGGAATAAAATCATCAGCATGGAGATTCAGCCGGCGTGATCCTTGAGCACCAGTCCAGTTCTTGTCCAAATATGAGTTCATTGCATCCAATCCTTTAGAGCCACACTTTGAATTGATTTCCAACACATTCAGTTTTGCATTGGTGGCAGCAAGTTCCGTTTCCAGAGCGAACAGTTCCTTTTCCTTTCTGAGTTTTTTCCTCTTTTACTTCCAATGAATGTTTCCTTTCTAATGCAGCCATGCGCTCCATAAGTGCTGCTTTTTCAGCTTCTGCCTTTATTCTTGCAGATGATGTAGATGATGCCTTAGATAAACTTGTAAATAAATTTCATAAAGAATATGCTCTGGAACGCTTCTCCTCTTATCAGGAGGATGTTCATCATCATTTGATTGCACATATGGGTGGCCAGCATCAGATAACCAACATCTTACTTTTTCAATGAAATCCTCAACCACACACCTTTTTGCATGAAAATATGTATTTTACCGTTCAACTTCAACCTCTGGCAAATTCAGATTCAGAAAGGCTTCATGCATGTCATTGGCTTCCTCAAAGCACTTAATGCATGTACTCAGCTGAGCTTGCACTAAGTTCACATTATCAGTGGATTCCATCAAATCACGCATTTTATCCATGCTCCTCTTTACTTGTTTGCATTTCAAAGACCTTTTTTCTTGACACGTCTTTACATAAAATGCCAGACCCTTTGAGGTAAACCTGACGCTCCGTTTTGAGAGCACGGACACAGCGTCACTTGCTTTGGCTGCAACCTCGGACATTTTCTCCATATCAAAATCCTGTTCAATCTCCTTTAATTTCCACACTCTTTGTTTGAAATACTCATAACCCGCAGGGATATCATTTGTGACACACATACACGGCTCCGCATCAGAAACTTTTATGAATGAGAGTAGGCGTGGTTTACCATGAGATATTATGCAGCACATGTGTGTCATCCATTATTCGAAAAACTTCCAAAGCTCTTAATAAACATCCAGTGAAACGAAACAATGACTCAAACAATCCAATAGTGAAGCCGTTTTCCAATACAGCCTGAATCTGAAATTTTTTGCTCACCGATGCTGTTGTTGAGTAGTTTCATGCGATGTCCGTCGGCCAGTGACTCTCCAAACCCGACGCATCCAGCAATCCTCTTTCATAAATCCTCAATCCAATATCCAAGCTTCCAAAAAGTCCATCCGCCAAATCTTCCCTTTAGGGGGGGGGTTTACTTTATGTAGTGGCTATTTGTCCTCAGTGTCAATAATCAAAAAACTCAAAAATATCAAAAACTATAATTAAACAAAATCAAATCAAACGGCCACTGAGACACCTAGGGAGTGAATTTACACAGGTAAAATACAAAATCCATTGTCCAGGCAAAAAGATAAAGTTTCTCGTGGGTTTATTCCGTTGGCAAACAAACAAACAAAGAACAATGGCCCTTTGCCGCCTCTCTTGCCCTGGTAAAAAACCATCAACCTTCCCGGGTGCCTCCCTCACCTATACCTGCCTACCCATATATATAAGCTCACCCAGTGCGCCCCAGCTACCCAGTACCTTCAAAATAAAAGTATTGATAAATACCCAAATTAACTCAAACTATACTAAATATCATAAGCAAACTAAAGGAGCGTTCCTCAAAACTAAACAACCAAAAATAACTAAATGATAAGTGATTAAATATTACAAAAATAACAAATAGCTCCAACACAGCTATCAACTTTAAATATTTGAACAGTGTTTTACAGGAGGATGATCTGAACAGCTGTTCTATTCACACTTTTATTTTATTTCTCTTTTCAATGCAATTTTTAATCTATGAAAATGAAATGAGACATTTTCTTTGCAAAGCCTGTTCCACATCTTCCTCTTTCAAATAATGGACAGGACATGGTTAGCGTAGCTTAGCTTGAAGTATAAAGACTGGGAATAGGTGGAAACTGTTAGCTCAAACTCTGACCAGACATCAGATGCCTCTGGAGCATCAGGTAGGAAGACTTAACACCAAAAACTGAACATAGTGCCGAATGCTTGCCTAAAGCTACTCCTTAAATATAATACAACACTGAGCAGCTCTCACATGCTGTACAAGGAGGCTTATAGTACATCATTGTTACTTAAGGCCAGTGGTGGTTAGGACAATCATTTGTTCTCCAGAGCCAGTAGGCTGGTTTGTGTACAGGAAGTGGGAGAGGAGGACTTTCAAACACTGTAAAACATTTTTGGATCAAATATTAAGCTATTCGGTACCAGAAAAATACATAGTTAGACCGTTTTTAGAGTTTTGTAGTAACAAACTGGCAACATGGGTTTGTCTTATCCAACCTGTGACATTTATTATACTGTATGTCATCCCAAACCTTTACCCAAGTCACCTGGTACTAACCTTTCTAATAATGGCCTCATGGGAGCACAACACTCAGACCATTACCCATTATTGTAACTTTAGGGTTCAACATTTTGGGAAAAAAGCGTTTTGCTTTCTTACTGAGATAAGATAACAACATGGATGTAAATGTCATGTCTGTGTGTTCAGTACAAAGCTGAAGACAGGACATAGTTAGCGTAGCTTAGCTTAGCATAAAGACTGGGAGTAGGTGGAAACAGCTAACTCAAATTGTGACAAAAATAAAAAATTATGCAAATCAACACCTAAGACTTGTAATGAAAAACACAGAGGACAGAAATTTTCTCCTAGCCTAAAGCTGCTCCTAAAATATGACAGAGGACAGAGCAGGAGTTTTTAAATCTTGTAAATACAGTTTCTGACCCTTCTTAAATCTAAATTTGTTTGGTTTTAAATTCATTCATTGAAAAGGTGAGAATATCAGCAGTGTCTGATACATTCTTTAACACATGGTCTGCTCGTGTGTGTTTGTTCATGTTGTGTGGACTGAATGACCCTCACAGACAGAACACCTGAACTTCACATATTTCCTCTCCATGTTCACTGTCTTTCCTCACAGTCACTCTACCAGCACCTGAGGTTGAGGCAGGTGAAGTTTTGTTCAGCAGCACTTCCAGCTACTCTGTTCAAAGGTTTTCCTTTGAAAACATGGAACTTTCTAAGTGACCCCAAACTTTTGAACGGTAGTGTATGTCAAACAAACAGCATCAGGACTAAATAACAATAAGACCAACTTTTGCAGCCTTGTGACAAGTTTCAGTGTGATGGTGAGCTCTCACCTTTCTGCCATCACTACATACTGTTAATAATCAAGGGAAGCTCTGAGGCTTCAGATTTGTTATATATGTTATTGTGGAGGGGGCGTGGTGCATCAGCTGCAGAGGAGCGCTGTGGGAAGGGCTCAGGAGAGCAGCGCCAGGTGAGTGTGATTGGCACACCTGGATAGAGTTAGCTAATCACTCTCCCTCTTAAACAGAGTAGTGTGCTGGACCAGGAGGAAGGCTGGAGCAACGACACACGCAGACGGCAGCCACCACAGAGCCGGGCAGCAGAACGTAGTGTGGCCTGCGAATGGCTGAATAGTGTGTTGCATGTTCAGAATAAATAAAGTTCTGAAACGGTTCCTGGTCTGGTGTGTTTCCAGTGCTGAAGTACCCACGGTGGCAGAAGACTTGCCACAGTTATAATACAAGATTTCAGCAGAGGTACAATCAGGCTACATTCATGATTTTGTACCGTTTGTACCGCCAAGTTTCAGGGCGTCCCCGTAACCATAGTAACTCATGGTGCCAGAGGGGAAGGGGAGACGCTGAATGAAGCCGTTTACACAGATACACTCCAGACAAAGTCCAGACTATAGTTGTTATTTCACACATGTAGCACACAACCGGAGACTCTCTGTGTTAGACGAGTTCTCACATGTTGAAAACTTTACAAACCAAGTTTCAAAATGACATCACAGCTCTGTGACGCAGTCAAAAACTAATTGATTAAAAAAAAAAAATTAAAAAAAAATCAGCCATCAGCCAACACTTTTTTTTCTCCTCCGATCTACATTGATCTCATAAGTGGCCTCTGAACTCTGAATGACGGAAATCCGTCGTAGTGACGGAGAACTTTGTGTGTGTGTGTGTGTGTGCATGCGTGCATGCAAAGTTTTACCTGATAGGTTTTGGTTTTCATGGCGATGACAGCATTTACAGGAACCATCAAAACCATCACAGCCACTCCAGCCAGCACAGATGGACCCAGGTTCTGCACAGCAACAGATAAAACACATCAAGGAAGCATTCTATCTCCAATACTACAGTCTCAAAACTGGTTCCAAATTGTCCAATCATTTAGAATCATATGCCATGAGCTTATGGTAAATCGACAGACCATTCAACAACACTTTTACTACACATGGCACATTCTCACACACACACACACACAATCATTTCAAGTACGAGTGGAAACACCAACAACAGGCCCAAACATTTTTGTACGCAACATGGAACACGATGACACGCATGAGTACCACTGCTTCCCAGGGTAAATATCCTGTTATAAAAAGATTAGCACCATGCAGGCAGACCCTGTCTTTTGACATTGTGTTCAAACAGACAGCTACATTCAAGCTGAAAACCTGTGTACCATTCAGTAAACTGCTCAGGAATCAATAGGGAAATTGATAAAGAACTGGTCCAATAAGCAGAATCAATAATGGCTTTGGTATCAATAAAATCTATTCCAAATGCTTCTCATATTCAGTGGAAGCAGAGCATCAAATGATTTGGATCATACTTTAAAAAAACAAAGACGTTTCAGCATATTCCACAAAGTTTGGTATCAGTACCGTTATGTATAGCACAGCAGCTGTTTGTTGCTGATCAACCAGAAGACATTATCACACCACGGCAGACTCAGTTACAGTCTGTAACATGCTCCCCCGTCTGTACCTCTTCATGGAAATGTTGTTATGCAGGTGAACTTGGACCTGTATGACAGTCTAGAGCTGCTCTGGATTCGTACCTGCCACAGAAAGTAGAGAGCCAGCACCACCTGCAGAGGGGCAGACCATATCATGTTGATGTAAGTGATGAGGTCCATGAAGCGCTGAGCGTCCACCGACATCAGGTTAACGATCTCTCCCACCGTGGAGGTGCGGCGTGCTGCGCTGCTTATAACTAAAGCCTGAAAGAGCAGATCGAAAGAGGACATAGTCCCTGCAAAGGTTAGAGTCCAGCTGCAGATTCACAGACAAAACATGCACACAACTGACCATGAGTAAAAAATCAAACACAAATTAAGCATTAAAGAACGTTACCATAAATTTGAATCAACTTCAACAGAATATCATGATGGCTAAATCAGTCAAGTAACAACTTCTTGCAGGGTGAAAACAGAGGAAGGAGGGAGCAACTTTAAAACACTTAATTGTTGCAGTCTGTGTCTTTATGTCCTTTCTGAGTCTTTACACTATTTGAAATGTGCCTGTACCTTCCTGTAGACAGCTCCGATGATGGCGGTGCGCAGACGCATGCCTGAGACAAAGCAGACGTGAAAGTACTTCTGGAGGATGAGTGACTGCACACAGGTACATATGAAGAGCAGAGCAGTGTAGAAGTATCCCTGCCAGGATGGGGCATTGGAGTCATTGACGAAGCGGATCAGCAGCCTGGACGGGATCAAGTAAAGAAGTTATTACCATTATTTTTACACTTAACTGTAATGGAATCAACAAACTGTTGTTCAGTTGCTTGTCAGAACCATTTCAGACATTGTCTGGGTCTTCTCCACACGTCAAGTCTACAGAGGAGTCATCACCACTTCCTGTGCGCAACCTCACAAATACCGAAACTAAAGGTGTGTTCAGGTATGTCAGTCCACATGACATGTCAAGTTTACCACTTGAAGGGGCAACAAAGTTGTAAATACTAGTAGCAAGATCCGTGAAAGCATGTATGAAAGTAAGTAACCTTTCACTTCAGGACAAGGTTTTAAACAAACTTCCCTCATTACTGCTGCAACATTTTTCAAAAGACAAGACCGTATCAAAATGTTCTATGATAGAAAGATTCTTTGGATATGAAGGAATGTATCAGTATGCAGTGTCATGTTTCCTTTATCTGGGCACTGTGTGACGCCTGACAGGTTTGTAGAGAAGTAAACTGGAACAGTGCTGTCCAGCAGATTGCTGAGGTCACTGATTCATTCTGGAGCACTGGAAAAAATCTCACTTGTACACTGATGCCTGAGTAACACAGAGCAGAGTGGGAAAATCAATATGGATGCGTGCAGTGAAGGAGTACCACAGAGGATTCACCATTCAAATTTAAAAGCTGCATTGAGGTCTGTTGTGTTGTTTTGTGTCACTGATGCTGATGCGGCCGTCTCAATGATCAGGTCAGACAGTTCTTACAGTAAAAACACGTAAACACCTGGCATGGTGCAGTTCAGGAGGTGTGTGTGTGTTCAGCATGATGTTGTTCCACTCATGTGTACTTTGACAAGGCGCGATGACAAGACTCATGTTCATGTTGTCCTGGTGATTTAGAGTTCCAAAGCAGAGTCAAATGAAGACAAAACACCCAGAAAAAAACTAAAAGAATAAAACATGAATATATTTTAATATTAGGGCTGGGACGATATGCTTTTCTCCCGATTCAATTTTTTTACGATTTTTTGGGTACCGATTCGATTTAAATTGCGATTCTTCGATATTGCCGATTTTTGTGATTCTTAGTTTGCTTTTTTACCACCAAACCATGTGAAAGAGTTGAATGATGATGATGTCTACAGACTATATCAGGAGCCATGTTTCCCAAAAAAAAGCACATCACATGTGAGTCAGTTTTTAAGATTTATTTAGCAGCAATATATTTGAAACATTTTAACTGCTACATTTGAATTTACACTCACTTTTCAAAAGCCTGGACTGCATATAAAAGAGGTAAAAAAAAAAAAAAGTATATACCGTCTTGCCAGGTGGGCAGTAACGTTTGTCGTGTTTCCGCAGTACGCATCGTGTGCATTACAGAGTTTACAAATAGCTTTCAACATGTCCAGTTCTGCTTTTCCCTTCAAAGCAAAAAATCCAAAATGTGCACACACTTTCGACTTAAAATGTGTTGGTGGAGGTTTTATCTCCACGCATTTTTGCATGTTGTCTGCCATTCTCCGCTTTCTGTTTTTTTTCTTCTTCGCTTTCTGTTTAGGTTTTTCCTGCAAACGGATATGACGTCACGTTACTAGGTAGTCGAAGTAAAACATTTTGCCCTCCGCTAGAGAAAAGCGGTAACTTTTTCCCACCTAGGCTTATAAACATAAACTAAAATGAAGCATTTAAATTTGAACAAAAAAATTGATTTAAAAATCGTAAAACATAAAATCGCGATACTTATATGTGAATCGATTTTTTCTCACACCCCTATTTAATATATTAATAGATATAACACAAATGTGAAAATAAATAAAAGTGCTTATCTTTGTTATTTTTCTCTATGTGCTGATATCAAATCTCATTCTATTGAGCTCTGAGCTGTTTGCCATTAGAATACATTCCTTTTCTAACACCTGCACACATCAGAGCCATTTCACACCTGCTCCTGCATTGTAACTGATGTTACACTTCACAGAACCTGCATCATGATGGGCCTCACATAAAATCTATGTTGCCTTTGTTACTTCATCTCCTCCACATAAAGTAACTTGAAACAAAATGCAGTTTTGCCACATATAAAACAAATGTGGTTATTGTCACAGCTCTACAGAGGCCCAGCTTCTGCCTGTCCCCTGAGGTCTAGACTGTGAAAGGTACCTATGTGGTCTCCAGATACATCAATGATACATTTTCATTTCATATGAATCAAATAAAATGAGTGGATGTCTCTCACCGAAGGATCTCAGGCCCAGCGAACATGAGGATGTCCTGGATGATCTTGTAGAGGCAGGAGATGAGGAAGTATGGCCCAAAGGTCAGGCACAGTGCCCAGAACAGGGACGGCTCTTTTGTCTTCTGGGGGGGTTTCACAATCAAGATTTCAGACTCTTCCACAGCTTGGCCCTCTTTGGTCTCACTGTGCGGGAGCCGCTTAGGGGAGTACAAAGTCTTCTGCTCTGTCCTGGAAAGAGAGAACGGAGGGAAAGGCAGAATGCTTCAACTAAATATTATAAAGAAGATTTACAGCTGTTATTAAAGTGTATATGTTAGAAATGATCCAGTGCACCTGGTGTAATTTTTTTTATTTATTTTTTTTTGTTACTTAAAAATGAGCCTTTTATATCTACAGTGGGAGCGGGACCTCTTTCATGGTGGCCACCATGTGGAAACACTGTGTTTCTACAGTAGCCCAGAACAGACAAACTAAATACTGACTCCAGACAGTGTTCTTCTTTACACTAGGAAGGTGAGGGTGATGTGGAATTTGCAATGCAGCGATTACACCACTAGATGCCACTAAATCCTACACACTGGACCTTTAAGTTATTGCTTTCTTCGTATCAGAAATATTCTGTCAGTTTGTCGTGGTGCGTTGCTGTACCTGTGTGTAGGCTACTCTATGACTACATAAATGAAATGCAGAAATTTTACAGCAGATCAGTTGCACAAATGAGTGCAAAGCATATCATCATGCATAGTTATTGGATATTATTAATTTCCCACCTAAAACACATCTTTTGACACTTTGCTGGCACAGAAAGACGTGTAAGCAGGAAGTGGAGGCGTGTCTCTGTCAGTCTTCTCGTTTATAGGCTCTCTAAATTTGGACAACCTATATTTTATGTTTCAAACATATCTGTATCTGTCATGGAAGGATAGCAGCACGTTGTGATAACACCTACCAAAAAACATGTGCTTTTCCATGTCTGTGCGTCCCGATACAGATCACAGTTCAATATGCAGAACTAAATCAAAAGTGAAAATGGTGATTCAATGCACTTATCACAGTTTGCTTGAGACTTCAGAAAGAAGCTGCTTGCCAAACATCTAATCCACACCTAAACTCTGTCCTGAACTTTGTGCATGTACTTTTTTCTTTCTTCTTTTGTTTTCTTTGCTCGTCACACTGTAAAAAAAAAATAAAAATACTGCTATTCCCATGGACACCGGATCTGTTGGTGCACTTTCACTGAGGTAACGATCCTGATCCTTTGTGAGATCCTGACCTTTTGACCTTATGGCACTCCACATTCCAGCGACACACCAGCTGTGGAACCACTCTATGGGAGCGGTCCTCAGGGTTCAGAGACCACAGATCTTTTTCTTCCAGTGGGCGCTTGTAGCCTATCACCATCATCCTAGTAGAGACAAGGAGAGAAGGAGGAGAGAAAGGTTTAAGTCAAGTGATACAACACAAAGGATCTGGACATTCAATCTGAGACTTACACGCACGCAGGATGGTCATGACAGGACAAAGGGAAATATCAAAATACAAAATGAGTCACAAGATGTACAACAGCAGGGTTTCCCCAAGGAAACTACTGCCTTTTACTACTGAAGGGCCCAGGTCAGATGGGCTATATAGGCCTTCCAGCAGGTTCTGGGTCTGCCCCGGGGTTTCCACCCAGTTGGACATGCCCGGAACACCTCCAAAGGGAGGCACAAAGGGAGCATCCTAATCAGATGCCCGAACCACCTCAGCTAGTTCCTTTCGATGCAGCGGTTCCACTCCGAGCTCCTCACCCTATCTCTAAGGCTGAGCTCGGCCACCCAGCAGAGGAAGCTCATTTCGGCTGCTTGTATATACGATCTCATTCTTCTGGTTACTAACTACCCAAAGCTCATGAGCATAGGTGAGGGTTGGAATATAGATGGATGATATAATGTGTAACTATAATATAATGTTAGTATATTTATTATAATGTCATAGAACAATATACCATATAGCCTACCACTAGTATAATATTAATTCCAGTTGGACAGTAAAGCAGTCAAATAAGTGCAATAGGGGTGGCTGTGGCTCGGAGGTAGAGCGGGTCGTCCACTAATCAGAAGATCGGCGGTTCGATCCCCTCCAGTCTGCATGTCGAAGTGTCCTTGGGCAAGATACTGAACCCCAAATTGCTCCTGAAGGCTGTGCCATCGGTGTGTGAATGTGTATGAATGGTTAGCTCCTCAAACTGATGAGCACCTTGCATGGCAGCCAGTGCCATCAGTGTATGAATGTGTATGAATGGGTGAATGAGATACGTACTGTAAAGCGCTTTGAGTGGTCGAAAGACTAGAAAGGCACTATATAAGTACAGTCCATTTACCATGATGATTAGATAAATGGTGATCCAGGTCAGGTGGAAATCTGTGTGAATAGAGGGGCTCCAGTCGCTTCTGCCAGAGAAAATAAAACATGAGCTTGCACATTCTTTCCAGGCTAGAGATGCCTACAGAGCCCACAATGCACTGGCAAAAACTCTGAAGCAAGTTTGCACTCACTTTCATCTCATGTTTTCTCTGTGTGGCAGGACACATGATCAAACATGATGGTGATGCTTCATGTGTTTTTTGTTTGTGTGTATGTGTGTATATGTGTATGTGACACAGGATAGATTCATTTGCACTTTGAACTCTCTTTGTAAAAGAAGAATAAAACCAAATTAAGCAGATTGACAAATCCAGAGAACAAGGTGGAACCTGTGTGACAATGTTCCAGTCTGAGAAAAAGTTCTTTTGTTCCACTTTCAGCAGAGAGGGAGAGAGAGATCAGGTATCTGTTCACAGAGGCAACATTACACTATGGGAATGAAAAACAAACATCTGAAAGCATCAACACATCCATGAGAAGCTGCTACTGTCTGAGACAGTCTAGTGAGAAGATTATTTGGATTTGGATTATTCAGCACTTCCATGATTAGAGCATTGCTTCTTTGTGTTTCTTGCTGAGCTGCAGTGGAGGGACAGTATCACAAAGAGCAGATATGAACATCCAAAATGAAACATGAATATTTTGCTGATTTCTTTGAATCTTCTAAAAATATTCAATCAGACAAAGACAACAGGAGAACTGATTAAACTCCCTCAAACCTAAAGTCTTCTGTGGTGTCTGTGAACACACCCAAACATCCACAGCACTGAGACATTAGCGGTCTGCTCACCTGGTGATCCACCAGAAGGTTATCCTGGAGAGGAAAGAAGCTCCAGGCTCAGGGCACGGATTCTGAAGACAAAAACATCAGAGTTAACCAAACACTGAGATACAATTTGACAATGAGATGCACAGATTATATATGGGTTGTGTATTCATTTAAGATCAGCTGATTCGTGCAGTGATCACTGTGAACACACATTTAATTCAGGCCAGGCAAAGACACTGTGTGAGGTGAGACAGGGGCGTGCAGCTGTGACAGCTCAGAGCTCAATCAAAGGGTTCAGTGTTTTTCCTTGCAGAGACACACTGATCATTTTAGTGAGCGTCATTCTATGATAGATGAGCATCGCTCCTTTACTCTTCTGATTATTTATTTGTTTGATGTTGTTTTCTTCATCAAGAGGACTTTGTTTGTGGCTGTCTTGTTCAGTTTTAGAATTGCAAACAACAACTAACAAGTAAACATTTAGAGAGAAGTGTCACTCTTCTGTGTGATGTCATCTCACCGAGTCTTTGACAGCCTGGGAGAACAGGGGCAGCCTGTCCGTCAGGCAGGACAGGAACAGAGCTATCAGCAGCAGAGCATAGTAGATGTAGAAGGTGGTGTACCTCCACACACTCACTGTCAATAGCTGAGAATTAAAATCACATAAAGCTTTAAAAGTCATGTTCAACCCATAAAACTTGCCAAAACAGTTACATATCCAAAGGTTTGTTACAACTTCATTCAGAATAACCTGGTCCAGGGCCTGCAGGATCTTAGACCTGAAGGTGACTGTGGCACACAGCAGTGCGAGCAGCCAGTAGATCAGCATGACTCCAGATGACTGAACCCCTTTCATCCGTTCATACTGGATCAACAGGGTGGCCAGCAACTGAAGCACACACACACACACACACACACACATTTATACATGTAGTAGATGTGAGTCCAACCTCATCTCAAACACACTGAATAAACTGAATATCCCATCAGGCCTGGGAATGCCCTGGGATTCCACTGGAGGAAATGGAGGAGGTAGTTGGAAAGGAGGTTTACCTGCTGCAAATTTAATCTCAATGGTGATGCAAATGAAACTCATGTGAAACAAAATAAAAAGTTTAAATAAATTCAACTCATTCACTGCCAGAAAATGAAAACTCAAATTTAAACTACAGTAAGAACATCTAAGATGACAAACACTATAAAAGATTCAAATAAATCTAAACTAAGTTTTGCTCTGACAAAGAGAAGATCTCACCATGGTGAGGCCAAGTAACGTTGGACTGATTAGGTGGACAGGTGCGGGGATATTGCTGCCATGACTTCTTTCCCAGAAAGAATAGAAAACATCTGACCAGCAGATAATCCACAGCAGCAGGCCGACAGCCTGTGGAGAGAAGAACAGCTCTCAGCTTTCTGTATGTAAAAACCTGGAACACCAACAACTGATTCATTATTGTTAGAGTGAGGACGATGACATCGTGATGGTTTACATGTTTTGATGGAGTCACTGTTGCATGTGACATAAATATTCTGTATACTGGAGCTCTTATTCAGCCTTGTTTCAATACATAGACATGTTATACAACATTGTGAAAAATAAGAGGAAGTGAAATAAAAACGATCTTTGCAGTTTTAAGGAAAATAAGTTAAAAACATTGGACACTAAAATTCAATTACAAAAGGAAATATGTGACTTACATGCACACAGCCAGTCTGCAGTGTGTTTGACAGCTGATACCATGTTATCCAAATAATCATCCACTGCAACAACCATTATGCAAGATCATTCAGCAAGAAGATTCAGCAAGATCTACCGTGACTACCTATACCCTTTTCAGACTAACACTGTGACACTAGTCCAACCCATGTCAGTGGCCTATTTGAATGGGTACAAGCATCAGCTGACCGTACATATTTATACATCTGTTTAATGTCACCAGGATAAAACACCCCGGATCAACATAGGCAGTTAAAACAGGTCTACATGCTCCAGGCAAACTTCATGCATGAGTAGTGTAGCTGCTCTGACTGGGCAGTGTTCATGTGAATGGGATCCCCAGCTGGGTTTCTATCCAGGAATCTGATTGGTTGTACAGGTACTACTCGGAAAATTAGAATATCGTGTAAAAGTTGTTTTATTCAGGCAATTCAACATAAAAGGTGAAACCAATACATTCTATAGACTCATTACATGCAAAGTGAGATATCTCAAGCATTTCTTTGTTGTAATTTTGCTGATTATGATTTACAGCTTATTAAAACCTCAAAACCAAAAACTCAGAAAATTAGAATACTGTGAAAAGCTTCAGTATTGTAGGCTCAAAGTGTCACACACTAATCAGGTAAGTAATCCAAAACACCTGCAAAAGGGTCCTGAGCCTTTAAAAAGTCTGTTTGGTGTGTCTTGTTTGGTTTAGAAGAATTCACAATCATGGGGAAGACTGCTGATCTCACAGTTGTGCAGAAAACCATCATTGACTCCCTGCACAAGGTGGGTAAGACACAAAAAGTGATAGCAAAAGAAGCTGGGTGTTCTCAGAGTGCTGTCTCAAAGCACATTAATGGACAGTTAAGTGGAAGGCAGAAGTGTGGAAGAAAACGGTGTACAAGCCAGAGGGATGACCGCAGCCTGGAGAAGATGGTCAGGAAAGGGCCATTCAAAAGTGTGGGGGAACTTCATAAGGAGTGGACTCAGGCTGGAGTTGCTGCTTCAAGAGAAACGACACGCAGGCGGATGCTGGACATGGGCTTCAAATGTCGAATTCCTGTTGTCAAGCCGCTCCTCACGAGCAAGCAACGCCAGAGGCGCCTTAGCTGGGCTAGAGAGAAGAAAGACTGGACTGTTGGCCAGTGGTCCAAAGTCCTCTTTTCTGATGAGAGCAAGTTTTGCATCTCATTTGGCAACAAAGGTCCCAGAGTCTGGAGGAAGACCGGAGAGGCGCAAAATGGAAGATGCATGAAGTCCAGTGTTACGTTTCCCCAGTCTGTGATGACTTGGGATCCATGTCAGCTGCTGGTGTTGGTCCTCTGTGCTTTATCAAGTCCAGCATAAACGCAGCTGTCTACCAGGACATTTTAGAGCACTTCATGCTTGCTTCAGTGGACCAGCTTTATGGGGATGCGGACTTCATCTTCCAGCAAGACTTGGCACCTGCCCACACTGCCAAAAGTACAAAATCCTGGTTCAACAACCATGGGATTACGGTGCTTGACTGGCCCGCAAACTCACCTGACCTGAACCCCATAGAAAATCTGTGGGGCATTGCCAAGAGAAAGCTGAACGGGAAGAGACCAAACAATAAAGAAGAGCTCAAGGCCGCGATTGAAGCATGTTGGTCTTCCATAACACCTGAGATATGCCACAAGCTGGTAGCATCCATGCCACGCCGGATTAAGGCAGTCATTCGTGCAAAAGGGGCCCCAACCAAGTACTAAGTACAGATGCAAGATTTTACATTCAGAGGCCTGATATTTTTGTATTTAAAATCCTTTTTTTTTTATTGATTTCAAGCAGTATTTTAATTTTCTGAGTTTTTGAATTTGAGGTTTTCTGAAGCTGCAAGTCCTAATCAGCAAAATCAAAACAAATAAAAGCTTGAAATATATTGATTCGCATACTATTTGTCTATATAATATGTAAATTTCACCTTTAAAGTTGAGTTACAGAAATACATGCACTTTTTCAGGATATTCTAATTTTCCAAGTAGTACCTGTACTGTGAGGTATAACATTACAGCTCCTCACTACACAGACTCAGGTGTAATATAAGGTTAGGGTTTTTTATTCATATCAACTTCAATAATTTCTTCATCTAAGTCGTCAACCTGTCTCTTAGATCCCATCCCAACCAGGCTGGTCAAGGATGTTTTACCTCTAGTTAGCCCTTCTTTATTGGATATGATTAATCTGTCTTTATTATCAGGATATGTACCACAGTCCTTTAAAGTAGCTGTAATTAAACCTCTTCTTAAAAAGCCCACTCTAGATCCAGAGGTTTTAGCCAATTACAGACCAATATCAAACCTTCCCTTTCTCTCTAAGATACTTGAGAAAGCTGTAGCCAATCAGCTGTGCGACTTTCTCCATAAGAACAGTTTATATGAGGATTTTCAGTCAGGATTTAGAGTGCATCATAGCACAGAGACCGCACTAGTCAAAGTTACAAACGACCTCCTAATGGCATCAGACAAAGGACTCATCTCTGTACTTGTCCTGTTAGATCTTAGTGCCGCATTTGACACCATTGACCATCAAATTCTTTTACAGAGACTGGAACATCAAATTGGCATCAAAGGAACCGCCCTAAGCTGGTTTAAGTCTTATTTTTTAGATCGTTCTCAGTTTGTTCTTGTCAATGATGAATCCTCCATGCATACCAAAGTTTGTCATGGAGTCCCACAAGGTTCTGTACTCGGACCACTTCTATTCAGTTTATATATGCTTCCTCTAGGGAACATTATTAGGAATCACTCCGTTAATTTTCATTGTTATGCCGACGACACCCAATTATATTTATCGATCAAGCCTGATGAAACCAATCAATTAACTAAACTCCAAGCATGCCTTAAAGATATAAAAAGTTGGATGACCTTCAATTTTCTGATGTTAAATTCAGACAAAACTGAAGTTCTTGTAATTGGACCCAAAAACATCAGAGACTCTCTCTCTAGAGACTTAGTTACCTTAGATGGGATCACCCTGGCCTCCAGCTCCACCGTAAAGAATCTTGGAGTTGTTTTTGATCAGGATTTGGACCTTACTAGCCCTCTAGAACACTGCGCTCTCAGAATGCTGGGTTCCCTGTAGTTCCTATAGTTTCCAAAAGTAGATTGGGAGCCAGAGCTTTCAGCTATCAAGCTCCTCTTCTGTGGAACAAACTACCATTTTGGGTTCGGGAGGCAGACACGGTCAACACTTTTAAGAGTAAACTTAAGACTTTCCTTTTTGATAGAGCTTATAGTTAGGGCTGGCTCAGGTCATCCCTTAGTTATGCTGCTATAGGACTATACTGCCGGGGGACTCCTCCTTTCAGGGTTATGCCTAGCCAGGCATGGTATTGGTTGAAGATGCAGTCACATCTCCCTTTACTGAAAACCCTCTCTCTCTCTCTCTCTCTCTCTCTCTCTCTCTCTCTCTCTCTCTCTCTCTCTCTCTCTCTCTCTCTCTCTCTCTCTCTCTCTCTCTCTCTCTCTCTCTCTCTCTCTCTCTCTCTCTCTCTCTCTCTCTCTCTCTCTCTCACCATCAGTAAACATACATGTCTGTCATACATGTACATTAATGCATCTTACTAACTAAACTTCTTCCCCGGAGTTTCTGTGCTCTTTCGTCCAGCAGGTTCTCGTGGATCGTGACTGCTGCTGTGGTCCTGCATGACGTCCACTACATATATTATTACTGTCATCAATGTTACCAGATCTCCATTACAGTTTATAGTAACTTAGTTAATGATTTGCTGCTGCTGTGCATCTGTGTCTCTCTATCTCTATCACAGGTTCCACTGCTACTGTAATCATTTTATCATTCATTGTAATTCATTGTCATTTTTCATTGTAATTACACAAAATGCTTCTGTTGACTTGTTGACTGTACACGTGACATCTATTGCACGTCTGTCCGTCCTGGGAGAGGGATCCCTCCTCTGTGGCTCTTCCTGAGGTTTCTTCCACTTTTTTTTCCCTGTTAAAAGGGTTTTTTGTGGGCAAGTTTTTCCTCACTCGAACCGAGGGTCTAAGGACAGAGGGTGTCACTCCCTGTACAGATTGTGAAGCCCTCCGAGGCAAAATGTATTTTGCGACTTTGGGCTATACAAATAAAATTTGATTGATTGATTGATCACAGTTTATTATTCTAGTAAAAAAGTTTTTTATTGATTGACATGCAATCATCAGAGCTCAGGTCAATGCTCTGCACTTTATCTGCCCTTTTTAAATTCATTATTTTTTATATAGTTTGACTGTAATCAGCAGAACAGCAGAAAAACCTGCACATACAGGTGTTGCTGCAGAGTGGAACATGACATGAGAGCCTTCAGGGCTTGCAACTCTTATGTAGAATATTTACAGTTCCTTCATGTACAGTCTTCAGAGTGTCTGCTTTGCTGGTTTCCATCCATCACTGTCTCAAGAACAAAGTGACCTGGTTACAGCATTTCTCAATCACAGCACTGTAATATACTACTTAGGATTTTTAGACTTTTAGTTCTCATTTGGTAAATAAGGAGTCTGAACACACGAAAATGACTGTTTGATTCTGTTTAACTGAAAATGCCAATGAAATCCTGTCACAAGAAAACCACTTGGGTCAAAGTCTACTTTATGATGACTAATAAAACTGGAAATCGTTTATCTGCAGCTTCAAAGTAAGATTAACAACCAGTTTGTTTACTTGCAGTTCACTGGGAGGACAGTTGGTCTCTGCTGTCTTAAATAAATCTTGATCATTGTAGCTGTTCAATACAATACAAATTCAAAAAGACTATTTAAGTGTGTAAGTAAAAAGTAAAAACTTTGACAGACAGTGAAAATAGTCCACATGACAGATAACTGTCCTGAGGTTCCTTGTTCACCAGGTGGATGGCTGCCAGAATGAACAATGCTTTACACTGGTTGGTGGAGCATCTGTGGAGGCGAGGGAACATCTAGAATTGGAGGTAGAGGACATGAGTACTATCCCCCCTTTATGTTATGGGCCGGAAGCCTGTTCTCCAGGTGTCTGGAGACAGTTTCTGACTATGAGGGGTGGAAAGCAACAAATGAAACAGAAACTCTAAAGACTCTCCATGAAGGAACAGCTGCATGGTCAGCAAATGTACCTGTAGGATTTGGACCTGAACCTGCTCGTGTTCTGCTGATTAGAACTTTATTCTAATGTATCAAAAAGGTATTAAAACTAGAATTCTCATGACTAGTACATTTTCAATTTGAAGATTACAACATAATAATAATAGCAATAATAATAATAATAATAATGATGATAATGATAATGATAATAATAAAAAGAAGAAGAAGAAGAGGAAGAATATCATCATCACTAGTAATTCATTTCAAATCATTGATTCTGATTCAATACATCTGCAGCTTTACTGTTGCCATGGCAACAAGTATCAGCTGATATTGACATGTATTAACTAGCATGTTATCATTGCTTAATTGTCTGAACAACAATAGCCTAGTTGTGGTGGCATGACCTCGGCATTCTTCTGCAGTGATGCCCCAAAGAAAAGCAGGTCAGACCTGCCGCTGGTGCCGCTGCTCACTGCCACTATTTGAGTTCACAATAAGAAAAACGACAAGACGATCAAGTGAAATCACTCACAGTTCTAGCTTTGTTGAGGTGACTCATACATATGTAGCCATGGTCGTGGCTGCGGAGGTAGATGAGGTAGATGGGTGCACAAATCCAGAGGTAGAGGCATGGCAGCCACACCAGGACAGTGTTCTGGAAGCACTGGGTGAGGTCTGGGTTAGCTGTGTACCATGTACGGTTCCAATCCTGGTAGAGGAAAGAATTAAAGAGAGGATGAAGCCAAAAAAGTCCAATTCTGAGCAAACATGACAGACACACAGCAATCACCTACTAAACCAGACGCTCACTGAGGAATGCTGTCACAGTTGTATGTATGTAAAGCTCTCACATTAGCAATGAAACACTGTTCACTCACACACATTCATTCAAAATGTTGCTTGAAGGTTGTGTGAATCAATCATAGATGACTTAGGCATGTATAAAAAATGTTTTGCTTCTAGTTTCAGTGCCTCTTCACTTCCTCTTTGCTTCATATTCCATTTTATTTTGAACTGCTTCAGTTCATCCTCTATTGCACTTCACCTTTTTCATATGGCCTTTTCTCTCGTGCGTTCTTTACTGTTAACCTGTCTAAACTCAACCGGTGAGCCGGGTGCTGTTCAAAGTTTCTGCCTTTTTCCTTGCCATCATGACTGATGAATGCTTGCTCCAGGTTAGAAATGTTGAGTCAGTCTAGACCTGCTCATGGGAGAAATGTGCTCAGATGACTTCTCTTATAATTTGGCACTATATAAATAAAACTATAAAAATAAAACACCTGCTCTACCTCCTGAGCCACACATACAGTATACATACTTCCAGTAGGACGTATGTGTATGTGTGGTGGGTCGTCCACTAATCAGATGATCGGTGGTTTGATCCCTGGCTCCTCCAGTCTGCATGTCGAAGTGTCCTTGGGCAAGATACTGAACCCCAAATTGCTCCTGAAGGCTGAGTTGACAAGCTGGCACCTTGCATGGCAGCTAATGCCATCAGTGTATGAATGTGTGTGAATGGGTGAATGAGATATGTAGTGTAAAAGTGCTCTGAGTGGTCGGAAGACTAGAAAGCAGATATATAAGTACAGTCCATTTATCATTTACTGCTGTCTACTCTCTGCTGTGTATGTTTCACTGTGTGCTCATGTCTGACTGAAAACGTCACTGTTTCATAGAGCTCTGATTGAGAGCAGCTGGAACGGAGGATGGAGCTGTCAACATATTTCAAACAGCTGACTTATATTAACATGCTAACATGTTTAACGGTAGCTGTGTCATAGTGTCACAGCTCCGTTATGACACACTCCCCAGCACTGCCGGTGCTTCATGTAGAGAGGCAGGAGTGTGTTCAGCCACAGCGGGAAGTGGTGTGTGTTTTGACCGACAGGCTTCGGTTGTGTCGTCAGTTGCTATGTAGTTAGCTCAGATCTGTTAGCATGTGCCGGCAGCTAACAACAACAACAAGTGTACAGACTGTTAAGATGAAGATCGTGAACATGAACTCACCCAAAATGGATCGGAACTGTCCAGACTGCAGAACTTGTCGAACCCCATTCGTTGTGACGTAATGGAAGTTCGGGTCCGGACTGTTTTTGGATCTCAGCTTTAACCTAATTTAAGGCAAAGCGGAAACTTCTTCTTCTTCTGTGGATTAGGCACACTATACGCTCCAATGGCGCTCTGCTGCCCTCTACTGCTTGTCCCTTTGACACTTGTTTAGATTTTCATAAACTGTGCAGATACTCCCTCTGTTTCTTCATTTTAGACCAGTTTGGCGGGTTCTCAAGAAGAAAGCAGCACCTGTTGTTTCCCTAAACACTTTCTCTTGACTTCGATAGAAATGAGATCAAGGAAAGATATGAAGGAGAATTCAGAAGGAGACCATGGAGAGAAAATGACTGCATCCATATCCACAGGTTCTCTCTCTATCTCTTCTATTTTTTTTATTCAATTGATGTGTTTTCATCATAGAATGTATAAAACCTGGACACAGTCTCCATGAAGAGTCAGTGTGATACTCAGTGTGGGGGCTCTTCCCTCCGTCATCTTGGCAGTCCTGCCTCCACCTGCTCCAGCTAATCCAAAAATAGGCAAGGAGGCGGAGCTGAATGAAGCCTGAGGGCTTCAAACAAGCCACCTATAATGGCACCCATCTGTCAATCAAAGTGTCCACACTCTTAATTATACATAACTTTAAGCCTTGATATAATTTGAACAGGTGAGTTCTATAGAAAACACTAGTATAATATCACTGGTGGGTTCTTTTCAAACTATACGTGCAGCAGAATCTGAACAAATCTCAGCTCTGTCCTCTTCTGCTCACTGTGGCCTGATATTTATTTCTGCTGTGTAGATACTGTACGTAGTCTACTGGAAACTCTTCCAACAATACCTCAGTTTCTAAAAGGTATTCAGTTATTCAGTGTAAACTGTACGAGCCTGCTTCTGAAAGTTCATTATTCAGGTTTTTAGATCAATCTGTAGAACTAGTTCAATAATGAATAGACGTCTGAAAAACCATCATTAACCATTTTTCTTACCTGAAATGTCTCATGTTGATTACCTGTCTTCATGACAGGTCAGGTATATTTGAATGATTTCCCCATCAATACATTTCTTTAAACCATAAACATTGATATTTAAATGTTGGAACCCTTTTCATCAATTTGCCATATAATGTCCTCAATCTGTCCCGAAGAGAAGAGAGAGACACTTTTTATTAATCCCTTGAGGGGAAATTCTTTTTTTCACTTACATGCATTTTAACCTGAAATACATAGTGATATGTAGCAGGATTTTTGTTCATGACATTTTTAATCCTCAAGTATTACAGTGGTTAATGCTCTATATTTAGATTTCTAAATACATCTAATCGCATGTGAGGCATATAACACTTATTGTACATCATATTTACAGTAATGTTTGGCTTGTGGAAAATATCAAGTCATTTCGAATCAAAAGGCTTGTCCAGGTGAAGTCACAGTCATTGGTGTTAAAGTCAAAGTCAAGTTGAATGTGTTTTGATTTTGTAGAATCAAGTCAAAAGTAATCAGATTTATGACTCTTACTTGAGCCTAAGTCATGTGACTGGAGTCCCCACCTTTGTTACTATCCTGCTCCAAACGGCCTGTTAACTGACTTCAGGTAGCTTTCAGATTAAAGCAACATTGTGTAACTAAGTAACATGCCAACTATCTCACTGATTTTGGTGAAACTGGATCATATTTTATGGAGAAAATGTTTTCTGGTTTTCCCTCTGATGTCCTCCGGCTGCTCCGCGGACAGGAGTTTCCTGATGGACAGTGAAGTAAACTGCTGACAACTGTAGCTGCTGTTAGCTCAGTTTGTTAGCCGGGCTGTCTGGAATGTGAGCCTAGAGCAGCAGGGAGTGTTAGTGTTTGTACCACAGATGATTTGGACCAGTGGGAAGAAGAGGTTTTCAGGAAATGTTTCTTTCATCGAATACAGTACTTCAGACATTCACTCTAGTAAAATCAATGAATCAAATCAATGAAAATTTCCCCTCTTTTTATTAACATATCCCAAATATGACTTCAAATGTTTCATTTTCATTTTTAAGAATGACTTTGACTTGTCAGTTAACAACAATACATAAATATATTAAGTTATTCTTTAAACAATTTCTATTCAGTCATTGGTGAGCAAATGTGTAACGCTCTCAAGGAAAAGAAAGACAAAAATAGCTATGAAAATCAGAAGTGAAGGTGAAACATATTAGTTTGGCCACATGGTGGCAACATATGGTTGGGTTTAGTTGTCGTCATCATCATTATCAAGGACATCAGCTACAGTCCTGTGGATGGAGAGACAAGCAGAGGTTACCGACTGTACTTCATGAATGTTTGAGCAGGTTTCGGTTCAGTGTAAATATGACTTACTTATAGATTGATCCAGTCACTTCATCAAGGAACCCTCCTGAAGAAAAAAGACAAAGTTAGTGTGAGATGGAGTCCAACATTTCTCATCAGAGAAAAAAAAAACCCAAATTACCCCCAAAGGCCCCATCAGTGTGTGAATGAATTAGCTCCTTTCTGATGAGCAGTTGGCACCTTGCATGGCAGCCTCTGCTGTCATTGTATAAATGTGTGTATGAATGGCTGAATGTGATGTGTAGTGAGTGGTCAGCAGACTAGAAAGGCGCTCCATATGTACAGCCCATTTCATCCATTTTTGTTGCTGTTGCTGATTCCTCCAGATGCAAATTCAAAAAATTTACTATATTTACTGTATGAGGTCATCAGAATTCAAATGAAAAAACAACTTGATTGTACTGATACTGTAGCTGATGATTTCAATCAAACAGACCTCAGAACTCTTTTACCTTAATTCCCCCAGCATGTCCACCAAGGGAAACAACTACCAAGACCATGTTTACATGAGAAGGCCTAGCTGTTACAAACCTGCCCCCATGTGGATCAATCAGACTATATTTAGCTATTCTGCATCCACAGACTAGAATGTGTTTGTTCAGAGATTCCACTACCCATGATAACCACGTCATCAGTGACATCATACATCAGCAAATTTGTTGATGATCATGAAGACAATAAAATCTTTCTACAACCAGAAAAGCTGGATGAATGGAGAGGCTCTATCCAGAGCTAAAACAGCTGTCTTTCAGTCAAAAGACACGGAGACATACAACATCATACAACAATCACCATCCTCCACTTCACACACCTTGAAAATAACAAGCAACACCTAGAGTGCTGTTTATTGATTTCAGATCATCGTTCATCATAGTCATGGTATTGACTGGCAAACTTTGCACTCTGGTCTTGAGTTCCACAGTTTGCAACTGGATATTAGACTTCCTGACAAACAGACAGTTTGGACTGGAGATCTCCCCAGAGCTGCTGCTCAGCTCCATCCTGTTCACGCTGTACACCCATTACACCAACTCCCAACAGAACTCTGATGTGAAGTCTGTGGACAAAACCACCCTATCAGCTGATTTCAACCCTGTGTTGTAGAATGATAAATAAACAAACCTTGCATTGTTGCCTTGCAGTGCTGTCTTACACTACTGTAGACATATAAGCATAAACACTGTACTGGTGAAGTATTTTCAGAAGGAGACCATGGAGAAAATCTGACTGCCACACGTTTTCTCTCTCTATCTCTTCTATTTTTTATTCAATTGATGTGTTTCATCATAGAATGTATAAAACCTGGACACAGACTCTGTGAAGAGTCAGTGTGATACTCAGTGTGGGGGCTCTTTCCTCTGCTATCTTGGCAGTCCTGCCTCCACCTGCTCCAGCTAATCCAAAAAGAGGCAAGGAGGCGGAGCTGAATTATAAATTATAAATATTTCAGTAACATTAAACTGTGATTTGGTCGACTTTGTTGCTGTATGGAAAAGGAAATTCTCCACTTTTGTTGATTGATTGTTGATTTTGTGTGAGAGGTCCCGCTGGATCATTTTTATTGAATTGACATAGTCAGTACATCAAATGCAGGACATGGTAAGAAGTCTGTGACAGAAAAAAAGAAAAAGAACCATCCACTCTTTCACCACCCCGTGCTGGCAGGGACCAGAAAGTTTGTAGCTGCTGATTGAGGGAGGTGAGAAAGGATTTGTTGATATAGATTAGGATGTATGGATTTTTGTATGATGTATTAAGATTGACACGGCTCGCAAGGGAAAGGGGAAGGAAGGCCTACCTAGATATGTCTGATTTAAATCTGTCAAGTTAGGAAAAGTTTTGAGGAACTTCACCAGTTGGTTTAGAAAAAGTATTTAGCTTTTTAAGGTTTAATTTGTAACCTGATGTGCGACTGGACTGATTCAAAATTGAGAATAGTGGGAGGTGGGGTGGGTCATCTTTAATCATTCTGCCTACTCTTCATCCAACAGTGCAACTCAGGAGATCTATTTACAGCAGTCAGCAGTTACAATGAGGGAAACTGGAAAACGTTCCTTTTCTAATGTGATACTATAAAATGTGTGTTTGTTCACTGTGGTAGTTACTCACCAGGCTGGCAAAGATTGTGGCACACAGGACACACATGGCAGAAACTGCACATCTGTGAAGAAGACATAAAGTAATGAACACAGGACAGTAGAAATACATCTAGAAATGTAAACATATGTAGTATGTTATATACATGTTATATTCATAAAATCTGCCCATTAGACTGTGATTTTGATATTTTGATAATGCATAGATGGATGGATGGATTTGACTTTGACTTGACTTTACTTTGACATTCTTTATTTGTTGAGTGTCACAGACAGAAGCTCAGTTTAATATGTACATGCTTGCTTGCTTTGGGGTTAGAAGGCAGAGCTTGGGCTGATCTGGAGTCAGGTGTCACATCATTTTCTTCCCTGTATGTATATGTGTATTTCTTACCTTGCAGTCATCACAGTGTTCAGCCTTGTCTCCCTCTTCACATGGACATTTGTCACAGCTGTCACAGTGCTGGAAGAAGACACATTCAGTTAAAAAAGAAATCTAAAAAGCAGATGTCTGAGAACATGACTGTATGTATGCACTACTGCTATTTCAATACATCATGAAACAGATTGCAGGTCTTTAATCTGCACAGGTGGTTCCTGTCATCACACTCACATGTTGTGATTTCATTGACACAACTTATGAAAGTCTGTAGTTTTCTGACTGAGCTTTGATGGCTACATTTCATTTCTCTTATTTGAGTTTAAACATACCTCACAGAATTCACAATATGAGCACACAGAGCCTGTGTGATAAGCACCATCCTCGTCATCGTCGTCATCATCATCGTCGTCATCGTCTGCACATAATATTTATGATAAGTACATAACTAAATACTTGAACAGATCTAACATGCAAGAAACATCAAAATAAATACACCACTGATAATGTGAACATCAAGTGAGAGTGGTGTGTCTGCCAATCATAGTTCACAGTCATTGTGGAGTAACTTAAAACTCTTCTCTAGGCCAATTTGCAATCATGAAGAGTGACTGAAAACATCTGTTAGGACTAAACCTTCACTAAATTTCATCAGCCTTGTTTCTTTTATACTACAGGTCAAATGTCCATGGTGGTAGTTATAAACTGAAGATGTATGGTTATGCACACTGAGTAAACAAAAAATATAAACGGATCCAGTCCTTTTCATTGTTGTTGATACTGTCTGAGATGTGAGCACAGAGATGGCATCCTTGTCAAGCTCAAGAATGCCATTAAATAGAAGTGAGTCAACACACAGGCACACAGTCTCAACAAAAGCAACATTTTAGTGACTGTGTTGCTGTAAGGCAATGTTACATTGCATTGTGTTACAGGTGCTTCTATTTTTCTGCTCAGTAATCCTTTAGACTACATCTGTTAAGCATCAGCTCCCCCATTTCATTTTTGACTCCATGTTTGATGTTCAGTTTATGTTTAGCTTAAAACAACCTTCTGACCAACATGTATATATACAGATCCCTGACTAGTAAAAATATCAATAGCACAATGAAAATCTATATGCGGTTCCAAGTGAAAGTCTGAGCTTTAAAATGTTACTGAAGTAAAACTGTGTAAGTATCAGTCATAAGTACTTGTTATGCAGTAAAATAGTACCTGTATAATTATACACATGATACACACACACACACACACATATATATATATATATATATATATTCTATATGTACATAGTTTTTATGTTTACATTTATGTCTACCTTTACCTGTCAAGTTCCTGTACATGTGTCTATATGTGTTTGTACTATGAGAGCAAAGTGTAACCAGAGTCAAATTCCTCGTGTGTGTACACATACCTGGCCAATTAAAGCGATTCTGATTCTGATTCTAATTATGGAATATTATGACTTATTTGTTAAACTTTAAGCAGCATTTTGATGTTATGGGTTTTAAGTATTTTACATACTACTGGGCCAATAAATCTGTAACAATGTATAATATTTTACATCAGCTGAAGATATGGTTTGGATTTGTGAAGTAACCAGTAAATACAGCTGTTAGATAAATATGGTGGAATATTTATGTAGCAAAAGATGTAAATAGTAAACTACAAGTACCTCATGATAGTACATAAGTACAGAATTCAAGTAAAGGCTTTTAGTTGCAGTACTTTCCTGTGACACATTTACAATACAATGTTGCAAATGACCTTCTGACGCATTAATAATGTCATTACATTTGTTATCAGTGACAATGACACTTTCTGAAGTCATATTTGAACATTTAGTATGCACATTTTCACAGTGACTTTATCATTACTGCAGTGGGTTCAAAGTGTTGTGACTGGATTTATCTTTTCCAAAATCACCAAATAGTATGTTTCACCCAGATATGGAAGCCCCACCTGTTGTATCCCCCTCCTATCTGCAGTCTCCCAGACAAGCATTTATAAAAACACATTTCAGAAGAACATGGTGTGGTCAGAACAGATACTCACAAGTTGAAATGTCTGTAGCTCAGCATTCTGGTCCTCATACAGGAAACATGTCCAAATACATTTCTTACAAACCTCTGATCAAAGTAATGATGCTGTTTGTGCATTTTTACATTTTTACACGTCTAAAACAAGTTCTCTGCCTCAGTAACAGATTTGCATTTAGGCAGTTGATGATCATTTGATTTATTTAATGAATGAAAGTAGGGTTAAGACATATGGACAGAGGTGATATTTTTCATATTTTCCAAACATGAATGTTCACAGTCATCACAAAATCACATTTTTCCAAATATGAAGAGAAAAAGCAGACAACCATTTCATCTCTTGAGAATTTGACATTTGAGCTTTGACTCTTTTACTTCCTCTATAGAAAGAGATGTTTCTCTCTTTTCCCAAACACTTTCTCCCTGAAGGTCTGAAAAATCACCAGAACATCCACTGTTGTAACATTTCGTAACAAATGAGGAGCTATACATTTGTTCAGCTTTGTTTCACAAATGACTCAAATATTTGTATTCAATTGAGTCAGTGCCAAACAGGCACTGAATAATAAGGGGAAAATTGTATAAAACCCAAAACAATATTCATCATTAATGTACTGACATGTGCATCAAAAGTTATTATTGTATCTAATGGTTCAGAACATCAGCGTTTTAGAAAATAAAAAGAGGTATGATTATTACATTGTTCATAGAAACATTGAAAGTTATTCTATTATCTTATCTGTAGCAATTTTACAAGTGCACACACCAGACTCGAAAAATAAATTCTGTGCATTACACACAGACAGCGGCATAAATGCTCCACAGAGAAAGAAAGAGATTGAGAGATATGGAGAAAGAGAGAAACTTTACATCTTTTGGTAGTCTAAGCTTTTAAATGAATTAATTTAGGTAGTGGCCCTCCTGCACCTCCCCTCGCGCTTCATTCTCCCTTTGTCTGTTTCTCTAGGACCCTGATCCCCTAACCCACCCCCAATATCACTGTCTCTCTTTCTTTCTCTGTAGGTTCACATAAATACACAAATGCAGGTCAATCTGATCCAAAACAAACGAGAAAGGAAGATCCTAGTGGAGGAACCATTCTGGAGGAACCATTCTTTCAAACGAAACACAAATCAAACGATCTCAGACTAGTGACCCCAATGACTGATTTCCAAGTCAGGCTTGGTTTGTGTGAAATTGTTTTTTTGTTCTTTCTCTCTCTCAAATCAACGCTTCTGCAGTCCCCAAGTTCATATCTAGTGTACTGTACGAAGGACTTCAAACAGTTGGACTTCAGATGGGCCAGTTCAATTTCCCCAGAGTGCTCATAACTCTAGTTAAGCAGGGAAAAGAACACAGTGTCAGAGACAGCAAGGGAAATAGACAGCTGAAAAGGGGTGTAGGAGGGACTTTGATTACCTATGTGCTCTGAGATATTAAAGTAAGAGCTGACAAAGAGATGATGAGGTTGTAAGAATGTTAACGAGAGGGGAGTGGCTAACATTTGACTTAGCCCCTCCCCTTTCGCACACTGTCCACACCAACTGCATGTTAAAGCATCAGCCGTCACCTATAGAACATAGCTGTGTGTAGCCTTGTTACATCAGAGCTGTCACAATTTTTTTATGACAATTTGAACAGTCAATCATACCCCGACCTGGAACAAACAAAGTCAGACAACTGATGCTTTGACAGTGTGCAGTTTGAAGGTGCAGTTATCTACATATATGCTAACACAGCAAAATACAAAGAGATATGACAACATATAGACTACTGTATACTTAAAGGGACTAACCTTCATGATCATCGTCGTCGTCATCATCATCGTCGTCGTCATCATCATCGTCGTCGTCATCATCATCATCGTCATCATCGTCATCATCGTCATCATCGTCGTCATCATCGTCATCATCGTCGTCATCATCGTCGTCATCATCATCATCGTCGTCGTCATCATCATCATCGTCGTCGTCATCATCGTCGTCATCATCGTCATCATCATCGTCGTCATCATTGTCGTCATCATCGTCGTCGTCATCATCGTCGTCGTCATCATCATCATCGTCATCATCGTCATCATCATCGTCATCATCATCGTCGTCATCGTCATCATCATCATCATCATCGTCGTCATCATCATCATCATCGTCATCATCATCATCATCGTCGTCATCATCGTCGTCGTCATCATCATCATCATCATCATCATCATCATCATCATCAGCTACCAGACCTTGCTCAGAGCGGAATGGCAGATCCTGGGCCTTGGCAGTGGGAGCCAACGGGGTATGGAAGGAGCAGAGCAGCGCCAGCAGGAGCGCAAGAATCAAACTTCTCAACGATGCCATGTTCAGTCAGGACCGGGCCAACTAATAAGGAATTAACCTGGAATCACTGCAGGAGTCCAGCACTGCAGCTCTTTGCCTATTCGTCCCACACACACACACAACCTCACAAATTCAAATCCACTCAGAGGAACCCACACTTAGATAGACTGCTACTACTAGTAGGAAATGGACACCAATTATAATGGCATCCAATACACAAGGTCCAGAGCAGAGAAGATATTCCAAGCAGAGATCCAGACACTTGTTCCCAATTCCAGGTAAAAGTTATCCTTAGAAAAACAGGCTGTCCTCCCTTTGAATCTGGGACCACAACAAGAGAGTGTGTCCTTTAGTCCAGTGCAGCACTTGTGTGATCAGTTAAGACTGCAATAAGAAGCTGAGAGGAGAGCCGTCAGTAACTGGTCAAGGTTGGAGACACAGACAGGACTAATGTGAGAGCGACAGAAAAAGAGTTTGACCAACCTATGGGGTAAGCTAAGAAGAAGGGGGGCAGTCCGGCTGACTGACAGGGGCAAATGCTGGTGGGCAGTCCTGCACTATCCATAAGTTAAGCTACTCAGAGAAGAGGGAAGTGATTGGAGGGGGGTATAAGGAACGAGTGGGGCATACTTGCTTTTCCATCATCATCAAATGTTCAAGTTTAACTTTAGAACAAGGGTTCAAGCTTAACTTTAGAGAGGACCACAGCAGAAGTAGGTGACCATATATTGTGAGAGGAAGGAGGAGGATCAGTTGGTATAGAGTTGGGGGATATTGAACATGTAGTTGTACACAGTACAGACTGATCATTTGTTACAACATCTTTCTTTTGAAGTAGGTTGCTGAACATTTTGCCCCACTCCAGGGATTCCAGGGATAACAATGTTGGTTGATCACTTGGAAGATTAGTTTGACTGTTTGTCCAATGCTGAGGTCCAGAGTAAGATATCCCAATAAGTACGGGCTAGAGTTCCATGACATTTGGTATAGATAGTTATGTTCTCAGAGGATTAATTATGTTAGTGACTCCCTGACCTTTTCTTCTAGAGCCCAAGCCTCATTTCCATTTTTTGAGCTCAACATTTCTCTGACCAACTCTATATCTAACTCTATATCATCAGACAGGGCCAGAATCTTAGAGGTTGTAAAAGTCAACATTTTAAAATTTTTATTTTCAAAATATCCATGGGTGGCAAATACCCTTAAGGCCTGGGAAAGATCATCACAAATATGGCAAATTGTGGTATGTTTAGGTTAACCAAAACACCAGGGAAAATGTATGGTTATAAAAGAATCAACATTAATCACTTGTATGTAACGGGATGCTAACTACAGTCTCCAGAATTAAAGTTGGAGACACTACATGCCCATCCACCACCCTGACCTTAACTCTGGGCTATGCTCGAAACAAACTACTTTGTACGAAGTGCCGTCCAACCACGCCTAAAGGCAAACGTATTTATAGCTGCTCCAAATGGCCTCAGTCAAAGGTTGAGGGAAAGCTTGCAGTCAGAGCGAGGAGCAAAACATAATTATTGTTCAAAGGAGGATAATATTTCATTTTGGACAGTCTCCCTCGAAGACATTCAGGGCAAAAAAGAAAGCTTGAAAGGACTCCCTTTTCCCCGCCTCCACACACCTCAGTCACTGTGTGACGTGGGTGTGAATGTCAGATTGTGAAGTTCAGAAAGCAATACAAAGTCTTGTATTATTTGACAATATAAAACACACTATGTTGACCGTGTGCTGACCTCAACACTATTCACCTGCTACATAAAGGTTATCCCACTTCCTGCACCGGCACTTAGGGTTGGCATTAAACATTGGTGGAGCTGTGCACAATCATTCAAATGGAACTTAATTCCTAGAGACACTGGCCTCAAATATCCCATGATCTAATGGGCAGATTGCCATGAAATTTGCTGAGCACATTAATGGTCCTAAGGGGATAAATCCTTTAGATTTCAATGACCTCAAGATCCTCTTCTGCAACCGGGGAAAACATTTTAAACATAGCTAAATCATCATTTTGCTGTGCATTCTGCACAATACTAACGTACTGTGAGGTGTAACAGTGTAGCATGTAGGGGTCACGCTGTTGCTCTTTAGAATCATTATATCTGAGCTAGTGGACTATTTTCAAAACATGATTTTACAAATGTATTTCTAACTCCAGTATATCCCCCTGCTGATGCAGCGAGTGTATGCACTACCAAGGGTATAGGCCAAACCCAGACACCGATCTCCCCATCTACTTGTCTGTTCCTCCCCCTACACACTGTACCCAAAATAGATGGATTTGTGCAATGAGGAGTTGACAACCACTCTATTTAAAACCGCACACTGTCAGAGTCAGTGTAATGTGAGCTTCTCTGGCTCTGTCTGTGCGGGACCAGCACAGTATCTCAGAGTCCCTGTCAATTCTCACCTACACATGCATGAAGAATGAGGTCAGTGACAGGAACCTCTGATCCTAAATCAAACTTGACTAAAATCAATAAATACATCTGGTAATGTTCTCACTCCATTAACCCCATTTTGTACACATTATTCTTTAATTGAAATAATAATAAAAATCTCATTGATATAATTGCAAAAGTGTACTTTTTGTCCCAGTTTTTCAGGTTGAAGTTTATGTTTGATATTTTTGGGGAAGTGAAGTTGTGTGAGTTGTTGTAAAACCGGTGCAATTGATGACAGTCAACAAATCCCAGCCAAGTGCATTTAACATGGAGGACACACACGGCTTATATTAGCCCATTAAAATTTCCATCATCACCATTATCAGTCCTTATTTAAAGCTTTAGATGCCACATCATCTTTGATACAACAGCATAGATTTGAGAACAAGTTCTTAATGAAGTTTCTCATGGTGATAGACTAGTGGCAGTCAGAAACAGCTGAGTTGGAAAGAGCAAAGGACAGAATGAGAGAGGAGATCAGATCGAGATGAAGACTGCAAAGTGGCTGAAAGTGGAGATGAGCTCAGACATGCCAAAGACATTTCTTCTCTCTTAGTTTGGACCAGACTCTGCCTGCATTGACCCACTTGACCCATTTAGTTAACTACTGTTACTGTTTAATTGCTCCTCCCCATACAGTCTTATAGAAAGCATGTCAGTTATCGTCAGTTTGGAATGATGCATTTGTGACACTTGCCCGTCTGCTTTAGCTGCAACAGATGTTGACACCTGACTAAAGACCCTAACACGGGACTTATTTAACCGTAACTTGTCTGAGTAAAAAGAAAAATTATTTGTGTTATTTAAGGTGTCCAACAGGGTGTTGTGAGGTGAAGAGATGACAGCAAATGCACTGCATCAGCCCATTCATCACCCAGATCTGACATTCCCCAGCAGGATTCATTTGCCTCCCTGAATCCGATCCAGTGCCACATCCAACCCAAGCTCTTTCCATGTAAGGACAGTCTAAAGTGGGAAATCACTTTCCACGATAAAGTTACCTAAGGGGACTGTGTGTGCATGTGTGTGTGTGTGTGTGTGTGTGTGTGTGTGCTTGTGTGTGTGCTTCTGTCCATGCATGTGAGTTTAATTTAGATTCAAGTTCTAACGTATGGCTGTCAGAAAATAAACATTATTTTATAAATTATTTTAGATTCATATTTCTTTATGATTTATATTATTATTTGTTTTTTCTGCTGACACTTTTGCACATCCAGTTTGTACTGAGTCTGCACTGGTTCATGCTCCCGGAAATAGCCATATGCCCAGACTTTTAAATTTTATACTGAGAAAGGTTTTTGTCTGCTCAGCTTTTATGTTACCAAACTAACAGCCAGCCATATAAATGAAAAAAGCATATAGTACTTTACAAACTGACTCACAGCTGTGAAGTTTAGCTTTAGTGCAGGTGGTGACTGACAGATTTTCCTCTCTGGGCTTACTATAGCTGAATTTGTTGCTTTGCTGTCATCTTGGCTTTCTATGCCTCTTCTGCCTCCCGGCTAATCTAAATATCAGCAAAGACATGGATCATTGGTGGACCTGAGACTGTCAATCAAAGTCATTTAAAGTGTCTACGCTTTTAATTCTGCATAACTTTAAGCCTTAATATCATTTGAACAGGTGAGTTGTATAAAAATTCACCCTCAGTACAGTTGTCATGAACGGGGAAATTAGCTATACAGACCAAAACTGTTTTTTGTACCAGGCTGTAAACATGTTTATTTCTGCTGTGAAGTTGGACATTTTAACATGGGGACTTATGGAGGTTAAAATGTTCTGTAGCCAGCCTCAAGTGGCCACTTGAGGAATTGCAGTTCTTGGCATTTCTGCATTGGCTTCCTTTGCCACAGAGGTTGGTGCTTGCTGTAAATCAGGTAAACCAGTTGATTCCTCTCTGATATGTTGTTTTGCTTGGAGTTGCTAAGATGAAAGTTGACTTCACTGCATTTTCATTTTACAATACTACAAATATTTGCAGAACATCTGAACATGCTACTTCCCAAAGCATGTTATCTTTGTCATGTGGACAGTTTAAACATTAGTATTTAGCTTAAAGCACCGATGTACATACAGTAGAGTTGTGTCCTCACAGGAGACGTTTCAGTCAAACTTGAATCTCATGCACATCCATCGAAATAGATGCTCTTCTAGTTCAAACAATCCAACAGGGCACATTTTTAGGAATGCATCAGTTTAATTAGCTTGATAAAGTATATTCTTGTTGCAAAATGATCTCTGTGGACATAAGCCTCTGTTTATTAAGATTTTGAGTTCTCTACAGAGTTTTATATTGACATACATAAAGTATCTGTGTAGACAGAGGTACACATAAAATCAAAATATGAAAATATCACATCTCTAAAAATTGAACAGACATTTTATCATTGAGGGCGTGCAGTGATGTCAGTTTTCCTCAAGACAACGCTGTTTCATAGCAAGTGGTAAACTGTACACAGAAAGATATGAGCTATGTCCAAAGTGACTCCTGACCAACTCTACACCCGTCAGTGGTGACACAAAATGATGATTATGAGTAGATGTGTGAAATTCTTATTGTTCACTCTATATTGAGGTGTGCGGGAGTGATTTTGAACACATGTTTCGGCACTTTTTTTGTTAGCAGATCCAGCTACAGTGAGCTGGTTATATTAAATGGTGCTAGAGGAACCTCATCCTTCCAACACCTCATCAGCATAAGCAACACCTTTTACTGAGCCATCCCCTCATAGGAAAAACATCTGTGTCATGTAGAAATTTGGTACTGGACACTTTGTCGTGTCTTTATTTACAACCTTTAACTTGGTGTTACAACCATAGACTGTATAAAACATGAACATAGTATCCATGACATCACCCATAAGTTTTTTAAGAGCCAATGTGAAGCTTACTGTGGTGGTTCTGGATGTCTCCATCTTGGCAGTCCTGTCTCCACCACTAATCCAAAAATGGGTGTGGACATGGATCATTGGTGGACCTGATGGGGCTGAATGAAGCCTGGTTGCTGTCATTTAAAATGTCTACGTTTTTATCATGATAATCATGTTTATTTCTGCTGTGAAGTTGGACATTTTAACATGGGCACTTATGGAGACTGACTCACTTCTGGAGCCAGCCTCAAGTGGACGTTTGAGGAACTGCAGTTTTACAGGTTGCTGCTTGGTTACAACAAGCTAATTGATTCTTTGGCTTCATAGAGGAAGAATAACAAGCTGAAAACATACTATCTAAAATATTATCATTTTATAAAGTTGTGGAACATCAACTAATATTCACTCTTCTTTTACCTTTGATTTGGTCTCTATTAACTCCTGAGAAATATATCTGTCTGTTTAGCTGCCATATCCTCTACCATGTTCACCAGCTATCTTTAACTGTGTCTGTCTGCTGTGTGGTGAGGAGCAGATAGTGTTTTAACTTTATCTCTGAAAACAGCTGCCTGCTGTTGCTGGAAACCAAACCCAACACTTTGTAGAACCGAAGGGAAGTGCTGAGTTACTAATTCTTTGTAGAGTGACCCCGTTCACATTATAGTCATTTGATCCAATGGTAATATAAAAATATTGATTAGTGCAGCTTTAATGTGCAGGTGGCACTTCTTGAAACAGTTTTGAACAAGCAACATTATTTTATCTTAGAAATGGTGACAATCGTCTTACTTAATCAGGTGACATTGAACATAATGGTAGGATCAAAAAAGGCAATATGACCCCTGGAATCCACCAGGCACAGCTCTAAGACGTTTTGGTCGCAACACTGTGCGTCTAAGTGTGTGTGTAGGTGTGTGTGTGCATGCGTAATCCTGTTCACTGAATCAGCTTGGAGACATTGGAGTTGTATCTGCAACAGAAGACAAAACAAATATTAATCCTGCTTAGGATCCTTCAACAAGCAGCAAAGAACACAAAGACAACACAGACTGCTGCAGTGTCTGCAGCCAATCATCACTGATCATTTAACCATGCAACAATTAGTTATAATATACAGCAAAACACTAAATGGATCCTTTAAGGGATTCTGGTTAGATGTGTGCTGACTTTACCTCTGAGGAGTGGAGGTGGACGGCCAGTCTTTATCAGACTGCTCTGAGATAGAGCATCTGCCATCCAGGAGAGAGCGCTACAGCAGTACTCCAGCTGGGGGTGTGATACACAGACAGAGATGGATGAGTGCTGAGCAGGCAGAGCCAACAGCTGCAGGGAAACCAGACACACCATGCACACACACTCACACTACACACAGATACCAGATACCACACACCCATATCAAACTACCCATACATGCAGGGAGTCAAACTAAGCAATGCCTAATGGATTTTGTCAAAATAGGTGACTGATTTATTTTTGTTTACTTAACCAAGAATTCTCATTTAGACTGGATTAAATGAGTGGGCCGGCACACACACACACACACACACACACACACACACACACACACACACACACACACACACACTGCTGAATATTCAGTTGTACCACTGGATTCCTTGTGTGATGGCTGAACCTGCTGCCACACAGCTGTTTTTGGGATTAAGATTGAGATTGAGATTGGTTTGATTTCTTTTGATTATATTTTTTTAATGTTTGTTGATGGTTAATTGTTATAATTACACTGAGAGACTAACTGAAAGAGTGGGAGAAATCCAAAGTGCTAATAAACTTGGATCCGGTAGATGAGGATAGGATTCATCGTTGTGTTCCTCCAGCCTGCAGACACTAAATACAGCATGTTCCCCTTGTTCAGTTCTATTCATTAATGTTAAGTTATCATAGTTAAGTTCTGTTTGGTTGACCTATTTTATGGGCCCAGAACTTTATTGTATATTTTGGTAATGTTTCATTTTTTGGTTAATAAAAAATCTACCTGTGACTCCTCATGCCTGCCAGCTCAGTCCCTTAAACCTTCTCTAAATTAAAAACAAAGTCTGTGCGTAAAGAACTCAATGAAGAGTCTGGATTATGCATGAAGGTATTACTGACCTCTGTCTCCAGCAGCCGCAACCTTCGGTCATGGTCACAGATCTCTGTCATCTGCTTCAGCACACTGTCCACCCTGCAGAAACATAGACACACACAAATAAAGCTGCTAGAAAACCTCAGCTTGAAGTTCAGCTCAGTTTAACATGCTGAGATGGTCTTCAGGATGTCAGAAACTTCTACATGTGTAAATCCAGGACAAACAAATGTAAAGATTGAACTGAAACAGACAAACATGATTAAATGTGTAACCTCAGGGAAAGATAAGATAAGATAAGATAGACTTTAATGATCCCACACTGGGGAAATTCACTTTTCACAGTAGCTCATATACACAAGGTTGATAATAAATTATTCACTTATTCACAATTATTCAAGTAAAAAATGTATAGAAAAAGTCATGAAGTCATGCTGCTGTTGAAGAATCTGCCAGCCGTTGGAATGAAGGACCTGTGGTAGCTCTCCTTCTTACATGGTGGGAGTAGCAGTCTGTTGCTGAAGGAGCTGTTTAAGGCCTCCACAGTCTCATGCAGGAGGTGAGAGGAGTTGTTCATGATGGATGTCAGCTTTGCTCACATCCTCCTCTCTCCCACCTCCTCTATGGAGTGTAGAGGGCAGTCCAGGACAGAGCTGGACCTTTGACCAGTTTGTTGAGTCTTTACTTGTCTCTCTCCTGATTACATTGTTGGTCAGTGTCAGTAACATAAAGAAACCTTTTCACTAAAAGAATTGTGCCCAAGCAGTCAATGAACTGACTATGTAAAAACACAAGTACATCATTACTGTACTACATCATGTAGTGTATGTAATGCTGATGGGTGCTCGGCTCTATATTCCACATTTCCTTTCAGTCAAATTTAACTGTACATGAAATAAATGGTCAATTCTGACCTTGAGAAGGAAATGACTCTAAATATGTTTTAACATGAATCCACAGAGAACTTACTTGACAGATGTATATTTAAGCCGTGCTGTGTCACTGTCCCTCTGTCGCTTATTCTGAGCCGAGAGGAGGTTTTCTTTCTGGATAGCCTCCCATGTGTTGAGGCGACTGGCCTTCCTGCCCCGCAGCTCCAAAACTGAGGAAGTGAAGACCGATAAAGGCATTGGAATGAGAACAAGAGCAGTAAAAGTACCCACTCACCTCCACCCTGTTATGGAATTTTCTATCCTTAGGTTACACAAGGTCACGTGTGGGCCTTGAGGTCCTCGGCAGTACTAATTGTTTGGCTTTGACTGGGAGCAGTAGGTGCCAGTCTATCTCAACACTGTGGCGGCCAGGGTCGAAGAGACTCTTACTGCCTGCTTAGACATAATAGATAGCTTGCCGTTGACGTAAACAGACATCTGTGTCTCCAGACTAGAATATGTTGACAATAACACCGTTCTTGGTAGAAACATTCTCTTTGTCTCATTTGGGGCGTATAGTGTTGGTGTTATCTTGAGGTTTAAAGTCTATCCACCAGCACGAGTTCGGCAGAATGTGAGACCGACTCAGGCACTTCTGATGCACTATGAGAGTGTCTCTAATTCTCCTTGGCCAAGCGTCAATAAATATTACAGCATAAGACATCAGAGGCTCCTGAACACTTTCTTCCCTCCTGACCTCACCATTGACCTTTGACTTCAGCAATTTCTCCACAACACACCCATAAACATCAAACAGGGTAAGGTGACCAAGTTTATATGAATTGAGCACATAAAGTATGTGTGCACTGTTAGATCTCCTCAAGAAAGCTTAGTTAGTGCCTGCGACCACGACACAGTCTGTCAGCTACATTTACAGGCAACAGGAGCAACAAAGCAGGTTAACGCTGCTTAATTGCTGCTAACTCTGCAAAGAGAGCAAAAGAGCGATCATTTACTAGCTATTGATATGGTCATTTTGGTTGTAGGTTATTATTTTAATTATTAAAATATGATGTAACTTTTCTACCATAAAACAACAGAACTGAAATCTGGGCAGAGCATGGCAGAGAGGATAAGACTGAAGAGGACACTGATGGAGGAAGGAAGGATGGAGGAGTGTCTGAGCGAGAGGCTGCCGGAGTAAATCTGGGACTCTTCATCGTGTGGAAGCTGTTCCCCTCCGTTGTGTTTCTGTCTGACTTTAGTGTGTGTGTGTGTGTGTGTGTGTGTGTGTGTGTGTGTGTGTGTGGCCTGTAAGTTCCCTCTCAACCTGTCAGATCACCTCACCAAATGTTCCTCCAATCAATGCTGCTCCTCAAAAGACTGGTTCTACCTGTCCTTCTCCCAGGTGCTATTATTATTAAGTCTCCCTCCTGCTAACTACACTACAGCCCACTCTAGTGCTAGTGTTGTTGTAAAAAACTCTGGTTAACATGTCCACCAGCTCTGCACCACCTGGACCCCCCTCACTGGATCTCTCACTTACCTGCACATTCCCTCTTTGTGAGCTCAATAAACTGTGTTAAGTAATTCAGCTCTCTGGTTTGCATTTTGAGTCCACTGTCATTCACCTAAACACATTAGTGGTTGGTGAGAGCTTGGTGAAATAAAAGGCTGAAAGACAGACGCCGAGCTGGGCTGACTGCTGTTGGACTAGTCAGTAATATTAGCTGGCTGCTATGTCTGCTGTTGGTGACCTTGTTGGCTGTTAGCAAAGTTGTCGACTCACTAGTTTTTGACCATAAGTAATGTAATCAGAACAAATACTCAAGTACATATTTAGATGGTAGTGATGCACTGCTGGTGTCAAATGTCAGAAATGACACATTCTGACATAATTTTGCATTAATAAGCATTGGCATAAGCAAAGTTTAGTACATTTGATGGACTGAATTAGCTGGTTATTGTTTTTCCATCTTTAACGGTGGTGTTACATTCAATACAATTCTAAAAATAATACGTTATTTCACATAAATATTATTTCTGATAGCCAGAAGTGAATGCAATCACTCTACTTCATCTTTTTTGTACAGATTAATATGTTAAGCTATAATTTTGGCCTCTCTTTGGTGTATATTAATCATTACATCTTTTGGGTATTCTTTAAGCCATTTCCCTACACTGTGTTGGACCCATTCATGAGACAGCTGTCACTGTGGTTGTCACTGTTAGTGACCAGTCATCAGTATAGATCGTATACTGAACCACAGAATTATACTGTATTACATCCAATAATTACCAAGTATACAGGCTCACCTTTTTCTGTCCATGCTTCTAAATATCCCTCCCTCCCTTTCTTCTTCTTTCTGTCTTGTCTGTCTTCCTTTTTCTCTCTCTTTAACTCAACATGTCAGTTAGATGGTCAGTCCCAGCAGAATAAAAGACAGTCAGGCTTGGACACTCTGTACACAGAATTGCTGACAAACAGAAAACCTTGGCAAAGCCTCATCAACTAGCGACCAACTTGACTCAGACAGACAGTTCTCTCTTGCTATAAATGGATCAGATAACTTCCTGGCACACAGCTGTAGGTCCTCCTCAAATTAAACACATCTAGACTGATTGGGCAAACTCCATGACTAATATCTTGCAATACCAGAGCAAGAGCTCACTGTTTGACAAGCAGGGACTACAATGTATCTTTTCAACACTTAGCCAAGTGTTTCTCAAACTGTTTACATCATGTTCCACTTGTCCAAGTACCATTATGACAAATGTTAAATTATCCATAGATAGACCAACCCTATTCAGCTATAGCCAGTTTACACAGGAAGCACATTCATTCCATCTATTGTTGACTGATCCTGAATGTAATTGGTTCAAGAATCAGAGTTAATTTGGTGGAAAAGCTTCTCTCCCCAGTATTTCCCACTTGGAACCATCCGTGAGTTTTCAGTTTATCTCCACTTACTCATGCAAAAATGTGCCTACATAGCAGGCTGAATGCAGGACTTATTATATATATATATATATATATATATATATATATATATATATATATATATATATATATATATATATATATATATATTCTCAAACTATGGTACATGTACCACGGATGTGTGTATTATATACGGTACACACACATCCGTGGTACATGTACCATAGTTTGAGAATCAGTGACTTGGCCCATACTTTTATCTTATTTACTGCTACCTTCCCCTCATAAATTCTCATCTTCCTTTCACTCCTTTGTCTTCATGCTTGCAACTACTTCTTACCAAAGTGTCTGTTCTTGACTGAAGGGATGCGGCGGATGTATCTCTTGATCAAAAGGTGGAGGTGTGACAGGATAATGAAGGGTGGTGCCAGACAGGGCCTTGAGTGGTACTCCACAATCAGGCTGTAACGCTGAAACTTCCAGTAGGTGTCACTGCGCTCCTGTACTTTGGAGAAGGTGTAGCTGTAGACAGTAAATTGAAATTTCATTATTCAATATTTGCATACTGGACAACCTACAGTACAGGTCCTTCCGTTTGAAATCTGTTTAAACAACCAAAACACATAATTATAAATGTCAGTGTACCTGAACATAGCAATGAGTAAGTTGACCAGTACTATGTTGGTAAACAGCAGGTAGATGACGAGGAGGATGACAACCAGCCAGTTGGCGAAGGTGTTCAGACAGGGCTCCTCTCCTGCTTCAATTTGTGTGATGTTGTTTGTGCACTTTATGTCCACCAATTTATCAGCTGGATGGAAGGAAGAAGTCCAAAATAACATGTGAGCATCTAGCATCTACATGGATGGCAGCATTAGCACTTCCTATAAACTGAGCTGACCAAACCAAATCTTATATAATTCAATGCCAAAGCATGCAAAAAATCACACCTGTGTTAAATTTATAATATCTTTGTTTTTGTTGAGACTGTCTGCATTGATTCAATTATTCAATTGAACACAATACAGGCTTCATAATATATGATAATTCACAGGCCTAAACTATGAGTAAAAAAGCAACTACTATGGCTGCGTGTCTGAACAGTACATTGTGTACTGCTTACATTTATATGTATGAGTAAGGCAGATTTTACTTAGTTTAGATTTCAGTCAACTGAGATCAATCAAAACCAAAAGTGTCATTTCAGAGGTTTGAATTTAGAAAAAATAACAACTAACCATCCATTTCATTTATAGGTATTTGTCCAAAAATGTGCAGGTATGGTCTGTAGAACACTCGGCGGAATATCCAACCAGGACGGGGATCATACGAGTAGAGGAGCGCTTGATTGGCCACTCCATAGGCCAGGAGCCATACAGCCAGGAAGAAAAGGAAGAAGAAAACGTCCTTCACCTGAATGAAGCAAAATGAGACCAGATGGATGATGGATGACAGATGATCTGTCCTACTGCAAGGTCATGATTAAGACTTCTACAGCATTTCAATGATATCAGCTAGTCCCAACCCAAATGATATATGAATGAGTTAAGGCTGGCTCAGGTGAGTCCTGGACTATCCCTTAGTTATGCTGCTATAGGCTTAGACCGCCAGGGGACTTCCCATCTGTACACATTCATGCCCATCAATGCATGTTACTAACTTAGAGTTTTTCTGCTTTCTCATCTCTCATGGATAATGGCTATACTGAGATCAGTGATTGGTTGAGCCTGCTGCTGTGCTCCTGCCTGATGTCCACTACAAATACTATTATTATTATTATGATTATAATTACTACCTTTAGTCAATCAATCAATCAATCAAATTTTATTTGTATAGCCCAAAGTCGCAAAATACATTTTGCCTCGGTGGGCTTCACAATCTGTACAGGGAGTGACACCCTCTGTCCTTAGACCCTCGGTTCGAGTGAGGAAAAACTTGCCCACAAAAAACCCTTTTAACAGGGAAAAAAGTGGAAGAAACCTCAGGAAGAGCCACAGAGGAGGGATCCCTCTCCCAGGACGGACAGACGTGCAATAGATGTCACGTGTACAGTCAACAAGTCAACAGAAACATTTTGTGTAATTACAATGAAAAATGACAATGGATTACAATGAATGATAAAATGATTACAGTAGCAGTGGAACCTGTGATAGAGATAGAGAGACACAGATGCACAGCAGCAGCAAATCATTAACTAAGTTACTATAAACTGTAATGGAGATCTGGTAACATTGATGACAGTAATAATATATGTAGTGGACGTCATGCAGGACCACAGCAGCAGTCACGATCCACGAGAACCTGCTGGACGAAAGAGCACAGAAACTCCGGGGAAGAAGTTTAGTTAGTAAGATGCATTAATGTACATGTATGACAGACATGTACGTTTACAGATGGTGGTGGTGATGGTGAGAGAGAGAGGGAGAGAGAGAGAGAGAGAGAGAGAGAGAGAGAGAGAGAGAGAGAGAGAGGGTTTTCAGTAAATGGAGATGTGACTGCATCTTCAACCAATACCATGCCTGGCTAGGCATAACCCTGAAAGGAGGAGTCCCCCGGCAGTATAGTCCTATAGCAGCATAACTAAGGGATGACCTGAGCCAGCCCTAACTATAAGCTCTATCAAAAAGGAAAGTCTTAAGTTTACTCTTAAAAGTGTTGACCGTGTCTGCCTCCCGAACCCAAAATGGTAGTTTGTTCCACAGAAGAGGAGCTTGATAGCTGAAAGCTCTGGCTCCCAATCTACTTTTGGAAACTATAGGAACTACAAGGAACCCAGCATTCTGAGAGCGCAGTGTTCTAGAGGGCTAGTAAGGTACTATGAGCTCTTTTAGATATGATGGTGCCTGACCATGAAGAGCTTTGTATGTAAGGAGAAGAATTTTAAATTCTATTCTAGATTTAACAGGTAGCCAATGCAAGGAAGCCAAAATGGGAGAGATGTGATCTCTGATCTTGGTTCCTGTCAGAACACGTGCAGCAGCATTCTGAATTAGCTGCAAAGTCCTAAGAGACTTATTGGAGCAGCCTGATAACAATGAGTTACAATAGTCCAGCCTAGAAGTAACAAATGCGTGGACTAGTTTTTCTGCATCTGCTTGAGATACAATGCGTCTGATTTTGGCAATGTTACGTAAATGGAAGAATGCAGTCCTTGAAATTTGTTTTATGTGGACATTAAAGGACAAATCCTGATCAAAAACAACTCCAAGATTCTTTACGGTGGAGCTGGAGGCCAGGGTGATCCCATCTAAGGTAACTAAGTCTCTAGAGAGAGAGTCTCTGATGTTTTTGGGTCCAATTACAAGAACTTCAGTTTTGTCTGAATTTAACATCAGAAAATTGAAGGTCATCCAACTTTTTATATCTTTAAGGCATGCTTGGAGTTTAGTTAATTGATTGGTTTCATCAGGCTTGATCGATAAATATAATTGGGTGTCGTCGGCATAACAATGAAAATTAACGGAGTGATTCCTAATAATGTTCCCTAGAGGAAGCATATATAAACTGAATAGAAGTGGTCCGAGTACAGAACCTTGTGGGACTCCATGACAAACTTTGGTATGCATGGAGGATTCATAATTGACAAGAACAAACTGAGAACGATCTAAAAAATAAGACTTAAACCAGGTTAGGGCGGTTCCTTTGATGCCAATTTGATGTTCCAGTCTCTGTAAAAGAATTTGATGGTCAATGGTGTCAAATGCGGCACTAAGATCTAACAGGACAAGTACAGAGATGAGTCCTTTGTCTGATGCCATTAGGAGGTCGTTTGTAACTTTGACTAGTGCGGTCTCTGTGCTATGATGCACTCTAAATCCTGACTGAAAATCCTCATATAAACTGTTCTTATGGAGAAAGTCGCACAGCTGATTGGCTACAGCTTTCTCAAGTATCTTAGAGAGAAAGGGAAGGTTTGATATCGGTCTGTAATTGGCTAAAACCTCTGGATCTAGAGTGGGCTTTTTAAGAAGAGGTTTAATTACAGCTACTTTAAAGGACTGTGGTACATATCCTGATAATAAAGACAGATTAATCATATCCAATAAAGAAGGGCTAACTAGAGGTAAAACATCCTTGACCAGCCTGGTTGGGATGGGATCTAAGAGACAGGTTGACGACTTAGATGAAGAAATTATTGAAGTTATTTGATGAAGGTCGATGGGAGAAAAACAGTCTAAATATATATCAGGTTTTACAGCTGTTTCCAAACTTGCTGTATCAGAATGCAGATCAGTGCCTGTTGAGGGCAAGAGGTGATGAATTTTGTCTCTAATAGTTATAATTTTATCATTAAAGAAGCTCATGAAGTCATTGCTACTTAGACCTAAAGGAATGGATGGCTCAATAGAGCTGTGGCTCTCTGTTAGCCTGGCTACAGTGCTGAAGAGAAACCTGGGGTTGTTCTTATTTTCCTCTATTAATGAAGAGTAGTAGGCTGCTCTGGCACTACGGAGAGCCTTCCTGTATGTTTTAAGATTATCTTGCCAGGCTAAACGAGATTCTTCCAGTTTAGTGGCACGCCATTTGTGTTCAGATTTACGTGCCTCTTGCTTTAAGTTGCGAGTCTGCTGGCTATACCATGGTGCTAACCTCCTTTGTTTAATTATCTTCTTTTTCAGAGGTGCAATAGAGTCTAGAGTTGTTCGTAATGAGCCTGTAGTACTATCAACAAGATGATCTATTTGTGAGGGGCTAAAGGAAGCAGACAAGTCCTCTGCTACATTGAGACATGGCATTGAATTCAATACTGAAGGAATCACTTCCTTAAATTTGGCTACAGCACTATCAGATAAACATCTGCTGTAGGAGTTTCTGCAGAAAGGCTTATAGTCCAGTAATATGAACTCAAAGTCATATCACCATTCAAGTTTATAGTTACAGTTATTATTTTATTGTTGTTATATCTCTCACAGGCATGAATTGTATCTTGTGTGCACACAATAGCATGTTGAGCACACAATGTATTATATATATATATATATATATATATATATATATATATTTTTTTTTTTTTTCTCTCTCTAGCCTCCATAATCTGACACTGTGTATTTTTAATAATCTACCTGATCTAAATACTAAAGGTCCTCGTTAAAGTATTTTAAGTTAATGAGCTCAAATTGTTGATGTGCTGTGAATGACAGTTTACTCCAGGATAGAGAGACGTATCATTCTACTACAGAACTTGATCCACTCATGATTGTACAGTGTTCAGGTGTTACAGTTGGAGGTTCTTCACTTTCTAATGATTTTCAGTTGAGTACAAACACTGACCAACAGCAAGCACTTTAACAAGTTCAGTTTGGTTTGTCATCAAGTTACTCACAGAGTTTATGTTAATTAGCAACAGATGCTATGAACTGCCACCACTGCTGTACTTCAACTTTCTTTTAAAGGTCATTCATTCATTTCTGTGTTGCCCATAGGTTGTTTTGTGAGATTTTCGTGCACTCACCATTTTGCCAACAATGATGATCTTGGGCCCAAGTTGTTTGTGGACGACAAAGATATGGATCAGACGTAGTGTGAAGACCATAAAATCTATGGCCATCACAGCTCTGCCAAACTCATAGGACCAGGAGAACATTCTGTAAAACCAAACTGATGATATGTCATGATATGCTCAGCTACGTCGTGAAAATTAGAAAGCAAAACATACAGTGTATATATAATATATAAAAAATAAGAAAAAAGATGGCTTTTCAGCCTGTTGGCACAAATATATGAAGAACTGGCCCCAGAGTTGCCGTGGCAACCTCTGGTGCAATTGTCAGTGTAAATCTTCTTGTCAGTGTGTAAGAAGTGTCACCTGCAGCACAGAGCCAAAATGAAGAGACCAATGGCTGTGAGATCACACTTGTTCCACACATCCTGGATGTAGTTCCTCATCCTCTGGAACACAAAAGTGCTGCCCAAAAAGAAGGTCTGCAAACCGAAGAGAGACGAGTCATTATTGGAAGAGGTTAATCATATTTTCCCATATTTTTTGCTAGAGTCCACCACTGTGTCAACACCAGGCCCCATTAAATGAAGACAACTGCCTGCTGACCAGCTGCTGTTTATTATCCTCTACTTTATTTTTCAAAACCTACTGTTTAGTTTATTCTGGTGTCAGATATATCTATTTCTAAATTGGGTCACTTTACACCAGCTGATATGTGTGTGTGCATGCTCATGTCTTAACAACCAACCTGACGAATCTCTTCACATACTAAGGTGAAAACCCAAAAGTACAGCACAAACTCCAGAGTGGCGGGGCCTTCAGGGGGTGGGTGCTTGAAGTCCACCAGCAGAACATAGGCAAACAGGCAGAGGAACAGGAAGTACATCAGCACATTGCCAAGGAATGAGGTGACAGGGGCAAACCAGAACTGTCTCCACCGTGACACAATAAATGGTCTCCTGGAGTTGGATGACGAAGACTCTTAAGTATGGAGAAATAAAAGAATGAAAATAGGAATGTTTCAAAGATGTTAACAGACAAAATACATTACTATATATAGAAATATAAATAAGAAATACATGTTTGCATTAGTGTCAATATTTAACTGAAAATAATGCCATCTGTCCTTTCTCTGCCACTTATTTGGGTCTGGGTCTGACCATAAACTGTGTCCACGATGACCCGGTACAAAGCTTCATCATATTCATATTTTAACTTTAATCCACTGTTTGAGTGTCATGGCCTCAGGTTTGGAGGTACTGATTTTTATTCTTCATATGATTCTTCATCATACACATAACCTGCACAACACAAAGCTACTCTCCAAAGATCACAACAAATAGCATGTTGTTACTGTACTGAAGGAATATGTTTTCAACACTCTTCTATTTGGGCAAAAGAGTGGTACCTAAGAGAGTCGACACTGAGTGCAAGTACCAACACAGTACCAACACTGCAGCAACAGTTAAGGTGAATGAACTCACCATTCAAGTTTTCTTTTAGAGCCCTGAATTCTTCAGCGTCTTCCTCACTGCAATCCCAAACAAAGAATCAAGAGGGAAAAACATCATACAACCATACTCTGATGTTTATGCAATTATATTCATAATCATATTCATATTTGTGTTTACTTTTGTATAATGTCAGCGAGGGAGAAGACTGTGGCATCATTCCCATCCAGACTTTCAGTATCTCTGACGTGGTGGACCTCAACAGATTCCTCATCTTGTTCCCTGTAACATGAACACACACAAGCTGGCATGTTTTCTTCTCCTACTTAAACCTCTGAGAAAAAAAACTGCCAAAAGGAAAACAATTGTTTTGGACTTTGATAAGTTGTTTTACTCTCAGCTCTTGAGTCATCTCAGCTTCTACCGAATTGATGGATTCAGTTCCAACACAGAAGAGTGTCCAACAATGCGTCCAAAGTCTTTCCCTTGTTCCTCCCTTCACTATTCTCTATGTATCAAAAAAACTCAGACTGAGATATCAGATGCATCGATATCATTTTGCATCATTACACTGTGTTGTTCCTCAGTAATTTACATCAGTCTATGTGATGTTTACATTGTGGAGGTTTTTGAGAGCGCAGAGAGTGATTTCAGACACAAACCATGACTCAGCAATTTAAATCAGACATGACGTGGAGAACAAAGGGTGGACTCTTCTTCTGGTTCTGGCCTGGTACCAAATGCCTGAAGGCTTGTACATATATGCTCAATGGCAACAGAAAAAACAGAGAATCAGTTTACTGTGTTGGCTAATCAACTGATTTTCAGATTGGCACAATTCTATCAAGAGTCAAGTCAATGCTGCACTTAACTACTACAGCCTTCACTTCAAGTTTAAGTGAAGAAATCTGGACTAAAAATGGGTGAGCGTTTATTCAGGACTACATCTTCATAAGAAATGAAAATGTACTATTCTGTAGGAACTTAACTTAATCAATTTGTGATGGGAAGTATTTGTCTGACTGATTGGATTTAATTTCTGCATTTTGAGATATTGTGATCATATGGTGAGGATCTTTAACAGGATTGTATTACCCACACATCCTAAAGTAGCTGTTTCCTCCTGCAGCTGGAAATAATTATTTGGTGTCATATATTGTACAAATTGTAAATATGTGAGTACATATATGAGTTTGGGCTCTTTAAATAAAATGTATTATTTGACTATATTGATATTATATTGATATTTGTAGTATTTGACTATTTGACGAGAAGTGATACAACATGAAAAAAGAGGTGAAACCACAGACTCATTGCACTAAGAGTGATCATTTCTAATCACATTTTCAGCTCAAAATATGATTTCCACCAACAATTTCACACATTCAAGACACAAACCAATAAAATAACCTGAAATCAGCATCATACACACAACATAACACAGTAATCAACAACACATACAACATAATACTGACCTGAAGCTGATAAGGTTTATGTAGAGGAGGGGGGGCATGAAGAAGGTGAGAACTAGTTTCCAAACCTCAGTACTTCTGTCCATGTCGCCCCACCAGATCTGAGACAGCAGAGACTAGACAGAGAGCAGCACTGTCACCACCACAGCTCTCAAGCAACTTTGAACTCACTGGTGACATTTATTTACACTGTCTGAATCAATATCAATCAATATCATTTCATTCATTCAATTCATGTAAGATCATAACATGATTTTTAACATTTACCATCAAACTTGGTGGGTGTTTTATCTAGATCCATTTTTCACAGTTTAGAATTTTAAATTCTGAATTATGACAAATCTGTTTCCATTTGGCCAGTAGGTGGCACTGTAGCAGCATCATGTAACTATAAAGGAAAACATATGAGGGAGTGCGATGTGGCGTGTGATGCAGTTGAATGTGTGCAGGTTTAAACCTTTTTAATGTTATACTTGGAGCCAACGGCACTCGTAATCTTTACCTTTTGATAACATGACGTAGAGGTTAACTTAATGTTATGAAGCTAAGTGATAGACTGAAGAATGAAAATGTCATTCATTCACTGTTATGACTGGATGAGGAATGGCAGGGCTTTTCTTTCAGCATCTCCCACAGATACTGATCATAGTAGTCTATAATCACATTTTGTCACAGTTTTTAATGCATAAAACAATTATTATTGTACATTTTGCTTTTCACGTGTGCAGTGTCTTTAGCCAACACCCTGACAATAAAATGTAATTTAACAATTTAACAACAACAGTTATTATCATTAATAATTCAAGTGTGCTTCATGTTTTGGAACCACATTAATGAACTGCCTTAAACTGGTGGCATATTGTAACATGGCATAAATGTTTTCACTCCTTGAAGCCTGCCATTACCAGTCTGTTAAATCCTGTTGGCAGGAGGACAGTATCTGTACCTGAACACCATCGTGGCTGAAGAACAGGCGGGCGTCAGCCGCAGTGGCCATCTGCAGGCACGTAGCCCCGCCCCACACTGGAGACTTCCTTATAAGGAGAGTGAAGGAACGACTCTCACTGCTCTGGTAACACTCACCAAATACATCTGAACACATAAACAGCGCAGAACACACACAATAATATCATTATGTTTTCTCCTTCATCACTTTTTCTAGGTTGCTAAGTAACAGGGTTGACAGGAAATGAGAAGAGACAACAAAACAGGCCTACCGGGGCTCCCCTTATGTTGCTTATAGCTGATGCACAATGCCCAGATAAAGGAGCATATAGCTGTGAACTCTGTCCACATTTATAGAAAACAGAGCAGTGGCTCACCTTGTGCCAGATTCTCAAACTTTTGGGCCAGTTCCTTCATGGCAAGCTTGCTCTCAGTCTCACTCTCCAGTTTAGAAAGTTCTCTGAGCATCTTACAGCCACACAGAGCACTCAGCACTGACTCTCCTGCCTGACAAGGAAACACAGCAACACAGACCAATAAACAGCCATTGAAATGAAACCAACTTTGATGACACAATGACCCTTTGTGACCACTGTGATGCACATGCTGCTGAGCCTCACAGCACTGTAATATTTCTTCCTCTGAAACTGCTTTAAATTTCTGTCATTTGAACACAGACAATTTCTAAATGTCTTTGTGAGTTGTTGGAATATCACAAGTGAGTCTCACCATTTCCCAGAAGTAAACAGCCATTTCACTGCGGTTCTGCAGGACGGCCCAGATGAAGAGGGATGCCCAGGGTGAGAGGCAGCGCTGGTCCCGGTACAAACACTCTTCCTGCTGCATCTTATTGACTTGCTGAAGGTAAGACAAGAGACAAGAGTCACCAGTGAGGGAGTCAGATCTGAACAAACACTGATGACAACCCTCCATCATTAGTCGAAGTAGCAGCTGATAGGTTGGAAATCTCACCAAGTACTTAGACAGTGATCCTATAGCAATCTTTACATCGTGCTGTGATGACAAACACAGTGTGTCTCTCTTCTTATCATTAAAGAATCTCCAAAACATGATTTCATGTAAGGGGAGAAGTAAACTTACTTTAAGCATTCCTCTGCAATGCACTGTCATACTCATAGACAGGATAAGGAAGGAAACAAATTGATGCAGTATGATCTGAGATATCAGCATCTTTATTCCAGGTATTCTTCTTTCTTGGTATATGGCTTTTTTCAAAGGTGCAGTAGTCCCTCCCCAAGGATGTGTAAATAGAGTGATGTTTAAAATCCTCATAGTTCCCGGCACACTAACCTTAAGAGCCCTCCTGGTGCTGATGCTATGGTCCAGCCCCAGAGGTCCATAGTAGAAAGGCTGAGAGACATCACCCAACAGGTCCCAGAGCAGGCGGGACACCTGCAGCAGCAACACATACTTCACTACTACTGCATATGCAGCAGGCATGCTTATAGAATGACACTCGATATAAAGCAGACAAACACAAGCAAACAATTCCACTGTCTTTCAATGAATTAAATCCCATCTGTGAGTCTGTTTACATGAATGCGGTTCATCCCCCAGTAGAGTACCACACGTCTGGACAATCTTTAGCACTGAATCTGTTCTGGATGCTTCTGTTTTTATGGTCAGCTGTAACCAGTTCAAGCATCACTGGTCACAGTTCTCTGACTGAAGCTGCTACCCAAACTTTGAGGGTTTATGAAAAGCTTCCCTTTCAGCTGATTAATTCCTGCTGATTCCATCTGAAGCCAGCAGGACAGATATGAGAAATGTGTGATATATATGCAGCCATGGCGCTGCCATTAACAATCCCGATTACTCTGTTTATCTTGATTAAATCATGTGCAACAGACACGACAACTTGTCAGTCATTACTCAGTATGTTTATGCAGGAGACATCAGATTACAGAGCTAATTATTCCCATGCATTTATCATTTCTTTTCATTTTTCAAGTGTCATTTTTCTTCTTGAAATGCATCATATTGTACAGTATTTCTGCTCTATCACATCACAATGACTGACATTGTGTTGGATGATGTGGTTCTTTTATTTATTTTTATTGTTAATGTACTAATCTTATTGTAGCATTACAACATAACATGAAATTAAATAAAGCAAGACTTATATATGAATGTAATTACATCACTCAACATCGCCATCATTACACAGTAATTAGCATAATGACATCAACACTACACCATTAACAGTATAATAACTGCTATTACTCCATTATCCTCTCCTCCTCTTCCTCACCTCATACAGGCTGAGCTTCATCGTTGCAGGTCCAGATAGTGCACTCTGTGGACTCTTCAGAGGTCCTGTCACAGCTCCATCCAGGTTGGACAGGGATCCAGCCAAGCTCTGCCTCTCGCTCAGACGCCTCTGGAGCAGATTGTAGGTCAGTGAGCTGTCTGACAGCGAGTGGTACAGGCTTTCCAAGCGGCTGTATGTGAGATAGTCCAGGATATTCAGGCCATTCTCGCAGAAGAGACGCACAAACTGGGGCTTGTCGTTGATCAGTGCATCTGTCATGGAGTCTTCAAGGTCCTCATACTGAAAATATAATCACCTCATCAGCATTATGTTACTGAAGCATGCAGGGATACATTTCTAACTACCTTTTTTTTTCTTTTTTTTAGATACTTTATTGATCACGTTGAACGTGAAATTACTTCTCCGCATTTAACCCATCCAGGCTGGCACCTGTTGGAACACACACATGCACATGCACAGGGTCACACACTCAAATTGACAGATGCCAGATTCACTGGAGCAGTGGGCATCAGCTAACAGCGCCCGGGGAGCAGATGTTGGGGGGGCCGTGGCAATCTCTTTTTTGAGCAGCGAGAGCGGGAATCGAACCGCCAACCTTGGGGTTATTGGACGACCGTGCAATATAGCACCTGGGTTTTTATTCTTGTAATGCAGAGTGAAAATCATAAAAAATCAGTAAAAATCATAGAACCGTCAAACCATGATGGCCTCTGCTCTCAACTAAGCTCTATTAACATATCTAACATTTGGAGTTGTGTGAATTTCTATTAGATCACATTATGTCAGAGAACTGGGGCTGTACTTGTATTAGCTGATTGGGATCGACTTGGTAATTCATGCTTCACAATCACTCAATCGCTCAATTATGAACTGCTTGGCTGCGAGTTGATGAGTTACATCCAATCATATTTCCCACAGGTGTGCAGCGTGGTCAGTATAACCTGACTCTTCTTGCTATCATTCTGTTCATGTGTTTATGTTGCAACTCCATCACCACCTGTAATGTGCTCAGCCTTTGGTACTGTTTATTTCAGTCACATCTGATCTGATGTGGTTTCTGACTGAAATGTGTTGATCATTAACAGTTTTGTACTGTGGGATGTAATGAACACTGATGAGTCTCCTCTCTCCTCTTTCTCTCTCCTGGTACATTGGGATGTCACAGATCCTTGTTGATCCAGTTGATACTTTACATGTGTCATTCAGTTTGACTCTGACCTTCCACTGTATGTCTCCATTGAAGAGCTCAGTTTTGGCGATGTCCACTCGGTTCCAAGCCACAGCCAGTTTCAGCTCTTCAGTGTACTCACTGGCATCACTGGCCACACGTTTACTTGCTTAACACACATAGACACACACACACACACACACACACAGAAAGCAACGTTTATGTTTAATGGAAACTGGATGAATAAAATTGGACATTTTTGTGATTTTTGGTGTCTTTCATTGTCTTAGTGAGGGAGTATGTGGGTTAACTGATGTGACATGAAGGAGGACTGAGCTGCATCTTAAATTCATAACCTCCCATTACTATTGAGAGCAGCAAATCCAGCTGATATCATTTGCTGTCAGCATCACTGCAACAACTCACTCCTGAAGATTCATCCAACTCAACATCAGGTGGATATGTTCATTCCTCACCCAGGAGGTGGTGCAGGTTCTGGTCCAGGATCCTTTTATCTTGCACCTAGACCACTGCAACTCACTGGCGGGTGTACTTGCATGTGACATCCAACCTCTGCAGCTCATCCAGTATGCAGCAGCATGCGTGGTCTTCAATCTACCACACACTACACCACTCTTCAGGATCTTGCACTGGCTCATCCTGCATCTACAGCACGGTCAAACCATACAGCCCCCAATGCTACTCCTCAAAAAAATGACAACTGTCTGCTGTTCTGGGACCACAATGATGGAACAAAATCCCCACTGGCATCAAGACAGCAGAAACTCTACTCATGTTCATCTGTTCAGACTGCACATGGGCCAATATAAAATAGAAGATATAGCCTAAAAACTCTTTTTCTATCTTCTCTATACAAACGTGGCACTTGGAGCAGTTCAGCATATTTGATGAAGTTGATGTACTTGCATGATTCAATTTTTGGGTTGTACCAACTTCTTTAATTTCTATTGTTAATGTACTAATCTCATTGTAACCTTACACCATAACATGAAATTAAATAAAGTAAGAGTTATATATAAATGTACTGTAACATAAAAGATAAAGAACAAAAAGATCTGGAATAAACATAGACAGTGTCCTCATGGTCTGAGGGTAGAAGCTCTTCCTGAAGCTCTCGGTGCTGGTCTGGTGTTTCCAGAACCTTTGACCTGATCACAGATTGATTTGGCACCATATAAATAAAAATGAAGTGAATTGAAGTCATGGCTCCTTATCTTTGGAACATTTTTATAGTGTTTATTTTATAGTGTTGGATTTACTTCTTTTAAGTCTGTATTTTATCTCACTCATCTTTCCGCCTTATTTTTTTATGTGAAGCACTTTTCTGCTCTTTTAAGGTGAATTATGAATAAACTTATAGCTTACCTCTTACAAGGGCTTTGAGCAGAACTGTATCAAAATCATCAGAACCCTCCTGTTCCCCGTGGAAAATGGTGATGAGCCCTCTGTTCTGATAAATACTCAGAGCCTAGGCACAGAGAAGAAGTGAAAGGAAATCAATGTTTGGAAAAAGTTTCATTTCACGCATTGCAAACATTTAAATAACCAATCGATCTGTAGAGTATCAAGTGGGCGGGTTTATTTCAGGCAGGCATGTTTCATCATAATTATTAATGAATGAATTAATCATAGTGTTAAAGACATGCAGGGATTAAGTTCCTGTGCCCCAATGCACAGACTCCAGGTTTGTAGCAGTCTACTGCTCCTCTGCTCGAATTCTAATAAAATGTGATTATTATAGTTCCACATTTTATTTGAATCCAGTTTACTGTGCCTGCTTATAATAGTGTCTTCCCTCCCATCTGTCTCAGTTCCCAAAACTCCATCACTGCTTCCTTTAGAATAGTAATACCTGCAGAGATCAAGTGTAATGCCGCTCACTTTGTTACTCTACTCACAAAAACACACACAGACTAACACATGTGCTGTCTGACTCACACTATCGATGAGTTTTTCCAGCTCTGCTTCAGCTGGGAAGTGTCTCCGGACCTTGTCATGGACCCATTCACGGAGTTCTGTGCTGAGACCCTCAGCAGCCTCGCCATCTGCTGGAGGAGAGGTGGGGCTGAGGGCAACAGAGAAGAGATTGTCCAGCAGCTCACTGATGAGGTCTGCAGCTGGACCAGAACCCGCAAGAACCAACCAGGGCATAGCTTTCTGCAGAGAGGCGTCTATTCTCTGATTCAGAGAATGTGTACACAAAAAGTCTGAGTGAGTGTCTTTTCTTTAAAGAGCTGTGAACTGAAAAGTATCCTCATGATAAATCACACAACACAAAAGTCAAAATCATAACTGGGTACTTGATCAACAAATGTTACAAATATTATCCATCCATCCATCCACATCCATCCATCCACATCCATCCATCCATCCATCCATCCATCCATTATCTGTGAACGCTTAGAACATAACATGCCTCTGCATTGACACATTAGAGTTGTGCTGCTAAGAGCCAGTAACTCTTTGTGTTGAGACCGTGATGGACAATTAATGCTAACACCTCATTCGTTAAGCCTTTAGCTTGCTTTCTGACTAAAATTCCCTGAACCTGATATATTCATTTAGCTATACTATCTGTAAAAAACAACTGAAATATGTTGGTAAAATTCAAAAATATTTACAGCATGTGTGGAGTGAGAATGTATTTGACAGTCTCCTTACCTCCAGCATATTTGCATCTCCTGCGATGAGCATGCATAGCACTGGGATTTCAATATTGCCACTACCTGTGTTAGTCCAAGAAAGGAAGTTAGAATAAGAAGGAACTTCTCAACAGAAACAAAGCACAAAAAGGTGTAGTGTATTTTTTATGAGCTGAATTGATAGCAGTTTTTGAAAGTAGTGACAGTGTGTCAGTTTCAGTGTGTCAGAAGATTTTGTGATTTGGAAGTCATGCATGGTATCAAAATACACTACTCACAAAAAGTTTGGGACATTTCACTTTTGGGTGAAATTGATGCAATGGGTTCATGCTACAGTGATATTATATCATGAAAGTAGGGCATTAAATTAATGCAACGGTAATTTCTTCATCTCAAACCATTTATTGAAACAAATGCTAACAACAGTGGTGTGTATACCACAACAAAAAATGTCAATGTCTCAGTAACTTGTCATGTATCCTTGAGCATCGATCACAGCTCGACTAGACGTCTCATGCTGTTCACAAGTGGACTTATTCCAACCTGCTGATGACACTCTGTGACACTCAGCGCTCAGTGCTAACTTCCCTCTGAGTACTTCCTGTTTGAAGCCTCACACTGACCAGGTACTGTTGATGGATTGTTAGGTGTCGTCTTGGTGTCATGATGTCAAAATGTGAACAGCATGATGAAGAGGACTGTTTAAATACAAACTGTCATTGAAGCAGAACATTTAGTGGTCCATTCATGGATCACACACTTGTTGTGATTTTGAATCACCTTGTTAGAGAACAGCATGTTATGCAATAAGTACTGAAACATTGAACAGTTGGACATGTGCATGCAAAAGTTTAGAGAAGGTCAAATGAAGTTCACCTGTAAATGTTAGAGTGCATTTTAGGTGCACTCTGAAATTTCATGCGAAAGCCAAATATCTTGAACTTTTTGTGAGTAGCGTATGTGCATCCAAACACATTTTTGTCATGAATTCCTTTCAGACATGTCCCTCACTCTAAACATATTCTTGGTGCTTAAATGACTGTGATTGAGATTACTGAAGCAAAACTGAGCCTCAAAAAGTACACAGCTCCTCTTCATTCATCACTGTCCAGCTCAGCACTGTCTGTCAGCAGTGCTGCCACTGAGGTCTAGTATCAAGTATCAATCAATCAAATCAATCAAATTTTATTTGTATAGCCCAAAGTCGCAAAATACATTTTGCCTCGGAGGGCTTCACAATCTGTACAGGGATTGACACCCTCTGTCCTTAGACCCTCGGTTCGAGTGAGGAAAAACTTGCCCACAAAAAACCCTTTTAACAGGGAAAAAAGTGGAAGAAACCTCAGGAAGAGCCACAGAGGAGGGATCCCTCTCCCAGGACGGACAGACGTGCAATAGATGTCATGTGTACAGAACAAGTCAACAGAAACATTTTGTGTAATTACAATGAAAAATGACAATGGATTACAATGAATGATAAAATGATTACAGTAGCAGTGGAACCTGTGATAGAGATAGAGAGACACAGATGCACAGCAGCAGCAAATCATTAACTAAGTTACTATAAACTGTAATGGAGATCTGGTAACATTAATGACAGTAATAATATATGTACTGGACGTCATGCAGGACCACAGCAGCAGTCACGATCCACGAGAACCTGCTGGACGAAAGAGCACAGAAACTCCGGGGAAGAAGTTTAGTTAGTAAGATGCATTAATGTACATGTATGACAGACATGTATGTTTACAGATGGTGGTGGTGATGGTGAGAGAGAGAGGGAGAGAGAGAGAGAGAGAGAGAGAGAGAGAGAGAGAGGGTTTTCAGTAAAGGGAGATGTGACTGCATCTTCAACCAATACCATGCCTGGCTAGGCATAACCCTGAAAGGAGGAGTCCCCCGGCAGTATAGTCCTATAGCAGCATAACTAAGGGATGACCTGAGCCAGCCCTAACTATAAGCTCTATCAAAAAGGAAAGTCTTAAGTTTACTCTTAAAAGTGTTGACCGTGTCTGCCTCCCGAACCCAAAATGGTAGTTTGTTCCACAGAAGAGGAGCTTGATAGCTGAAAGCTCTGGCTCCCAATCTACTTTTGGAAACTATAGGAACTACAAGGAACCCAGCATTCTGAGAGCGCAGTGTTCTAGAGGGGTAGTAAGGTACTATGAGCTCTTTTAGATATGATGGTGCCTGACCATGAAGAGCTTTGTATGTAAGGAGAAGAATTTTAAATTCTATTCTAGATTTAACAGGTAGCCAATGCAAGGAAGCCAAAATGGGAGAGATGTGATCTCTGATCTTGGTTCCTGTCAGAACACGTGCAGCAGCATTCTGAATTAGCTGCAAAGTCCTAAGAGACTTATTGGAGCAGCCTGATAACAATGAGTTACAATAGTCCAGCCTAGAAGTAACAAATGCGTGGACTAGTTTTTCTGCATCTGCTTGAGATACAATGCGTCTGATTTTGGCAATGTTACGTAAATGGAAGAATGCAGTCCTTGAAATTTGTTTTATGTGGACATTAAAGGACAAATCCTGATCAAAAACAACTCCAAGATTCTTTACGGTGGAGCTGGAGGCCAGGGTGATCCCATCTAAGGTAACTAAGTCTCTAGAGAGAGAGTCTCTGATGTTTTTGGGTCCAATTACAAGAACTTCAGTTTTGTCTGAATTTAACATCAGAAAATTGAAGGTCATCCAACTTTTTATATCTTTAAGGCATGCTTGGAGTTTAGTTAATTGATTGGTTTCATCAGGCTTGATCGATAAATATAATTGGGTGTCGTCGGCATAACAATGAAAATTAACGGAGTGATTCCTAATAATGTTCCCTAGAGGAAGCATATATAAACTGAATAGAAGTGGTCCGAGTACAGAACCTTGTGGGACAAACTTTGGTATGCATGGAGGATTCATAATTGACAAGAACAAACTGAGAACGATCTAAAAAATAAGACTTAAACCAGGTTAGGGCGGTTCCTTTGATGCCAATTTGATGTTCCAGTCTCTGTAAAAGAATTTGATGGTCAATGGTGTCAAATGCGGCACTAACATCTAACAGGACAAGTACAGAGATGAGTCCTTTGTCTGATGCCATTAGGAGGTCGTTTGTAACTTTGACTAGTGCGGTCTCTGTGCTATGATGCACTCTAAATCCTGACTGAAAATCCTCATATAAACTGTTCTTATGGAGAAAGTCGCACAGCTGATTGGCTACAGCTTTCTCAAGTATCTTAGAGAGAAAGGGAAGGTTTGATATCGGTCTGTAATTGGCTAAAACCTCTGGATCTAGAGTGGGCTATGAGTATCAAGGTCTGTACTGTACATGTGTGACGTGTGTACTGAACTTTCATGCAAAAGCCAAAAGACATCATTTCAACACTTGGATGAAGCAGAAATTTGACAGATTCAATATATATTCATTTACATACTGTATGTCTCTGTCTCACCCCAAATGCCAGTGCGTTGATGGGAAATGTAGTCCTCCAGACTAGCACGAAAGCTTGTCTCTCCTCCCCGACGGCCAGCACTTCCATCATCCACCAGGAGGAAAGCTTGGCAGTTGTTGTCCAGACAATAAGAATCACGGGATGTGTTCTGGACGTAGTAACGAGCAGGGAAGCTCCCCTTCAGAGAGACAACACGAGACGGAAGAGTCAGTTTTGTAACAGTCCTCAAAGTATTGTTTTCTTAAACAAGTGAAAATGATCTGCCAGTGAGTCTTTTCTAAAATAATGTTTCATTTCTCTTTTTTCCAGCACAGCATGGAGTGTTTACATGGAGTGTAATAGCGAAAGATGTATGAATGCAACTGCACTTTGTTTATAAAGAAGATCCCTGTGAAGAAGCATACATTCTGAGAGTAAATTCTTATATTAAACCCATTTTCTTAAAATTGTGAAACGAATGTTACTTGATTACTATAACTTTCAGCATATTGTCAATCCTCTGAATGTCTTCTGGTGTAGGATGCAGGGCCCTAACAGCACTAAACACATACACAGGAAGTATGTGGACCTCTAATCTGTTAAAGAAGCATGCTTATATAACTAATAACCTGCCTCTTAGACCCAATTCCCACTCCGTTTTTTAAAACATTTTATGGATTCTTTGAGGAACAATTATTATACATGGTGAATTGCTCTCTTCAGACGGGTGTCTTCCCCACTTCTTTTAAAACAGCGGTGGTGAAGCCCCTTCTGAAGAAGAGCAACTTAGACCCCAACATTTTTAATAATTATCGGCCCGTATCCAACTTACCATTTTTAAGTAAAATCTTGGAAAAACTTGTGTTCAACCAAGTAAATGATTTTTTAATCACAAACAATATTTTAGAGAGATGTCAGTCTGGTTTTAGGATGAATCACAGTACCGAGACAGCCCTTGTAAAAATTTTAAATGACATCAGGTTCAACTTAGATAACCATAAACTTACTGTCTTGGTACTACTGGATCTTACCGCCGCCTTCGATACAGTAGACCATCACATTTTATTAAATAGACTGAGGAACCTGGTCGGCCTCTCTGGTACTGCTCTTAACTGGTTTGAATCCTACCTCACAGATCGACACTTCTTTGTAAGTATGGATACATGTTCCTCGGGAATCCATGAGTTAAAGTGTGGGGTTCCCCAAGGGTCAATTTTAGGCCCAACTCTCTTTAATTTATACATGCTTCCTCTTGGGGACGTCATCAGGGGTCACGGCATCAGCTTTCATAGTTATGCTGATGATACGCAACTGTACATCGCCGTGTCTCCTGATGACACAGGGCCTATTGATGCCCTTTTTAACTGCATTTTAGATATAAAGTCATGGATGGCAGCAAATTTCCTACAGCTCAACCAGGACAAAACTGAGGTTTTAGTCATCGGTCCTGAAGGCCAGAAAGAGAAATCTTTACCAAAGTTACAGGTTTTTAAAACATCACAATCCGTAACAAATCTGGGTGTGATTTTTGACTCTGAGCTTAGTTTTATCCCGCACATCAAAAACATAACAAAGATTGGTTTTTATCATCTAAAGAATATAGCCAGAGTCTGCCCGTTTCTCTCTCAGGCCAGCACAGAGGTTCTGATGCATGCTTTTATCTCTTGTCGTTTAGATTATTGTAATGCCCTGCTCTCTGGTCTTCCCAAAAAGAGCATCTCAAATTTACAACTATTACAAAACTCAGCCGCACGAGTGCTGACGAGGACCAGAGGGCGGGAGCACATTACACCAGTTTTAAAATCGCTTCATTGGCTCCCCGTGCGTTTCAGGATTGATTTTAAGGTTCTTTTACTGGTTTTTAAGTGTCTTAATGGTCTTGGGCCTTCTTACTTATCTGACCTGCTTTTACCCTATCAGCCCTCGCGGACCCTGAGGTCCTCCGGCGCTGGCTTTTTAACCATACTTCAAGTTAACTCAAAAAGACACAGGGAGGCGGCTTTCAGTTACTATGGCGCCCGTCTGTGGAACAGCCTGCCGGAGAGCCACAGGGGCGCAGAGAGTATTGAGGTCTTTAAAAAGAGGCTCAAGACCCATCTTTTTAGTCAGGCTTTTAATTAATCTCTTTAATTGATCCTTTAACTCCCTTTTTAATTCCTTTTACTCTAATTTTATACGTTTTATTTGAAGTTACTGTCTTAAACTCTCAGTTTTAAGTTCATATATCTCTTATCTTATTCTGCTGTTTTAGCCTTCTAGTTCTTAGTGCTTATAACCTTTAATCTATTTTATTTATTTATTTATCTATCTACTTATTATTTATCTATCTGTTTGTCTGTTTTTAAGCTTTTATGTTCTTTACCCTGTTTTACTGTTTTAATTGCATAGTTTTTAGCTCCAGTGTTTCCTCATGGGGGCCTGCCTCACTGGGATCTGTCTCTGGTCCTCCATCGGGGGCGCTGCCTCGCGGGCTGCTCCGGCCTGGGTGGCTAGAGGGCCCTGCACCTTTGTGCATGGCCTCCTGTCTACCCGGGTAGGGGTGGCCTCTGTGGTTCTCCCGGTGGTCTTGGACCGTGACCTCTCTGTGAGGCGGGCCCCCAAAGGTGGCTTTTTTTTCCTCGCCTCAGGTCGAGGTGCCAGGCCATGTCTCTTAGTGACAGCTAGCGTTCGTATGTGTGGGTCGGTGTGTGTGTATGTGCATATGTGTGGTAGTGTCTGTATGAGTGTATATGTATTGTTGTTTGAGTGTTTGTGGGGGTGGGTGGGTGGGGTTTTCTTAATTTTCCTTGATTTTAATCTATGTTGTTTTCTCTTGTAATTGTTGTTCTTAATCTTTGTGAGGCACCTTGTGCTACTTCATGTATGAAAGGTGCCATATAAATAAAGTTTGATTTTGATTTGATATACCTCCTTGCTTCACACATGAGACTTAAAAGACATGGGAAAGATGCAGAATCATGTATTTACCAAACCTCCATGACTCACTCCAGCATGGCTTTTAGTCTCAGATCTACACATCCACTTCCTTTGTGAAGGCAGACTATTTCAGTCATGGTATGCATACTGTATTATGAGTACCTGGGCATTGACAAGCTGCTGCCTGTTGTGCACCAGGCCCCAGGGTGCCACTCCCACAGCAATCACTTTCTTCTGGGAGAGAGTTGGAGCTGCAGCCCCATGGTCCCTCACTGCCTCACCCACACAGCGGGTTATGCCTTCCCTCAGTCCCCCCGTTAGGATCCAGGCCCCTGGGCAAGAGTAGTGAGGAAAATAGTGAGGTGGGACACACAAGGTGAGAATACACAAGTGTGTATTCATCCCAAACTGTTTGGTACAGGACGTTTGGTTTGATATGTTCATATGACCAAAACAATTACTGTCCACTTAGTTACAGTAAAAATTGACAATAATTGCGTGAAATTATTGCCAAAGGACATAATCCTCCCTGTGCTGGGAGGCTTTGAATCTGACACATCAGCAACACATTGGCAACAAACAAAAAACTAATTACATCTTTACATTTGTATTAACAAATGATTACTACAGCTGTTACTACTGCCACCATCATCATTAGATGATCATATCAGTCGATCGATAAGGGAAGCAGCACATCCACCACAGCAGCTTGCAGTGAAGTAGGGTTGGTGCGCCCCCTAATGGCTTCAAGGCACTCTACCAGGGTTAACAGTATTTTTGTTACTACTTTCTTCAGCTTATTTCTATGAATATTTAGTTATTATTATGTTTCCAATGTTGTTGTGGTCCCACTTTGGGACTAATCTCTTCCTAAACTGTCAGACCCTGATGAGGGTGCCTGTTAATTAGGGAGTGCCTGTTTGTAGTTAATTATTAATTACTATGAATTTACTTATTTTGTCCTAAATATAAATTCATGATGATTAAAATCTCAAAAACTAATTGTGGTCAGTCGTAGCCATAATCAAGTCCATGTTACTGATTTGTCAAATGGCCGTGAGCAGCTGAGCCGAAACCTCTTGTGGACTTAAAGGTATGAGTTAATTAAAGGATGAATTAAGTGTGTGCAGCTTGTATTACAGCAGAGTTCATAAACCACTGACCAACTTCTCTTTCTCTTTTACACAATCATCCATCATTTGTTGTTGTAAGACATCAATCAATAAAGTCCAGCTGCTTCACTCTGCTGTCTTAATTGTTAATCACAGTGGCATGTTAAGAGTCACAGGGTGGAGCTTTCAGGATTGTGGATTAGTTTTGTTTCACATCACCAAAATCTGAGTTAATCTTTTCTTTCAGAGAGTGTACAATCACCAGCACCAGTGGAGAGACATGCCGACATAACAGGAGACTTTTCATCCTCAACCCTTCCCTCCTTTCCCCAAAAGTAAACACTTAATCAAAACCAACCCAACACACGAACAAATAAAAAGAACACATATATCCCTTTCACCTGCATAAGAAAAAGAATAATAGTCTAGCTTATAGTAATTAGTATTCTGCATTTCTTTGGCTCTAATTGAACTTCAGGGTTGTCATTCAACAAATATAAACATGGATTAATGTTAAATTCTATTTTTGTAAAACAATGAATGTAATCTCAAACATTCTTCAACAGATCGCATTAAACAGATGCATAAATGTTCCTTCTTTACTTTTACATCACAGACAGTTTGGTGAGTTGTCTTTGGAAAATGTATGCATCTTTATATGAGTCACACAAAGTTAATGAATGCATTTGGCTTCCTTAATTGTATTACTTTAAATGGAAAGTGTATTCTTTCAATATTTAATTCAATATTCTACAATTAAGCACGTATTTTCATCCAAAGGCATCCGTCGGTCTTTTTTTCCCCAAATCTTTAGTTAAGAAAGGTGAATGGCCTGTTTTAGATATTAGATCATAAAACTGATCAAAAAGAGTTAATTCCCCACTCCTTGTGGGTATTTAAAGAAAAGATCTAACGTAAGTTATGACCCATCCCTTTCTTTCACACATAGCACACCCCTCAATGCGTCAATCATTGTTGCAGGAAGTGAAGCTACTGGTGACTTTACCTAAAGACGAGCGAGCCCGTTCAGATTAACTCAAGATGAAAAGGGAATTAAACAACAGATAGTGATTTTTCTCGCTCCTTGTGAATCTTTTTATGAAGTTCAATCGTCACTTGTGACAGTCAAAACAACGGAGGTGCTCAAGATGGCAAAATACTAGCGAAGTGGAGGTAGAAACTTTGATTGATCACTGAGGTAAATCAGAGCTCATAGCTCACATCTTTTTTTTTTTAATTCCCAGTGGTTGTTTAGAATGTTAACTATGGCTTCTTACCTGTGCTCTGTGCCGCCCTAACGAGCCCGTTTCTCAGGATATCTCTAACCCATGTTTTGATCTTGTCATGGCCTTCACCCCCCACCACCGACACCACCAGGTTGGGTGAGGGCAGGCCCCAGTGAGCCGTCATCAGGGTGTAGATGATCTGAGGCGAAGTTTCACATGACAGCCGCAGAAACTAGACAAGACAAATAGATGACTGCAGTGAAAGAAAAGCATTTATCAAATCTTTTTTTTTTTTTTTTAAGATTATTTTTTTGGGCCTTTTCAAGCTTTATTTCTGACAGAGACAGCTGAAGAGTGACAGGAATGCGGGGAGAGAGAGATGGGGAATGACATGCGGGAAAGAGCCACAGGTCAGATTCGAACCCTGGGCTTCCGCAGCAAGGACTGAGCCTTCGCACATGGGGCGGTCTACCAACCGAGCTAAACGCCGCCCCTATCAAATCATTTTTAATAGACAAAGATGCAATTCATCATCATTCATACTGTTTTTCTGAACTGTAGAAAACTAAACCTAGAGCTCCAGTGGGAGCTCACTGGTAACTCTGGGTGGCTTTCAACTTGTGAGAGCGGACAGGAGAACGGTAAGAGGACAGGCAGAGGATTAGCAATGTTTGTGAATAACAGATGGTTGCAACCCTGGACACAAAGAGCAACTCTGCACAGGAGAGCTGTTAGATGTTGTCATTCAGCCATATTGGCTTTGAGTTTTCGCAAGTCATCGCAACAAGGAAGGGCAAGGCCACCTACAGGAGAAAGTTAGAGTGCCTTCAACTTAACAACACTAGAGAGATCTGGAAAGGACTGAAAACTATCTCTGGTCACAATAACAACAGGGAGCAGCCCAGTATCTGGAGACAGAGAATGGGCAAACAAGTTCCAGTCCTGTGGAAAACCTAATGTGTGGTTCCAGTACCAAAGACTGCCCTTCCCAGGGAATATAACCACTTCAGATCCGTCACCTTGACTTCTCACCTGATGAAGACCATGGAGAGAATCATTCTGGACCACCTTAAACCTCTGGTGATACCAAATCTCAACCCCCTACAATTCGCCTATCAACCAGGCATTGTGTTGGATGATGCAGTCATCTACCTTCTACACAGATCCCTCTTACACCTGGAAAACATTGGGAGCACTGTGAAGGTCATGTTTTTTGACTTTTCAACTGCTTTCAACACAATACAGTCATCACTGCTGAGGGGAAAGCTAGAAGGGGCTGGAGTTGACCGCCACCTGGCTGCATGGACTATCAACTACCTCACCAACAGACTACAGTATGTGAGGCTTTATGCGTGTCTGATGTGGTGGTTTGCAGTACAGGGGTACCACAGGGTACAGTGCTCTTTCCTTTTCTCTTCAGCCTGTACACATCAGACTTCAGACACAACACTGACAGCTGTCATCTACAGAAGTTCTCTGATGATACAGCCATCCTTGAATATGTGGAAGGAAATGAGCAGGAGTACAAGGGGGTCATCACAGACTTTGTCAACTAGTGTAATCTCAATCACCTCCACATCTACACCAGCAAAACGAAGGAGATGGTAATCTACTTCCGGAAGACACCTTCAGGAAGACACCTTAGACCACACCAGTGAACATCCAATGATTGGATATCGAGATGGTGGGAGCATACAAATACCTATTCACCTCAACAACAAACTCGACTGGTCTGACAGATGTCTTGTACAAAAGTCGTCTCCACTTACTGAGGAGACTGGGGTCCTTTGGTGTGTGCAGAACTCTGTTAAAAACCTTCTATGACACTGTGGTGGCATCTGCAATAGTCTAAGCAGTCATCTGCTGGGGAGGTGGAAGCACGGAGAGAGAGATCTTATCTTATCTTATCTTATCTAGCTGCACTAATTCAGATTGCAGTTTAAGGAGGTCCTTGGTTACTCTAGGAGGGCAGGTAGAGCGCTAAAACCTGACTGAAGCTACGGCTGCCAAACAAACACCGTAAAATTAAAGTAAAAAAAACGTAATTCAAATAATGTGCAAAAACATTAAATTTACAGAAAATTTCATTTAAAATTTTTAAAGAAAAATAACATTATTTTACAGATTTTTCCCAAATAATTATGATCAATCACCTTCAATAAAGGGACAGTCCTAAAAGTTCTGCAGGAAAATACCGTTATTTTACAGATTTTTCGGGGTTTATGCAGGAATCCTGAGGTTAAATTTAATACCATTTAATACCTTTGTAATACCTTCTACATATTTTTTAAAACCTCAACGCAACTTGCTTCTAGTCATACAGCAAAAACAGGATCGATAAATGGGAGGGCACACGCGCTGTTACTGTCAATCCCTTAGTTTTTTACATTTAGCTGACGCTTTTATCCAAAGCGACTTTCAGAGAAGATGCGATGGCTGCAGTGGAAGTTTGACTGGTGGTGGGACTCGGTTGGAGCGGTGTACTGGGCATACTAGCAGCACAGAAATTTGATATTAATGGCTGCTCTCCCATCAAGTTGTCAGTCAACTGAACACTGTAGATAGATCCAACTACATAATTTGAGTTACACTACTTGATATCTGCTAAAGAAATGACACAATGCCTAAGAGTTCAGCACCACTCCACACATAAGCATGTTCTCAAATGAAGACATCAAGTATACTTGACCAACAGTGTTTTACAGGAGGATGCTTGTGAACAGCTGTTCTATTCACACTTTTCTTTTTTGTCTTTTCAATGTAATTTTCAGTCAATGAAATCAAACTTTTTGTGCAAAGCTTGTTTCAAGTTTTACTCCAGCAATCAACCATGTACAGAACCTTTCAGTATTCAGTGATTCTGTACTGTCATACTAACCACAAACTTACTGAGAATCATTACAAAGTTTCAGGGCGTTTCCGCAACCATGGTAACTGACGGTGCCGGAGGAGAGGGAGCAACACTGAATGCCGTTTTTACACGATAATGTCTGGACGAAGTCCAGAGTAGAGTCGTTGTTTCACACGGGAAGCAACAACATGAGACTCTCTGTGTCAGACGAGTTCTCACATGTTGACTAAACGTGACAAACAGAGTCTCAAAATGACAACACAGCTCTGTGACGAGTCCATGTTAGCTAAACAGCTACTATCCATTTTCTCTAACCACTTATCCTCATTGGGGTTGTGGGGAGGAGGGTGAGAGGTTGAACAAGTCGCCAGCTCATCACAGGGCATTTAGAGAGAAACAACTGACACTCACATCCACACCTACGGACAATTTAGAGTCACCAGTTAACCTGTTAAGGTTCATGTCTTTGGACTGTAGGAGGAAGCCGGAGTACCCGGAGAGAACCCACGCAGACACAGGGAGATGCAAACTCCACGTAGAAAGGGCCCACCTGAGGTTCTTGTTGTGCAACCCTCTTGTTGTGAGGCAGCAATGCTAACCACTGCACCACTGTACCTGTACCACCCTTGGAATGATATGAAGGCTGGCTGGTATCATGGAATATGATTTCAGATAAAGGGGACAGCAATACTGGTTCTATTCACTGTACAATATATCGTGCTGCTACACATAACTCATATTATTATTATTATTATTATTATTATTATTAGTAGTAGTAGTATTATTATTATTAATATTGTCTGTTCACTGTTATAATACATCCTGCTGCTACATATAATTTTCTGTTAGGTGCTACATTTCTGTAAATAAGTCACAATTTTTTTTTATTATTCTGTTTCTTTGATATTTTATTCTATTTATATTTTATATACTTTATATTTATACTGTTTTTACTTGTCTTCAGCTTTTATTTGGAGCCTTGCAACATAATCACACTCAATGTACATTGAAAATGTGCTTTGAATGACAATAAAGTCTGTCTAAGTCTAAGTCTAAAACTGTTGAAACAACTATAAATGTCACCACTAGTATGGGGGTCATTTGTTGCCATCAAAGTGTGATACATACATACTGGACTTTACTGAAAACTCTACTCAAACCTTAAACCTTAACCTTAAAATTTGATTTGATTTGATTTGATTTGACATAGTATACTCTACAGTATGTAGAGGCCATTGTGAGCAGCATGTAGGCAGAGGATGCAGCAGCCTCTAGATGGCAGCACAAGCAAGATATTTAGGATATACTGTAGTTAATGGATGGATTCACCATCCTGGATTCATTTTTTTTGCTAGGTCTACTTAACATTCTTGAGGCTGACCCATTCCACTAAATGGTATGCTGGTACATGTATGACTGCGTGTGGTGTGTAAGTTCAGTTCTGCCACTCACATGGCTGTGTCTGCATCCAGCGCCGGCAAACTGCAACTCTCCAAAGGCGTCAGTGGGATACTCTGAAGAGTGCTGCCTGCTGTCCCACTGGGTGACAATGGCTGCTCCAAAGAAATCCCCTGTTGCCACAGAGTCATGGAGCTCCTGCACACCACCGCACTGACACAACGCTCCATTGCTGACACACAACACACCAACCAACAACATTAAGTTACATACAGTACAGACATGTCATCATGAATAGAAAAAATCTTGGTGTCCTACTTTTCTGGACTCAGTATGACTTCATGTGTATGATTATATTAATTGTTTTTTTGTTCTTTGTTTGTTTCTGCATGTTCCAGTTTTTATGGCTTGCATGTAATAATCTCCCGTAGATGATGCTGTATGTACTTTATAAGCTTTTGTGTGTCCTTCACACGTGGCTAAAGTGAGAGATTACCTGAAAGAGTCTTCAACAAAACTGGTGCACACTCTCTTCTTGATGATCTTGGGAATCCAGCTCTGTGAGCAGGAAAATGGTTTGTTAGAAGTATAAATACAAAGAACTGCATGCTTGTGGAGCATGAAAAACAATCTTCTGATAGGTGAGGGACAGAAGTATAAACTGCATGACACCCGTCCTTCACTGTTATGTAGATAAAACTCTCTGTTTGCTCCAGGGCTTGTCTTTCAGCAGAAAGAGTAGAAACTCTGCATTGTGTTTAGTTAGAAAACCAGGTTCCTGAAAAAATCAGGTCAGGCAGGAACTTGGACAATGTACTTGTACAATGTATAACATTTACAAGACGTGGGTAAAATAAACCCTTTATCCACAGCATGCAGGTCAGTAATCAGATCTCCCTCCTAGCTCACCTCTGACATGCAAGTCTTTGTTTACTGATTTGTGTGTGTGTGTGTGTGTGTGTGTGTGTGTGTGTGTGTGTGTGTGTGTGTATGTGTTCATTTTAGCAGAACAAAGTGGTGGACTCCACCACATCATAAGGTGTTAGATTATATACTTTTCTGCTGTTTTATTATATTGTATTTTAGCATAAAAAGGAAGCCTAAAAATCAAGTCGACTATTCAAACATACTGTCGTCTAATCATCAGGATCTGTTTAATAACGAAGACGAATCACACCCTGGACATTCTTTTTATATATGTTTACATGTCTATTGTTTCACATACATGTATGCACAATATAGTTAAATGTTTAAGTTTATCTTTGTTCAGGTTTGGAACAATAAGTCTTAATGTACAGATAAGTATACTTCAGTCCTTAAATGTCAGGCCTACATGTTCAGAACATGTCATCTGTTTCTTATCTCTACACCAATTTCTTAATCTGTTTTCTTGGAATTTCATGAGAAACTGTGCGGAAGAATGTGTGGGCACCGTGGTTCCATGTGGAAGAGTTTAAGAGAGGAATGTACACTCAGATCATGAGATCACTCAGAACGTTTTAAGGCCGCAGGAAGCACAGAACAACAGAGAGAAGGGAGGAACACAAGGAATGAGATGTTTGAAACAAAAGGACAGAGTGAAGTGTTGGAGCAGTAGACATGAGATGAAAGCCAAGCAGAGAATGAGAGAAATGTCAGGAATGAGTGAAGAGCGCTTCAAGTTGAGGCATGACTGAGTGGTTTTACTGCTCTGTGACACAAGCTGGTAAACAATGTGTGTTTACTGCTACAGTCTCTCTGTGAACATCCCACGCATCATTTACAGCTCTTCAGACCTAAAAGTTGCTACGAGGGGAAACAGATGAAGCTGAACGATAATCATTCAGCTCACTGAGTGAGGACGGGTTCAACCAGTTATTGGCAGCTCTGAGCCTGTTTGTATTCAACATGAACGCACAATATAATTCTCTTCTCAGCTGATGTTGCAGGATGAATTTCATGGTGCTTTTTCCTTTTTTCCTATCCAGGGTGCTTCACCATGACCTGGCCCCTGATGTTTATGTCATCATGGCTCACAGAGGAGACCATCAGAGCAGGAAGTGGTATTTCTATGTCTTCTGCAATGAGTTTGTCCTGATTGAAACATCTTCGCTGAACAAAACAAACCCTGTCTATCTGCACTGGAGATATCTCCTCCTCCTTCTATCTACCTGACCTGACCAAACTGTGTTTGATTTTTACATTTCATTTAAATGCACAGTGTCAGAGAAATGTGAAAAATCATATCGACTAAATATATATTAACTTCATATGAGCTGATTACTGGTGTAAAAGTTGAACATCCAGAGACAAACAAAGCCTGTGTGTGCATTTAAAATTTGTATAATAAACTTCTGCTTCACTTTTTCAGTAACAGTTCAGCATTTTTAATGGGCATGTTATCATTTGTAAGGGGTACCTCATACATCATACTTAGGTGTGTTCCTCACTGTGAGACATGCAAGATGAGAATCTGTGATTGTTTTTGCACTTTCTTTACCATATGCCTCAAAGCTTTTCCCCATTCTTTCAAGTACTCTGTTTGACTGTGCACAGCCTGGCCTGGAATGAGTTTTATGCCCTGTGATATTGCAAAGTTTCTCATTTCCTGACTTGCCACTAAAATGCCCAAAGCCATAGTCTACAAGATTTCAGTCAGTGACAGCAGCAGCTGTTCCTCTGTACTGGTTTTGGTAGATTTTGGGTTGCTCTTGCTCATACATATTTATTACTAATAATGCTTGTAAGTGTCTTACTTACAAGCACACAGACACATATATAAAATGACTCTGGTCTTCAGTAGCTCTATGTACATAAATTTAGTGCAAGATGTAGAGAAGAAAAACGTAAAAGAAACACACAGCTGATAAGAGACAAACTGGTACAGGTGAGTTGACTTGGCAAACAAGTTCTATATAATTCATGTATGATCACATTCCACAAATAAAATGCCAAAAAAAAAAGAGACAATAACATCTATTTGGTTAGTTTGTACTATTGTCTGTCTACAGTGGCTGGGCTCAGTTTTAGCACTCTAGTATTAGCTCTGGCTAAATCAGCAAGACTATATGACTTTAGTGTGGAAAATAAGAGCTATGGTAAGATGTGTGGTGAAATGTAGGATAGGTGCTGCCAAAAGGATCCGTTGTAATGTCGATGATTTCAGGTGTTTCCAGTCAATGAAGGAAAAAACAAAAAACATAATGCATAATAAAAATGAGGATGAAATCTAATCAATGGCACAAGTCCTGGTGTGTCTGCTGTGCCTGACTCTTCCTTCCTCGGCTTCCCTAAAAAAAACTGCACACTAACATACTTCTCTGTATGCTGTTGGGCCTGACCACCTTCATTACAGGGTTGCACAGTCCAAAATATTACTCATTAAGAGACAACAAACACACCACATTTCTTAGGAACATAGATTTCCAAGGGTTGAGTACCTTTTGTCACACGCATACACAAACACAAACACAAACACACACACACACACACACACACACACCCACACACACCCTTCCTGGCCTCTTCAGAGTAACAGGACAGGAAATCTGCAGTGTGATTCTTGGTAAATGAACTGTACTTATATAGCGCCTTTCTAGCCTGGCCACTCACTTTTACACTACATATCTCATTTACATGTTCACACACTGATTTCGTACTAGCTCTGCCACCCATTCGTTCAAGGCAATGCAGACTTTTCCCAGTTCCTACCAGATCAGGGGCGTCCCTCTCTACCGTTAAAAAACTCCTGAAGACCTCCAGCTTTTCAGAGAGGACCTCCTCTGTTAGCACTACCAACAACTGGACATGATAAATCTATCCTTTTAAGAATTGTCACAGCACTTACCGCTGCACTAACATGTCCATGTTGTAATTTACCATGATTTTTTCCCTTTTTTGTAAGTCACTTTGGTTAAAGCGTCTGCTAAATGAATAAATGTAAATGTAAATGATGGCACTGGCAACTGATCATTCATACACATTCACACACTGATGAAAAAGCCTTCAGAAGCAATTTAAGGTTCATCATCTTTCCTAAGGATACTTGGACATGCAGTCTGATGACCAAATTCTTGTGTCCTACTTTGAATCTTATGTAGAAGGAAAGATACTGTCGAGTAATTTTTGCATTTGTATCAATCCCAGAGGCTGGAGGACCTTCCCTAACTGTCTGTGTGTGAATGCACAACACACATACACGTACACACCACCTTGCATCAATACTCAAACAGCAGTTTTATTACATTTGTTATCCTGTTCAGCATAACCCATCTACTATACCTGAACTGGAGCCCACTCTACCAGTTGAAGTGAATTTCCCCGGAATGGGATCAGTAAAGTCTGTCTTATCTCATCTCATCTTGATATCCATTCTTAAACACACATAGAACAACTACATGTTTTTTACTGGAGTAATCTTAACTCCAATTCAAACAAATGTTGCCTGCAAGAATGATAAAACCTCACTGTGATTCAGGACAGACTGAGTAGCATACGTGTGAGGCTGTCAGTTATCACCTGACATCAATTTAACCTATAACCAATAACGTCTTTGCAGGTCAAGACTTCCTCTGCCGTGTCACTGTAGTCCAATTAACAACATGAGAGAGAGAAAGAATGGATATCTTCATACAAATGAGGATCCATTTCAAAAAATAGGAGGAGGAGGAGGAGGAGGAGGAAGTGAGGAGTGTCCATTTAACAGTAAATATTGCTCCTCATTATCTAGATATTTCCTCTGTATATATGTCTATAACTATGATATATTTAACCTGTTTGCATGAACAGAGTCGACCTACATGTGGGATTTTCCATGATAATTTGTGAAAGTGAAAAAGAAGTAATATTAAGAGTGACAGTTTGAGCTCTTATGAAATAAACTGAAGCATCTGTTACTCTTTTCATCCATCATTGGATTTATGGAGGAGAACACTGTGCAGACAGCTACACTCTGTTCCATGTGTTATTATAAAAACAGAGAGTCTAATCTTTGCACATACAACAAAGCACATGGAGGCTTAAAGGCCATCTCCAAGAAATACACAGTGACCTGTCCTTTTATATAATTACTACACACAATATTTTAAAGACACATGAGGACAAACTCCTCACTGTAGCTTACTGTACACTATTATTATTATTATTATTGTTATTATTATTATTATTATTATTATTATTATTACTATTATAGTAACTCTGTAGTATTGTATTCTGTAGTATTAAATATGACAGTAAAGTCTTCTTCTGATGTGTTCATATAGATAAGAAAATCTTATTAGTTTTGATTTGACATAAATACATAGATATTCTCATGTAAGGCATAGCATCATGATGATGCAGCATGTTTCTTTTTCACTGCATTCAACAAACTGGATTATTTTATTTGTGATTCTGTATATTCTGTATAATAATATTTTTAATACTGTAATAATGATTTTGACATTACCCAGACATATCTCATATTCTTATATATAGCATAACTGTGTATGTGCATATATGTGTATCATATATGGTCTGAAGAGAAGATGCTATACCATGTGACCTCAAAATCATGCCACTGTTCAAATCAGGTGATTCCAGCATGTTTACTATCGTCCTGTTTGAAGTTCTGAGAAACCAGTACATCAAGAATAAAAAACATATCCATGTGAGCAACATACTGTACAGCAAGAAAGCTGTGGCTCGGAGGTAGAGCAGGTCATTCACTAATCAGATGGTCGGTGGTTCGATCCCCTCCAGTCTGCATGTCAAAGTGTCCTTGGGCAAGATACTGAACCCCAAATTGCTCCTGAAGGCTGTGCCATTGGTGTGTGAATGTGTATGAATGGTTAGCTCCTAAAACTGATGAGCAGCTGGCACCTTGCATGGCAGCTAATGCCATCAGTGTATGAATAGTCAGAAGACTAGAAAGGTGCTACATAAGTACAGTCCATTTACCATTTCCCATGTTTTCAGGGAAAGAAAAATATGTATCTATTAATAGGCATAATTCAAATGGAGCTATGCTACTTTACTGAATCTACCTACGTCTGGCACCATGAATTGCTGCATTTCTCAAAAATTAATGATGACAAAATAGAAATCATCTTGTGTGGCACACCAACACTTTGAAACAGATACTCTGCAATCTGTGACTGCTAGAGAAATGATGGTGTAATATTTGATTCTGGTCTTTATTTCCATGACCAAGTAAAGATGGTGCATGTTTCTTTCAACTCGAGGTCATTTGAAAAATTAGATCTTTCTTGAATCACAGAGTTGTCCATGTTTCTATATTTTCCACTTAGATTTCTGTAATGCCCTCTATGCAGGTGTATGACTCCACCATCATAGAGTTCAATGCTGCTTTGCAGCATTTCATGTTGTCTAAACTCAAGACCAACTACATTTAGCATGTTGCCCCCACATTTACAGAGAGTAGAATACAGGCTTCTTTTGTTTCTGTGTCAACAAACATTAGATCTGATGTAGCCTAGTAATAAACACTTATCAACATTCATTCCATTTTCCATAAGTGCTCATTGCTGGGGGCTGAAGCCACATGTAACCCAGCTGACATTGAGCAAGAGGCTGGGTGCACCCTGGACAAGTCACAAGCTCCTGGAAAGTCCTCTGGCAGCCTGGGGTTTGAGCTCATTAAGGTGGATTTAATCATTATTTATGTATATATGTATATAAATATAAATATATATACACATATACATATGTATATAAATATATATACATATATAGATATATAATGCAAAATGTTAGACACAGACTGATAAATGATTTGGAATCTCTACACATCAGACCTAATACCAGCAGGGACCCGAGGCAATTTAGACTTACAAGTCACAACTGGCTGAGCAACATAACCAAATCCTCCCAACAGGCCTACAAGCTCCATCTTTCATTTTACTATGAGCTGAGTAAGTACAGCATATTCAGAAAAACACACACCCAGCATGGCACAACGGATCAATGCTCTACTGCCAGACAGTCGCTGTTAACTAACTGGCTGACAGATCCGCGTAAATATACGATAGATACGCCCTATCCAAATTTGACAAGTACTGCAACCCCCAGTCGGTGCGTTACTGAAGCTGTGCCACATGCGTAAATGCGCACATCGTTCTAAGTTTAAAGACGCGCTTAAGGTTTCTGATGACACACGGACAGCTGTGGACACAAACACAACATCAGATGATGATGATGAAACAACTGATGTTTCATCCCAGACGCATTTAGTGACACCTGAACACATCATTGTAAGATTCCGACATTCATCGAATACGTTAATGCTGCGTTCAGGAAATTATGTTATAGATGAGTATGATGTTAAAATTTCCACAGTCACTTTAAGCACCAGCAGCTTAGTCTTCACCTGTCACTCTGGTGTAATGTCCTGTAGTTTCAGTGATAATAGTAGTTGGAAACATAGAAAGTTTGAAAACGTTTTTTGATGCAGAAAAATGCCATCATTGTGGAACATACCTGATCCTTCTCTTTCTTACTTCCTGATTTTCCACCTCCTCCGTCTTTCTCCGGCTCATTCATCTTGCTCTGCAGCCTATAGTCTGATCAGGGGGATCCGGCTTAGTTATACATCCTGCAGCTCCGCCTACAGCCTCCACTCCGCCTGCCCACTCAGCCAGCCTCAGACAGGGTGCAGTGTGTGAGCCACCTGCTTCTCACAGCACAGTACCTGAAGCTGTGGACTACAGACCCTCTATCACACATTTTGACATCAGTTATTGAAGAGATACCCAGATCCTTCACTAAAGTACCAACAAAACAAAGTAAAAATGCATCAGCCTATACAAAGTGTCATCAACAAAATATACTATAAGTAGCCACACAGAGTAAGAAACATATTACAATAATAGATTGTTAAGAAGTTTGAACTCTGTCAGTCTACATACTATGATAAGAGGTAAACAGTTTGTAAGGAAGAGGATGGAGTTCAGGTATGTCAGTTCTTTCCCTGACCTTCACCCACAGAACACTGAGCTCCCTTGATTGACGTGAGTTTGGCTGGCTGTGTGTCTATGTTAGTTCCCTTTATTATTTGAAAATATGCCTGGAATGAAGCACAAGACAGATACCGTAAGATGCAAAAAAGTTGGGTTAGGGTTAGGGCAAAAGTTATTTGAGTTCAGATGGGCAGGGGTCTATCCAGCAAAGCAATCCAACAAGGAGCAGGCAGGAGAATGAGAAGTCCAGGTAATCCAAAGAGATTGGTCAGTAAACACTAACCAGTGGAAAGCTACAAAACACACTGGACAATCTAACAAAAGATGAATGAATATGAACCAGTTGCTGTTAAAAGCAGTTACAAATTCTCACTAAATAAATCTCCACTGTTTTTGAAAATAAATGACAAGTTTTGATGTTGTGATAAATGTAGTGTTGTGAAAATGTGAAATTCTATCCTCATGTAAACTATTGCATTCAATAGAAAATGTTTGAACATCGGTTGTCACTCAGTCTTTGACTAGGCAATCAGTCTTTGTAAAAAATAAGTTACAGACATCTCTATGTTGTCTACATGAAGTACACAAATTCTCAAAAATGTTGTCCTGGTAGTTAAATAATTGAAACTCAATGCATGAACATCTTTTATCAAAACCCCGGTGGTTTGTGAAGTCGCCTCAGTTTTTCCTCTTTCCCCAGGTAGCTCAACATGATCACAACATGATCACAACAAAATCACAACATGATCACAACACAATCATGACATGATCACAACACAATCACAACACGATCACAACACGATCATGACATGATCACAACACAATCATGACACAATCACAACACAATCATGACATGATCGCAACACAATCACAACACGATCACAACACAATCATGACATGATCACAACACAATCACAACACGATCACAACACGATCATGACAATCATGACGGAATCACAGCATAATCACAACATGATCACAACACAATCACAACACGATCACAACATAATCATGACATGATCACATTCACCTACTCAGGCATGGTTCTGTGTGAACTGGAGACATGAATTCAAGGTTTAATGACAAATTTAGTTCCTCCACTTCCTTTAAGGTCAACCTTGAAACCAAGGAGCTGCTTTTGTTCAGGATTACTGATCAACGCCTAGAAATACTTCCTGACCAGTTGGCTGTGAGTTTTTATATGAGTCACTAAACACTATTCTACAGGATCCCAATGTGGACAAAACACTGCATTCACATTAAAGTGACAAGTACAGCAGAACACAGAGTGACATGTATGTAAGTAGAAACACTTTCTCTCTGTATGGAAGTCTGTCATACTGTAAATAGAGTGAATGTTTACAGTCCAACCAGCAACATACTCTGGCTCTAAGGCATAACCTGTAGCACATAGATAGGTTTAAGTGTCAGTAGTAAATAGATTTTACAGCAGAATATTATGAGTGTAAATAGAAAATCTTTATACAGACTCAGTGGTTTAAGGAAAAAGATGTGCACACTGTAGGAGATGAGAAAGCAGACGAATTCCTAATTAGTAACATGCATTAACGGGACATGAATGTGTACAGATGAGCTCATTATTATAGTACATTACTATCACATCCCAAGCTAGTGAACATGTTGTAGGCATTATCCACGATCAACAACATCATGTTCGTGCAGCCCGAAAGCTCAAACAAGCCTGAATTAACAGAGACAGCTTCCTGGAGAAGGTTAAAGTATACCGTTTGGGCTTGGAGCAGGATGGTCCTCCTCTAGAGAAAACATAAATAAAACAAATTCCTTTTTACCAACTCTAGATCTCACAGGTTTACATCAAACAATACTTGAATCATGGAAACACACACTGTCACTTCAGTGTCAATTTCAGGGTGGAATGGACACATTGTGTGTTTTCTTTAGAATTATATTAAATATATAAGCTTCATTCAGCAAATGGAACATTGGTGTAATCAAATCAACAAGTGTGGGAGCTATTTGGTGTTAAATGTGACCTTGATCTTTCTACAATTATCCACTGACTCCTGATGGATGACCTCAGACAGCTTCTTAAAGAATGTTTCTGAGCACAGTTTTGGTGTGGTCTGACATCACTAGCCCTGTGCACAGCTTGACACACTCATCCATCCATCACCCGTCAAGACCTGAAAGACTCAGGAGCTGACACTTATAACATAATGGGCTTTATTAAAGTAACTGTGACTGTGAAAGTGACTTAAACTGTTTAATTCTTGATATTAATGGTAAGTATGTGTAACAAAAAAACAAACATTGTGGACAGTTTAGCATTATTTTGCTCTGCAGGAACAGTGTGTGTAACTCTGCAGAGATGATAACAGTGTTTATAGTACCAACCCATGGGAGGCCATGATGGGAGATTAAGGAGACAGCACAGGAAACAGTAGTTGAATAACTCAGGAAACATGCTTCCTGATATTTCTGCTAGGAATAGTCAAGACGGCAGTTATAGGTCATGTGACTGGCCTGGAAGAAAAACTGCATGTGCCACAAAACTGGCTCCATTTTGTATGACATTATGTGAGAACTCAATAAGTAATGAGCTGTTAAGTCCCATTACTTGAAAACTGACTGTTTCATTGTTGCATCAACACTGTTTGCTGTGTGGAGACGTTTCCAAGTAAAAAAGTAAAAATACAATGAATTTTTTTTTAAAACAAGATTTGAAAAGGAAAATATGAATACTAAACATAAAAACATTTAAAGTCCGTGTAAAGTAAGAATAAATATGTGTTCTGAGTTTGTCAGACCAAAGAAGAAAGTGTTATTAACCATCCAGCCAAATTTTATGAAATTAGATGTCAAAATCAGGTAAAAATGAATTCTCAGCTACAGGACTGTGGGGGCGTGTCCACTGAATGCACTGAAGCCACGCCCACTCGTGGGAGCAGCCATTTTGAAGTGACTGAAACGTGTCAGATGAGTTCAGAAAATGACATGACTAACTTTGAAACACTCTGAGCAAGATGAATTCATCTCTATCTCTCTGCTATGGGTGCAGGGGTATGCTCAGGGTGGCCTCAGCGTGTCATCGAGCCACCCTTTAAGGACCACCCACAAAATCCTGGACTGACAACTGGTGAAAAACTGTTTGAACCTCTAACTCCACATTTCAGTAATATATGGTTCAAAGTCTTTTCATGTGTTTTCAGCAACTATTTTCAACATATTTAATGTATTTTGAAAGAAATCTTGGAACTGCCTTTACACAGACTTTAAGGTGTGTGGTGCATGAGTCCAAGAGATAAAGTAGCAATCAAAAAGGGAGTAAGCCCAAGACAAAATGCTTACTTCTGCTGCCATCTACTGGTCCAAAAATTCCTAACGTGACATCATGACTGCATGCAGTCCAACAGAATCGCCCCTTTAAACCCATGGAGATTATTGCATCAATACATTTCTTCCATTAATGATTTAATATGAATATACTGATCAGCCCTACATACCAGCTCAATTCATTACACAGAGCATCCTTTGCACTTCTTTCTTGTTTTGCTTTAATAACTGCAGTGTTCTTCTATCTGCACAGAGAAGATGTCAGCATGTCTAGGTCCAAATGACAGAGGTGAGAGCAAATGTGATGTTTTGGATGTGGCTGCATTCTACAAATGATGTCGAACCATACACCTGCTGCAGGGCGTGACTGGAGGCAAGGCATGTCACGTCAGCAAGTAAAGTAACTAATGATATTGTTATTATCACCTACTCAGATGTCCACATTTAAAAGCAGGTCATGCTATGGACCATGTTTTTTTCCGTCTTCACAACATTAGAGGAAAGCAGAGGATGGACTTCCTGTGTCAGCTCAGGAAGCAGCCTCAGGAGCTGCTGATCCAGCTCTGCACAGAAGTTATGCAGTCAATCATTGTATCTTTGTACACCATGCTGACTGCCAGGACTGTTTCCACCCAGTTTTAACAATGGAAACTGGGAGACTGTCCTCAGTCTCTCTATGGTGTCTGAGAATCTGCCACATGTATATGCATGTACTGACTAAATATATTTAATCCAACCATAAACATTATTTGTTTATTGTGAAGTCCAAAATATTTTGAAAAATCCTCTCAGAATTCTTAAACATTGATTTTGCTTCTTTTTACAACTTATTTATTTCAGATAAATAGCTCTGCCTCTTTTGACAGACTGAACATATTTGCAGATGTGTACCCGTTTGTGTTTGTGTTGTGCCGTAACTTTTTTCAAAGACAACTTCTGCACAAAAATATAGTTCAACATATGAATAACTACGTGTGAATGGACCACTTTTTAATAGGCTGTATTCTGTGACAGTAGAAATTAAACAGCAAAACAACTTTGAATCTTTTTGCTGACATTTATCAAGCATCATTCATTAAAAATGTGAACGCAGAAGACAGATTAACTTTAAACGTCCTTTAGTCTAATGATTATTAGAATTAATTCTGAGCAGGCCATCCTTTTATTTCACTGCACATTCTGAAACATGAATGAGTTCTTTGCATCTTGAATGGACTGTCAGGGATACAGATTCCGGTGCCAACCAAATATTGACTTGAAGGGCCTCATACTTATGCAGTCATTTTATTTATTGCTCATTTTATCAAGAGGTTTCCATGATGCATTCTGTTTACATCAGAATGTCTGTTGGGAAAAGCACACAGCTCTGAACACTTTGTAGACAAAGCAAGAAAAGTTTCAGTTTACTCATTTTATTTTAGTTTATTTTTTTTTTAAAAAAGCAGCCAACAACAAAAACAATACAAAAGAGAAAAAAAACAAAGTGTGGTGAGTCAGAGCTGTCTCTGCAGAGTGCAAACATGGTTACTACTGTTCAGATGGATACAAGCAGCTTCACACTCATTGTACAAGACAAACATGGGCTCCAGGACACCTGACAGAGCTGTGGAGGAGGAGGCAGCCATCTTTTCCATCAACTCCAACAGTAATTAACATTTTAAGAGGTTTCCTCCAAAGTGTCTGACTGGAGCTGCTGCATCACAAATGCTGCAAGTCAACTATCCCAGGACACTTCCACCCTACGTACTAACTTTAATCAGGTTTTTATTATGCAAGGTGTTCAAACTGAAAAAAGGACTACGTTTACTCAACACACACTGTTCTTCAAAGGAAATGGAGGGTGGAATGCAATAACCATTACTTCTGAATACGCAGACAACCATGGCTTCACTGTGGGGGCCTTTAGGCCAATTATTTTTACTTTGAACACAGCTTCTTACAGTTTAGTTGGAATATTTATTGCAAATCAAAAATGTCGTCTTGAGTCAGGGGATTTATTATTTTATCTCTAGCTCTTATCGCCCTGTATATGGATAGACTAGGCACTGTTGAGGAGCACTCATTAAGGGAACAGTGGGGGTGCCAACGATAAAAGAAACATTCAGAATTAGCTATTGCTGCAGAACTGTCTGTTATTCATGACACCATGCTGGCTAATTTAATGCATGCAAGCACACATCGCTGTCTAAGACCACGGAGTGTGTGCTGAGCATTATTTTATTAGTTCTACTGTATCACTCACAAGCACAGAGATGCTGCTGTGACAACTTTACAGACCAGGACCTGCTGTGTCTCAGTCTTGATAAGTCTACAAGAGACAACTTCCTGGTTTGTACTTTGTCGTTTCACATGAACCTGGAGCGCGACATTCACACCAACACAGAGCCAGTTTTAAAAAGACACGGCTATTTTTGGTCTGAACAAGGCGTGTTTGGTGGACAGCAGTTACATGTGGTTTCTATTAAGTGGTACATACGTGGAGGACGCAGTGTTTGTTTGAGTATACAGAAATCCAAAGACCCACATACCTACAGCTTAACACAATCAAAAAGAAGGAGACCAGTGGCTGGTCATGTAATGACCATACAGAGGGGCAAATGACTGAACAGTAATACTATGCAGACATGTCAGCAGGGCCGATGTGTTGATGTCTCTTAGGATCTCGCACATGCAAAAGGACAAGAACCCGATAGCAAAACCCAGGATGTTGGACACAAATACCAGGCACATGTCAAACACACGGTTTAAGTGTCTACTGCACAATAAATCACCACGCCAATGCACTTTGACCCCAAGGATGTGAAAAACTTTTAAATACTGTTAATGTTTGAACAAGAAAATGACAAAAAAAAAGAAAGTCTTAAAATGTTGCTGCAGGGGAGCATCAAACTATTGTACAGACTCCCAGTCAAACAGTATAATCTGTCCTCTACTAAAGACAAACTAAGACGGGGAGAGAGAAAGAAGAACCTTCTAACGCATCCTGTACTCTGATGTCTTAGACATCTCACACAGCTGACCCTTGAAGTCGATGTCTACGGTGAAGTCCAGGTCTCTCTGCAAACGAGACAAGATGTCAGACAATAGCAAACATATCTAGTGAAGCGACACACAAAGCCTACTAAGAATCTGTTTAACAGTGGAGTTCTGCTTACATTGTTTTTAACGTTTGGCTTCATGCTGATGGTGCCAAAGATCTCCTCGCCAGTCTTGACGGTCAGGTAATCATCCAAGTAGAACACGGTCTGCTTCCAGTGAGTGTAGGGAGACTCTGGGCCTGACAGCGGGAAAAAAGTGTGCATGAATACGGTCTGCCAGTGACAATGGTAGTGAGTACAAATCATCGTGGTTATGGACGCCACATTGACCAGTGTAGACAGGGTCATATTGTTAACCTGCCTACACTGGTCAATGCGTGAGTGCATCAAATGTAATGCTAAAGAGCACAGGTGTATTAGTGTGTTTGAAAGGAGACTGACTGGTGGAGAAGCCGGTCCTCTTGTGACAGCGAGTGAACTCGATGTTGAAGTATGTGACCAGAGCATGGATGTAGTCATTCCTCTTCACCTGCAGGCAGAACGGTGAGGTGAAGGTCAGGTCCTCCAACTTCACCGTGTAGATGTCCACCTCCTAAAACAAAACACCAAGATGTCGTCAGACCAGGAGACATGTACACCCGTGTCCACATATCATTTGAGAAGCATAATATCAAATAAATTATACATCCTCCAACCTTAATGAGACAGGCGCTGCTGACCAGCTGCTTGGGGTCCACAACATCAACCAGGGGTTCCTTAATTGCCACCTCCTTGATGCACGACATATCAAAACCATACACGTTCTCCCACCCTGACACAAACACAGCAGTTTGAGTTGACTGAATAAAAGTACATGAGGATTACAGCCTTTGGTGTCTTTTGTGAGTGATGAAGTCATCTGACTGATCAGTTCACCCCTTTGTGTTAGGAACCACAAACTGGACTACTGATCACTCAGACTTGGTTTGGTGAGGTTAGACTACTCACAGTGGATTTTGTAGTCCTTATACTGCCTGTCTTCGATGGCAGTGACATAAAGGGTTGCCCTGTCTGGGAAAATGAGTCCATCCGGCTTCTATCAGAGGGAGAAAAAAAAAACCCTCAGATGACAGATTCTGTGACAACAGACCATCAAAGAACAAAAAAATAATAATGCCCGACCTTATTATTAGGGAATATTGGTCCCGATATTGAAGAAAATTCTAGATCAGGTATCGGTGACAATGGGCCGATCCATATCGGCCGATCTATTCAGTCTAATTCTATGCTGTGCGCTGTGAGTAACGTCATATGCAACCAACACACTGTGTGGAAGCCCACTTTGTTTTCAAAATGGAGCGAGCGAAAAGATCGGCTATCTGAACTTTTTCACACTACCTCAGCCAACAAACTCGACAGCTACTTGCAATACCTGCGCAGTAAATGTTCCGAGGGGCAGTGGTAAAACTTTAAGTTATAACAAATTTAAGTTTAAATAAGCATATGCTTCATCCTACTCCTTTTCAACATGTTGGGTTCACATTATTATTTTTGTTTTGATTATTGTTATTGACTATTCTTATTGGATTTGTTTGTTTTTCAGTTTGCTTTGTTGTGTTACTCGCACGTTTGAAATAAACTGAAACTAACTAAGCACCTACAGAAATTTCACGCCAGAGAGCACGCAGAGTTCACTGAACTGAGTAAACAAAACGGTTGAAGGAAAGAGGTGAAAAATTTCCACTTTTGTGTTGGATGTTAAAATCAATTTTGCACTAAACTTAACCATTACAAAGAACTGACTATTTTGAATGTCTATCAAGCTTATGAAGCTATTGGTTTTTTTAAGATTGTTGTACTGGTGCACAGTTATTAATTAAATAAGTAATTCATTTATATCTGTTTATTTGTATTAAAAAAATAGGAAAGAAATGTTTAAGTCAAGTCTGATGTTGCCTTGCACAAAAGATCCCAGTCTTTTCCACAAAATGAGACATACCGTTTGTTACCGTAATTCTGTGCTGTTTTTCTGTATCGTATCAGTCGCTACTAAACCTCAGATATGTATCGGAGGTGAAAAAAGCAGATCAGTGCATCCCTACTAATTATTACTTAAATTTCAAAGCTCAAAGTCTCGTTCCAACTGTAACTATGAGCATTTTGATTGACTCACACCATTAACTCTGAATGAATTGTTTAGCATATCAATGGACATTCATGATGCTTTTTATCTTAAACCATACAGTTTAAATATAGTAAATATAATTCTCTGAAAAACAAATAGACATACCAGCCATTTGTCCCTGGCATAGATGACTGTGTTGAGCATGGACTCATAGAAGAGGCAGTAGCCCATCCACTCTGAGATGATGATGTCTACTCCATCCACAGGCAGCTCCACCTCCTCCACCTTTCCCTTGATGATGGTCACAACTGGAGACACAACGTCGTCAAGAGTTATCAAACTTCACAAAACATGAACCACATGATTGAATTCATTTACTCACCATCATCCAGCTTGTTGGCTTTGACAATTTTCACAGCGTAGTCTGAGATGCTACTGCACTCTATCTATTAAAACAAAAAAGAATATTTGAATTCACACATTACCCATGTATGTTGTTACAATTGATCAAACTCTACCAATTACTGATACAATTACTAAACTCAGCCATGAGTTGTGATATTGCCCAACACGTACCCCTATAACCTTCTTGGCTCCTGCTTTGGCAGCAAACATGCAGAGGATGCCTGTCCCGCTGCCCACATCCAGCACCACCTTATCCTTAAACAGGTGCTTGTTGTGGAACATGGAATTGCGGTACGTCAGTGTGCGGACCTCGTCTTTCAGCATCTCCTACAGGGGCAGTAAATAATGATAGGATGAAGAGCTTGTAACACAAAGATAAAACTCATGTGGTGTGATGATTTGAATATGAACATGCAGCAGTTGGTTTCAAAAGAAATTACCTCGTGGATGCCAAAGTGGGCGTATGAGTCAAAGTAGTAGTCCTTTGATGTCATATCCTCAGCTGCAGGCTTGGCTGAGCTCTCCCCCTGAGAAACCTCAACAAAGATACACACAATCACAACCTGGACCACACCTGGGCTTTAAACATGAAGTCTCATCAAAATACAAAATGTAGTGTGTCAATATGGTGCAAAGGACTGTATACTCAACTCAAAAAGGTGATAAATATAAAAGTCAAGACATAACTTTGGCTTATTTAGAGAGCATAGAGTGAATCTTAACTAGTTAATTAAATAAGCACATCCACTGATTTGATCTACTTGATTATTTACTTATTTGAAATACTGCAACAAACTAAACTAACTAATGACAGTTGGGATGCAGACTATGGACAAAGGTCAGGCTGTGGAGAACACCCTCTTCATGGGACATAAAGATTCCTCTCACACTTCAAACAGCTGTGGTTATTTGTGGAGCACAAAGCACTGGAAAAATTCATCACACATCACAAACTCAACAGCAAACCAACTTTCCCAGCAGAGTTCTGACTGCAGAGGACAATCCACAGTCCTCACTGAAACTAAATAAATGCTGACTGTGGGGTCTGCGGGAGCATCCAACATCAACTCTCTGAAACAATCAGACTCACTTCACACAGTGATTGGCCAGCTAAGTGGAGGTGTGATAGACATTTCTGTAAAGAAGTATTTCATGGTCCACACCATCAAGGCTGAAGAAGCTGGTCATGTGAGATAATTAAACAAAAGTGTAGTTATCACATCTGCTCACACACACACACACAGCAGACCTTTAAGAGGCAACTGTATCAATCAAGCAACTTTACTGTTAATGAACAGACACTGACTTATGTAGTTTTCTGTACACGTGACATCTATTGCACGTCTGTCCGTCCTGGGAGAGGGATCCCTCCTCTGTGGCTCTTCCTGAGGTTTCTTCCACTTTTTTCCCTGTTAAAAGGGTTTTTTGTGGGCAAGTTTTTCCTCACTCAAACCGAGGGTCTAAGGACAGAGGGTGTCACTCCCTGTACAGATTGTAAAGCCCTCCGTGGCAAAATGTATTTTGTGACTTTGGACTATGCAAATAAAATTGGATTTAATGGATGATTATCCTCTAGCTAGAAACCGAGGTCTGTTTGGGATGTAGGAAACTAATAAAGTTTTGATATTTGTAGTTAATGATATCCTTAAAAGATGAAAGCACACAGTTCCATAAGAACTGCTGGAAATGATGTGGCGCCTTATAAATAGTTTCACTCTGCTGGGACTGATTCGACCGGTTCACCGTGGACAGGGCCAACCTTTCCATAGTACAAAAGACCGGAGCACATGGTTGATAGTACTGTGATTTGATCTTGGCCTTCCTCGAGGACTACCACACACACCTGAACACACCATGTCATTCAGCAGCCCGCCAAATAAAAGATACCGTTAATTCCGGGCCTTTCCACTCGGGATTGACAAATACCGGGTAACTAACTGTAACCGACAAGATGTTTAGTGTTAACGCGCTGCGCTAGCTTAGTCGGCCAACAAGAAATCCTAACGTTAACGTAACAAATTCAGCAAGTATGGCACTGACGTAGCTGATAAACCAAGGAAACTAAGAGTACCATCTTGGCACATGTGTGGCCTCGGGTTAGAGGCAGCTAACAGCGGGGCTGAAGGAAACCTGAGGCAGAATGAGGCAGCATCTATGCTCGAGTAGCTAGCTAGCTAACTAGCACAGAAGCTAACACGTTAGTCCCCATGCGGTCTCAGGCTCAGCAGGCACCGCCGGCCGGCTGTCGCACCAACTCAAACATCGCTGCTGCGGTCACTGCAACTTAAAACGGCCGTCAACTTTAATCTCCAAACACACGGAGGAGCTCACACTAAATCTTAGTTATGTCTGATATGCGACACTAAATGAATGAACGGCAACAGCAGACGCATCACAAGTAACACAGCTAAGTTAAAATGGATGCTGATACTTCAGTAATGACAGCAACGAATGTTAAGATTGAGTGACAATTCGCAACATATTTCTTTGAATAATGAACACATTCGTGTGTAGTTTACACAGATAAATGAGAAGAGTTTATTGTATTTCTTATTAAAAGACCTTACCTCCATCCTCTCTGCTGGCGCCGCCATTTCGATCTCCTTCCTGTGACTGCGTGTGCTTGTAAGAGTCTTCCCTGATCCCGCCCACGAGAGGCAGTTTTTTATTCTGATTGGACCGAAATGTAGACACGCCTATATTTTAATGTCGCGCTCCATATTCCAAATGAACGTCTGCAGACATCATGTTACGCCCCCCCCCCCTCTTAAAGGTGTACGACGCTCTGAGGACTTTTCTGTCCGCCATATGTTTCTCATCTAGTCGCGCCCAATGACAGCCTATACACAACAGCATACACCCAGTGAGTCAGACGGCCAGAGCACACTGCCTGCGTGATGGCTGCAGCTCAGTGAGGTAGTGTTGTTGCTGCACTGCAAATACCAGCCTGATCTTTCTACATGAAATAAAAGCTCCCTAAAAGAAATACACAGAAAGAAGTGTAATGAAAATAATAACAAAATGCGAACAGATATGAAAATATGAAGAAATCATTGGTTCCATCCATGGATGTGTATGGTCACATCAATGACCGTATAAAGAATGGACATCTGTAAAGGCACTTACCTGTCAATCAAGCCGTCATGCTGTTAATTATGAGTTAATTATAACTTCGAGCCTTAATATCACTGAAGGGTGAGTTTAAAAAAATTCACCCCCCTCACAGGTGTCATGGATGGGGACATAGAGACCAAAAGCGTTGTCTGAACCAGGCTGTAAACATGTTTATTTCTGCTGTGAAGTTGGACATTTTAATATGGCCGCTTAAGGAGACTGACTCACTTCTGCAGCCTGTCTCAAGTGGACGCTGGAGGAATGACACAAGTTATGCCCCTCCCCTTTCTTGCATATATATATTTGGCTTTAAGCTTAAAAAAAAACGTTTCTTTTTCTTAAGATCAGGGACGACAGGAAAGACAAGATGCTGAAAATAAACAGACAATAACACAAAAAACATGATCATTCATGAGACATCTCACATCCAAGGGAGTGACAGTTCAATGCTCAGTGCTGCTGCTTTCAGAACACTGAATCTCTGGTTAGTCTCTGCTCAGTGTCCCAAAATCCATAATGCAAACGAGTTCTATATAGTATGAACCTCAAACGAATCACACATGTTGTTCTTTGCAGCCTATGATCAATATCCTACTGGGTGCAGGATTTGAAATGAATAATAATAATAATAATAATAATAATAATAATAATAATAACAAAATCAAACTAGTTCTACAGGGCCATTGCCGAGACACTGAAAGTGAACTGTGCATAAGGCAGGTAAATAAAGTTATTATTATATATAGCCTGTGAGTGTTGCAACTTGTTACATTATTGGCTGATAAACTAGAAGTATGCAGAAAATACTCCCTAACATACATACACAAGAAAAATAAACCTTAAACTGGACATCACATGGTTTCACTCCTGGCTTCTCCCACCCTAATGTCAAAGTGTTCTTGACCAGAACCTCATCAGCTGCTCTGGGTGAATTGTATAGCATCGTACAGTAAACTTCTTTGCACTGCTTTCTGGAAAATGACAGTATATTTAGCATACCTGTACTGGCTATAGAGAATCTGTAACAACAGGCATAACAAAGTCACATTTCACATGCTACTCTTTGACTGTCTCGCACACACCCATGAGAAGAGAGTGCAGATGCAGTTAATTTAATTTTGTGCCCTAAACTCTATACCCCAAAGTTGTGTCTGAGGGGATACCTCCCTTCAAGCATTGGGTCTACTGTACAAAGGCATGGCCCTCAAAATACCCGTGTTACAAGTGACAGTTGTGCGGTGGGGATTCAGTTGAATTGGACTCTCTATTCAAAGAAGGTTTCTGGTATTGGATGTGTCTTCCTTGAGCTTTCTCTGGCTGTCCACTGTCAGATTAACGACCTCTGATGTCTTTTTGTCTCTGATTGTCAGAGGCAAGAGCATTATCTTTTTGAAATGGCACAATTTTTATTTTTTTTAATTAGTAGCTTATCTCGTGCTAGGATTCTTTCACGTGGAAAGTAAAAAAAAAAAAAAATCTGTATACATATTTTTATGGGCTGTAGAGCTTTCCTCACAAAAACACATTCTACACATTACTGTTAAAAAATGTCAGTTAGGCATTTATGAATACATACAACAGAGTCCGAATAAAACATAATTATAAAACTGCAAAAATGTTACTTATATACTACATCCATGTATACTCGCTCATCGTTTCAGGATTGCAGAAGTTATTCACCAGTTACCAAATACACACACTGGTTGTGAGGTGAAATCAGTTCATGTACAGAGGTATCAAATGTGCTTTTTTAAACTCACTATCATGTAACATTTAGTATAATGAATTGCCTATGTATTACACATAACAGCAACAGCAGCCTTATATAGAGCCACAGTACAACAACAGCAGCAGAAGAAAAAAATGTTCATTTATTTCAATTGGTGATAACGCTTTATCTCCCAGTTTGGTAGACATCCATACAAAATTCACAGTCAGTTATGATGCAAAGGTGTCAGAGCTGACAAGGCGCACACACTGTGCGTGTTTCTGATAAGGTCAAAGGGACGCTGAAAGTGCTGCAGCAGCTAATCGCTGGCAGTGATGATGCATCCCAACAGGAAATGGCCAATAAACGTAGCTCCAAGCCAAAGCTGGAGGAACCTTCTCCCACCTGGCTGTTACTCTCGACAGCGTATCTCCCAAAAATAGAGGATTACAATACCGAGCAGGTGATTTGGAGCAAAGTACATTTTGACCGACATATAGTGCCGCGAGCTGGACCAATCACCGCCGGGCCGCACACTCTGCCGACGGAAACGAGCGGACGCGTGCACGAGTACGCCGCGCGGTCACGTCGTAGGTTCTTCTGTCACGAGCTTTATCCAAGCGGCGGAGTGGAGGCTGGAGAATTAGAACGGACATCAATTATACAGGACATCTTATTTAGCAAATTTAGTGCGTGTTAGAGAGAACAGGGCGTCGTTTCAACTCGCTGGTTGGCAGTTAAGACTCTCCACTGAGTGTTTCCGGTCAACCGGTGATGTATTCCAGTATTTGAATGATATTGCTAGCCAGCTAGCTAGCTAGCTGTTAAGCTAGCTTCACGGTGCGTGACTCGAAGTAACTTAACGTTGTACTCTCGAAGGTTATTTTCATTAGCACATCCGATTGCAGTTACCATAAGGACATCCAAATAGTCGGTGGTTGTAACTTTACTCAATAAATATTCTCGGTGTTGTGCGCGTAGCTCCTAATCCTAGCTAGATAAGGATTGAATGAAATAACGTTAGCTTGCCATAGCCAGCGGAAACGAGCCAGTTAACAGGGATAACGTTAACTTATCCTGCTGCTGCTTGATCCACCACATCCAGCTAATCTAGCAAATGCTATCGGAGCTAGCCACGCACAAGCACACCGTGAACTCGGCAGGTAACGTTCGATCATAAAGTTGTAGTAGACGGCTAGACCTGCGAAGTAGCTAGCTACTACCAAACGTCAAGTTGGCCATCTTCCACTCCAGTCCAGGGTGAAAAGCTGACCGACGTCAGTTCAGTTTTACGGATAAGGCCGGAGTGAGGACAGAAACCTGCAAACATGCCGGCTGTGTCGAAAGGAGATGGAATGCGCGGATTAGCTGTTTTCATTTCGGACATCAGAAATTGTAAGTGCCATTTTTTTCCATTGGATTTGTCAATTTGTGCAACGTTAATTTGACGCCATTAGCATTTGACATTACTGGAGTTGTTGCTTGCTGTACCCTTTACGTGCTGTAGTGAAATGACGTGGGGGCACCAAAGCATACAGCGGTGATCGCCTCCTTTACTAGCCGCTAATTACTCAGTAATGTCACAATTAATACTCAGATGCTGCCTGCCGGTAACATAGCGTTTTATTAGTATCAATGATCTGCTGTGCCTGTATGCAGAAGACGAGGCCTTTTGTTTTTGAGTTGCTGTCACTTTGGTCAAACGGAGAGCAGAAACATCTGGGCAGGATTAGAAATCCAGATGTCTAAACTGATCTAGGAAGCGGGGGTTCATTTAAAGCTGACAGCGGTCTTCATGTCATTATTTTAAGATGACAGCACGGAGGTCCTCACAGCTCCGTAACTTTAAGCTCGGCCCGCCTGAAAGGAGACTGCAGGCAGGAGGACCTCGACCTGAACCCCCTGCCATAATGCAACAACGAGCACAGATCAGTGGACACAATGAATTACATAAGGCACTGTGCAATAAATAATATCTAACATTAGGTAACATACTTTGCATACATTTTCAGTATTGTACAGATACTCCTTAATAATATTATTTCCACTGTGTTGACCAGATCTGGTTGCTGTAGGTGGAGGATTAGAACAGTTCATCCAGTACACTAAATCTAAGTCATCAGAAAAACATGAAAAAGGTCCACCTAAAACAAATCAATCAATTTCTATTAAAGTGTCCGTTATAGTGAGCAGTTTCTCACCACTTTACTTTGTCATCAGACAGCCGTCTCCCATCATCTGTATAACTTATCATCTCTGTAGGCTCCTACAATGTGGTTACGTTTCGTGCTCCTCTTCTCTTCCTGATGTGAATAATAAAAATGTAAGCTCCATGTCTTCTATTGTATAGAGTTATTTATAGTTATTATAATTGAATGTGAGAAAGTTGAAGATTCAAACTACTGGCAGATTAAAGTAGAAGTACACCTAGATCTATACATAAGTATGTAGATGTATGTATGGAATTGGAAAAGGGTTCCATGTAAAAATATCGAGGTTCTGTGCATGATGTCATCTTTATTATAGTTCAGTGTTATTATAGTTCTGATTAATAATGGTTACTATGGAAATAATGTGATTAAATAAATAAGAAGTAATCTTAATGGAACTAAATAAGCAAAAAATAATGCTAATAAGAATAAGTGAGAAAATAAGTGTTCTTAAGCAGTGTCCTCGTTTAGGATCCTCGTGGTCTGAGGGCCTGGTGTGTCTGGAAACTTCTTCCTGATGGTAGCAGAGAGAAAAAGGCTGTTATCGAGGTGGTCAGGATCCTTGAAGGTTCTCCTAGTCTTATTTTTGCAGCGTTTGATGTAGATGTCTTTATGCAGAGTAGAGCACCACCTATTGTACATTCAGCTGCATGAAGCAGTCGTTGCAGGGCCTTGTGGTCTTGTTCGGTGATGTTCCCTGTCAGCATACGCTCAGTGCTGCACGAGTATAAATTCCTCAGTATTTGAGGGGATATCTGGAATTTCCTCAAACATCAGAGGCTCTGCCCTGCCTTTCTCACCACAGCACAAAGGTCAGGCCCTTGGTGGTGTGGACACCAAGGTACTTGAAGCTGTCCACTCTGTCTTCCGAGGACCTGTCTATTCTCAGGGATATTAAGGACTTCATTCCTCCCCTGCTTCTTCCCAAAATCCACCATGATCAGAGTCTTGCTGACGTTCAGGAGGAGGTTTTTGTGTTGACACCAGTGGGTCAGGATCGCTACTTCCTTCAGATAGACCTTTTCATTATTTACAGTGATCAGGCCCACCACAGCTGAGAACCTGACAGTCGGAGTCAAAAGCGGCTACACAGTTTGTGTGTGTGTGTACAGGGAGTACTGACACAACCCTGGGCTGCTCTGATGTTAAGGATGAGGGCGTGTAATCAAACCAATCAAAGGCGTGGTTAAAAAAACATTGAATGAATGATCTGACCTGTTTGAGTTTGTATTTACTGGAACATTGGAGAAATCTGACACAAAGGGCCTGGCCAGTCTCAATTCAATGTAATCATTTTCATGATATTTATGAAATAGATGTCTTAAAAATCTATTGAGAAAACTAACCTGACAAACACAACACTAAAATGACACGGCAAAATGTCTGAGAGTTGACAAATGTGTTGGACGGACAGAAAGAGAGAGACAGAGCATTGTAACATCACAACTATAACAACAGTAAATTTGCCTAATAATGCTAATAATAATATCAGTAATATTATCAAGCAGGAGCACAGCAGCAGGCACAACCATGATCCATGAAAACCTGCAAGAAAAATAAGTAATGGAACATGAATGTGTCCAGATTCATGCAGACTATAGACAGATACACTGCAAGCTAGCACATCAACCTAATGTCACTGTTATCTGCTGACATCACACTCAGAGGAGAGAACAAGTTTGCCTGATTGATGTTCCTGCAGTTTGTTGTCATGGTGACTAGACGCTTCATTCTCTGATCGAGGTTGGAAACATCGACATCTGCTTTGACATTTGGGGAGGCGGGGCAAAAGAATCCTACAGACTGTATGGTACTTGTTAATATACAGTCATATTGAGCCTGATGTAGAGACTTATGTGCTTGGCTCTGAAGAGCAGTTGATACAGACATTGTTGGGTAAACATAGGTGACTGTAAGCACTTTAGATACAAGTTAGTATTGTAATCATCCGTTGTGTATAGCTGAAGACTGGACATGATAACACTGAGGCAATCGTGCCCCTGAGTTAATACATTTATAGGAATATTAATTAGCAGCCAGACAAATCTGACATTTGATCTGCAGCCAGACAAATCTGAACTCAAAGTCACTTGCACTTTTTTACATATTAGAATACACTCATTGAATCTGAAGCTGTGAAGAAACGTGGCTTTTGTGACATTGCTGTGGAGCTACGATAAAACAATTACACAAATATGCAAAATATGTAACATAGAGGGTCTCACCCTGAGCACTCGGTTTCCAGAGATCTGATGTTTAACTGAAAAATATGAAGTCATTCTATAGTCAGGTCCATCATGTCCATATTTTAAATTCTGGCATTGTAACACTTCCTTTCTTATCAGGTAAGAGCAAGGAAGCGGAGATCAAGCGCATCAATAAAGAGCTGGCCAACATTCGCTCCAAGTTTAAAGGCGACAAGGCTCTGGATGGCTACAGCAAGAAAAAGTATGTCTGCAAGCTGCTCTTCATCTTCCTCCTCGGCCATGACATTGACTTTGGACACATGGAGGCAGTCAACCTGCTGAGCTCCAACAAGTACACAGAGAAACAGATCGTAAGTCTTCCACTGCTTGTGTGTGTGTGTGTGTGTCTGTGTCTGTGTCTGTGTGTGTGTGTCTGTGTATTTGATTTGACTATACTTGAAACTGAATTCTGAATTTTCATTTCTCATGGCCCTGCTGTGTTTCTTCCTTTTTAACTTCTTATTAGAAAATAATCGTTGATTGCACAGTGTAATAGCTGTAGAATAATGATACCATCTGTGTTTAGATTGCCTCACATTCACTATGCGAATCTGTCTGCCAGTGGCACGATATTTCCTCGTAAGACTTACAAGACTTTACCAGACTAATACATAAACAACATATATTGACGAAATGAATGAACAAATTCAGGTTTTATTCCCTAATGTTTTCTTCTAACGTTAACGTTACTACACCTTCCACCCTGACACCAACCCCTGCTATACTTACTTGTTTGGAACATTTCTTAACTTTACTTAACAGATTTTGTCTGTTTCCAAATTTGGTATCAAATTTTGACAACTTCAGTGAGCATGCTTCTTTCTTTTCTCTTATTTTCAAAGTGGAGTTAAGCTCTGAGGAAAATGGAAAGCTTACAGCCTACATGTCAGATGTTTTACCTGTAGGACCAATATTGTAATCCTGTTGTTCATATAGTGTGATGGGAAAACATTGGATCTCCACACAGTCAGAGAAATAAGTAGTGTACAACAGTGTCTGTCATGGTTGGCGGCTGACACTGTGAGGTTGTACCAGTGTCTGGTTCAAAAGGAGTTTAGCCGACTTTGCTAACATTCAGGGAGCATTAGAGCAGAGACAAGCACTGCTGCACTGCTGCATCACGTTTCCATCATGGACAGTTTTGTAGTGTGGTAATGTTGAAAATGAACAGCCTGCCATGCTGTGAATCAGTGTGACTGAATCATTTCAGTTAGTACTCAAAGAGAATTGAACAATTCACACAAACACTACTCCTGCTCTATTGAAGCACACCACAGTCAAAGTCTGACTGTCTGTCTTTGTTGACAGAACTAGAGATCAATGATCTGTGTGTCACCATCCACATGCTGGCCACAATCACATACCTGCTGGATATCAGCTAGTAGACAGTATTGTTTTATACTGACACATGAAGATACAATGTGACACATTGACCAAAATGTCTGTGTCTGTTTTTGCATGGTGAAAGTTTAATGCTCTGAACGTTAAAGCAGAACAAATTCCTCAGCCTCTGCGACTATTTCCTGATTCTGTATGGTGAGCCGTTTTTTCAGGAAAAGTAAATGTTGAGTTAGCAGAAAAACGTTGAGTCAGGATCTCTATTTCAAGTGACAAAACAACAGAACTGCTCATGAGACAAAAATGATTTATTTCACATTTACTGTTTTTCTTTCAATAACTGAATTTAAGGTAGTTCTATCAAAGCTCTGACTTTCTGGATATGTATGATTGTTGTACCAAATCACAAAACACAAACAGTTCATCTCAACAGCATACTTTCTGCTTAATGACTCTGCAGGCTGAAAAAATACTAATGTTTTTGGTGCCACCTACTGGTTGATGTGGAATTAGCTCTAACCTTCGCTTCATGGAGTCAGCATAGGTTCTTGATGTTGGGACTGCCGTGATAGGGGGTTGATTTGGTCAATTCTGGAACCTGACCCATTTATGTCAATGACAGTAAACTATAAAACAGCCCTCAATATACTGCAGTCAGTACAGTTCAACAGTCCAGTTACCAAAATGAGTATTTTGAGTCAACAACACAGTTTCACCAAGAACATCAGAACGTTTATGAAGGTCGGCTTTATTACTAAACTGTTGCATTAGACTGCATAAGTTTTAGCATGATGGGTGTCAACTGGAGACTGGTTGTTTTTATTATCATAAATAATGTGACATGACATACTCACCGTACACTATGTGTCTGTCTTTTAATACCTCCAGTGTTTTCACATTGGTGACCTCTTTTCATGTCTGTCACTCCAGGGCTACCTGTTCATTTCGGTGCTGGTAAACAGCAACAGCGAGTTGATCCGTCTGATCAACAATGCCATCAAGAACGACCTGTCCAGCCGCAACCCCACCTTCATGTGCCTGGCGCTTCACTGTATTGCGAATGTGGGAAGTCGTGAGATGGCTGAGGCCTTTGCCAGCGAGATCCCTCGGATTCTGGTTGCTGGGTGAGTGAGTGAAGTGCATAACAATCATCCTCATTTGTCCATTTCTTATGTTCTGCTGTGCACGATGAAGCCAGAAACATGTCAGAACATTTACGCTGCATGACTTCACTTAACTGTTTCTAATGTGAATGTGATTGACTGCAGTGATACGATGGACAGTGTGAAACAGTCAGCTGCCCTGTGTTTGCTGCGCCTCTATAAGACCTCTCCTGACTTGGTGCTGATGGGCGAGTGGACGTCACGTGTGGTGCACCTGCTCAACGACCAACACATGGTGAGAATGTAGTTACATGATGACGCCTTGTTGTACCTGCATGTAGAGTTTTTGTCAGAGATTCAATGATTTGTATTTAAAAGACTGTTATATATGTATATGAGTTAGATTGTTAATTATCTTGTTGTGTGTGTGTGTGTGTGTCTTTGTGTCTTTAGGGTGTGGTGACAGCAGCCATCTCTCTCATCACTTGTTTGAGCCAGAAGAATCCAGATGAGTTCAAGACCTGTGTTTCCCTGGCTGTTTCTCGACTCAGCAGGGTGTGTGTGTGTGTGTGTGTGTGGGTGGGTGTGGGTGTGTGGACTCAGAGAAAACAGTGTTGTCACTTATCAAAGCTGGGCTTCCCAGGTGGATGAACAGAGCACTGATGAACCTTGTTAGTGTGGGGCATAAAAGATGTTTTGATACAGGTACGTTTATTTCTAAGCCAAATACAGACAAAGTCTGCAAAACACTTGAAACCAGACTCACATGGCTCTAATACTGCAGTTTCATCATTCTTCTTTATTAGCAGAAAGACAATTGTAAGGTTGCTAACATCAGGGGCCACCACAAGTTCAGACATTACATTACAACAAACACTGTGAAGTGCAACATCTACAAAATGACACCTGCAACAATTGCTGCTGATGGGCCGATAGGATGAGAGACGTCTCATGGCAGAACTCCTGACTGTCAAATCAGTCCATTCATGAGACTGTTCTGTGCAAAATTGTCCAGTGAAATTAAAACATGATGGACATCATCATCAAAATTGTGAATCACATTCGATTTGTGAATCGCTGTCTGATCCTGTCATTCGGCCAAAGTGGCCCCCAGGCAAAGCAGGTTCAGTGTCCGTGCTGTACACACTGTTCATCTCGTTCAGGTTCAGTTTTGAGTGGCCATAAGTCCTAAAAAGAATTGTGTTGGTTCTTCAGATTGTGTCGTCGGCCTCCACTGACCTTCAGGATTACACCTACTACTTTGTCCCAGCACCGTGGCTCTCCTGCAAGCTTCTGCGCCTGCTGCAGTGCTACCCTCCACCAGAAGATGGCGCTGTCAAGGGCCGTCTGGTAGAATGTCTGGAGACCATCCTCAATAAGGCCCAGGAGCCACCCAAGTCCAAGAAGGTGCAGCACTCCAATGCTAAGAATGCTATCCTGTTTGAGGCTATCTCACTTATCATCCACTATGACAGGTGAGCATCCAACATCACAACATGATATAATCCATGAACTGAGCAGTGTAACATCTGCAGTGGATGTAAATATTTCAATATATTAAATATAAGATATTAAATGTTATAATGGGCTGATGTAGGTCTGATGGCGGAATTAATTAAAATTATAATAAAAAAATATATATGGCCATTTTAATTGTGGATTGGTGTTAATGAAGTGATCATCTCTATGGTGGGTTATTGTGGGTTTAACACATATGCATATTCACAGTTAGATTATTGCAGGACAGTCTTAAAGGGATCATTTGGACATTTTGAAGTGTGTTTTATGAAGTACTTATCCAAAGTCAGTGTGTTACGTGCAGAGGATGGTGGTCAGCATGCCTTCAGTTTGGAGAAGCAGACAGAAGGACCAGCACAGAAGCAGAGCAAAGCACTGTTGTGGACAGAGTTTTAGCTACAAGAAAAGAAGAGCCTAAAAAAATCAAGATCTGTTTAAGTTGTATTAAGAATGTTGTCACCACTTTCCCTTGCAGTGAGACAACCCTTTTCTTTGGCACTAACTGTAGAATTTCTGTTTTCCTTCGCATAAGCTGTGTGGCACACTGTATCACACCACAGATCAGCTGTTTGGGTCACAAAGTTGTGAGATCAGTCTGAATGGAAACTTCATGTTTCAAAAGATGGTGTGGGCTCCGGGCTGTGTGATCCAAACAGCTGATCTGCAGTGCAGTTGGGCTAATGCGTAGAAATAGAAGTTCTGCAGATACTGACTACCAGGCTATTCTAGAAGTAAACTTTGCTTTCTGTTCTGCAGTGAGCCAAACCTGCTGGTGCGAGCCTGTAACCAGCTGGGCCAGTTCCTGCAGCACAGAGAGACTAACCTGCGCTACCTGGCTCTGGAGAGTATGTGTACTCTGGCCAGCTCTGAGTTTTCCCATGAAGCCGTCAAGACACACATCGAGACCGTGATCAACGCCCTCAAGGTGGTACCTCAGACTTTGAACTAACGACGGTCACTCAGCAAACATTAGGCTTAAGCAATGTTTTGATTGTTTCAGTTGTCCAGTGAATGAAATGTGACATACATACGTACCAGTCTTCAGAATCCCCTCTGAACATCTCCACCTCTACAACTACACACTTTACATTGAAAAGGTTCCAGGATAAAGAGCCTTTTCACTCACAATAAGAGTGCTCAGCTATCTGCTTGAACTTTGGCCTCTGTGCTGTGTGCCCCACTTTACTATGTACATTGAAAATCTGTTGTGGTGCAGCACAAGCCGTTGCAAGTGGTGCTGTTGTCATGTTGTGTCTAAAAGGGCCAAAACTGGTCAGTAGCACATGACAATCCTCACATAGTTCTGCACTTTGCTACTGTTTGTCTTTCTGTGTCTCTGCAGACTGAGAGGGATGTGAGTGTTCGACAGAGGGCAGCGGATCTGCTGTATGCCATGTGTGATCGCAGCAATGCCAAGCAGATCGTAGCCGAGATGCTCAGCTACCTTGAGACAGCAGACTACTCCATCAGAGAGGAGATGGTGGGTGTGCCAAGAAAGATTTGGAGCCATGCTATATTCTTTTTTTCCCACTATATGTGACTAGATTCCTTTCCTCTTTTCTGTCAAGTGAGAACTGGTGAAGATGGCTTGTTTCCATCAGCTCCATATTGCATTAATGTGGTGCATTAAAGTTCTAAATGGCAGCAGTGTCCTAAATCAATCAAATCAGATTTATTTCAGATAATTTTCCAATATGTGCATACCAACTGATGTCTTCTTCTTTCAGGTGCTGAAAGTGGCCATACTTGCAGAGAAGTATGCCGTTGATTACTCCTGGTACGTGGACACTATTCTCAACCTCATTCGCATTGCTGGTGACTACGTCAGCGAAGAGGTGTGGTATCGTGTCATCCAGATCGTCATCAACCGAGACGATGTGCAGGGCTACGCTGCCAAGACAGTCTTTGAGGTACTACATGAAAACTTCAAATGTCAAAGAGGGACACACATTGATTGAGATTGATAAAATGGTTATCAAACCACAATACTTTTTAGTACTGACCAAAATGTTGTTAGTGTATATATGTAGGTATATGTTTTTTAAAATAATATCTTTATTACATTTTCCAACATAAACACAAACAACAAATCTCCAACTGCTTCTTATATAATCTAGATAGTACAATACACTGAGAGAAAATCGTCCCCCACATTAATAAGCTGTGGGAATATAACTGAGAAGACGTGGGATCTAAGTACATGTACATACACCACATTCACCCACAGACATAAGGAAATGCTCAGTTCCATTACAATTGACAGCGATGCAGCAAATGTTGCTATAATAATAATAATAATGATGTCTGGGAAGAAGGAAGAGTAATAAAAAAGAATTAAAGCTGCGAGCAGCGTTGAGGCGGACCGAGCCCCCACGCCACTCGGGCTGTGGCGCAACCGCGTCCTGGGCCGTCGTAACATGTGCCGTCGTGATACGTGTGGACCACGTCACGAAAGCGTCACGTCACTCCAGTCACAAGCCCACGTCAGTGCAGTCCCAAGTTGTCATGTACAGAAGCTGTGTGAGAGCAGTGTACGATGTCACACGTTTCCTATGCAATGGCACCATCTGCTGGGCTGTAATGAGAATAGCGTGTCATTGTCAGCATTGGACCATCATATGGAGCCATAGTAAAATGGGGTAACTTTGAGGCCACGGTATGGTTACGCCGTTTGACGTACATTCACGCAGACCACATTTTAGATTCAGGACTACCTTATGACTGTACTGACCAAGTTAGAAGCAGATCAGACAAAACCTGTAGGAGGAGTTAATTAAAATAGAACCTGAAAATGACATCACAGTTTGACATTTGTTCAAAGTGGGCAACTTTGAGTGCACGGAACAGACATGCCCTTCAACGTGCAGTCACGCAGAGCACATTTTTTATTCAGCACCATGTTATGACTGTAGTGACCAAGTTTGAAGCAGATCAGATAAAACCTGTAGGAGGAGTTAAATAAAATAGAACCTGAAAATGACATCACAGTTTGACATTTGTGCAAAGTGGGCAACTTTGGGGCCATGGTACATACACGCCCTTTGACGTACAGTTACACAGAGCACATTTTTGATTCAGCACCATGTTATGAGTGTACTGAGCAAGTTTGAAGCAGATCTGATAAATTCCCTAGGAGGAGTTAAAGTCCAAAAGTGCGAAATATGAAAATTAAAAAATGTAAATATATGACTTCCTGTGGGATTTGTGACATGGGTCCAAGAGGCTTTTTTGTGCGTCTTGGGGCGTTCTGTGAGCCTACCAAGTTTCGTTAATATCGGCCAAACGTGGCTCCGGGGCAGTTCCTTAAAAATCCTGTAGGGGGCGCTACAACCGCGACAAACACGATTTTTGGCATGTGAGCTCCAGGCAGCGGTCTACACGTGTCCTGCGAATTTCATATTCATAACTATTACGGTTTGCGCAGAATGAGTGTCCGGCCACCAGAGCGCCACCTAGCGGCAAATTTTTTTTCCCCTTTTTAGGGGAGCCTCAGAGCGCCATGGGCATGCATCGTACCAATTTACGTTTTAATCGCACGTGCCGATGCGGAGATATAAGCGTTTAACTTTGAAAGAGCGCCACCTTGTGGCAATGGCCTGAAATTGTGCAAAATTGTGCACGATACATAATGAAGACATGCTAAACTATTGTTCCGAATTTGGTGTCAATCGGCCATAGCATTATGAGTAAATACCCCACTTCCTGTTTTGACGCGAAATGAACAGGAAGTGCTAACGCTATAACGTGCTCATATTGCAAAATTTTAACATACTTTAAATTAGTGTTTTTGTCAGGGCGGTCTCCAGATAGTACGTGGAAAATTTCGTGTAAATCGGACAAACGTGCACTTCTTCCAGAAGTTGTCATATGTTATCATGAACTGGATGTATATGACAGTGTGTGCTGACTGCATTCATTTTTGGTTTTAATAGTTAATTAAGTTACATTGATATTACTTGATCAGTTAAAGAAGCTGTATTTCAGACAGTTGGTCCAGTTATTTTAGCCATTATTAACTTCTCCAATAGTGTTTTAAATATGCCACTGTTTACCTCTCTGTTTTCAGTCATTTCATATCCATCCTTGAGCAGCCATTTATATCAAAGACTTTAGTCTCATAAATAAATATGAATGCTCCTTGACAAAGAGCACTGAGAGTGCTCAAGGTTACCAATGACATCCAACATTAGCCATAATTGTCTTTGACCTCAGCTCAGTCTTTAGCACAGTGGACCATATTGTTTTAATCAGCTGTCTGGAGGTGATGGCATCAGTTAAAATGATGATGTGCTGCTGGATTGGTTCATGTCCTACCTGTTCAATAGGTTTTCTCTGTAATGCTTAGAGCTGGATTCATTGGATTGTATTGTTACCTTACCTAAACCATTTCTATCAAGTAAGTATTTACATTTATTTGACTTCAAATGAGGCTTAACTTTGACAGTTTGTCTTTTCTGTCAATATTATAACCTGAGTCCAAAGCTAAAGTCAAGTCAGAAGTAACACTAAAACACAATAAAAGATGACAACGCTTACAGCTGCTCAGCTTAAAGTTGGGTCATGGACAGCTGCTAACGTTTTGGTCCATTAGTGAGCTCAAACAATTAACCCTCATTAAGAAAGCAGTCCACCAAAACTGAACGTTCTCCACTCAGCTCTTCTGTCCTGACTGTTGTAGTGACGTCGTGCTGGTTCTTTAACATGGTGTCAGTTAGTCTGGAGGTTTTGTAAGTTAGGACTATTATTCTCCATCAGGTTAGGTGAGATCAAAGTTGCTAAAACGGGGTGAAATCATATGATTATTAAAACAGAACCACGTTTGTTGAGTACATTTTATTAGAATATTGTTTTTATTCTTATCCTGTCACTCAAAATATATCTCTGGTCCAAAAAAAGCTGATTCAGAAGCACGTTCTCTTTATAAAGCAACACCAGTGATTGGCTGGTGATTGACTGATGAGAACTTGGTCAGACGAGTTTACACACCAACCCATCAATCAGCCGACTAGAAGGTGTAAAAAATATCATTTACAATATATTAATATATATTGAGAATGCTTTAGCGGTGAAGTGCTTGTCTCTTAGCTAAAGGATTTCTGCTTATCGTGGCATGTATGATATAATTCAATGTGCCTTTAGTGCTGCTGTAACTGTAAAACACTACGATGAATTCTTGTCTTCTCCAGGCTTTGCAGGCTCCTGCTTGCCATGAAAACATGGTGAAGGTTGGAGGCTACATTCTGGGAGAGTTTGGTAACCTCATTGCTGGTGACCCACGCTCCAGGTATGTTGCCTTCAGCTGCCAAGGCTCTAAGTTGACTGAAATGAAATGATAAATGGTGACTTTGCTTTCCTGTCATTCAGCCCCCTGGTTCAGTTCAACCTTCTCCACTCCAAGTTCCATCTGTGTTCCGTGCCCACCCGTGCCCTGCTGCTGTCAGCCTACATCAAGTTTATCAACCTATTCCCAGAGACTAAGGCCACCATCCAAGAGGTTCTGCGCTGCGACAGCCAGATCCGCAACTCAGATGTGGAACTGCAGCAGCGTGCTGTCGAGTATCTGAAACTTTCTTCCATTGCGAGTACCGACGTCCTGGTTAGTTTTGATGACGCTGTCAGAAAAAAGTCAACCTAGATCAGGTCCAGTAATTAATGAGAAAAAAAAGACATTTGCAGGGAGCACCGGTTTACATGTAATACACCTCTGTTACACTGTCTCCAAACATGGTCACAGCCATTTAGTCCTGTTCTTGCTGTCAGAGGTTGGCAGCTCCTTCTATCCAAACCCACGGCATGATTGTCCTCTCTCTCCCTCAGGCCACTGTCCTGGAGGAGATGCCTCCTTTCCCAGAGAGGGAGTCATCAATCCTGGCTAAGTTGAAGAAGAAGAAGGGGCCTGGTGCTGTTTCTGTGACAGAGCTGGAAGACAACAAGAGAGAGGGTGGCGAGTTGAATGGAGGGGGTGACCGGGGGCCAGACACAGCAGCCATGGCTGCCTCCAACGCTGTAAGCAGACTCTCTTTATTCAAAAAGAAACTGAATTGTTGGGTTGCTTTTAGCTGCCTTCATGCATAGCAACAGGTATGACAACAGTAATACATATTAGTGGCCCTACTGCAAGTTTCCTTTGTTTTCCAGTCAACCCCATCACCATCAGCAGACCTCCTTGGGATTCGTTCTGCTGCTCCCATTGGTGCTGCTCCAGCCAACGCTGGCAGCCTATTGGTGGATGTGTTTTCTGAGGCAGGGCCCGCCGCACCATCCGCTCCTGTGAATGACGACGGCTTCCTAAGGTGAAAGGTCATCTCTTGATGAGCAGATGTAGAATCAACCAGAAGTCAAAGTCCAGTATGAGTGGCTGCAACAAAGTGTGCTGATAATGCAGTTCAGAGTAGTGCAGAAATCGCTGTATCATGATTCAAGATTACTGAATGTGTGCCCAGGGAAGGTGCATTCAGATACGTTGAACACGGCATCATTTCACACCCTCCTTATGTCCTGATCTTTTCCTGTATTTAATTTGAAGTCGTGTAGTGTCTACCTGAGGGGAGCTGTTCATTTTCTGATACAGGACATGAAGGGATCACTCCAGGCAAACAGAGCCTCTCATACTGGACTGGGCAAAACTGTTGTTGCTTAATGGGAAAATCCCTTGAATTGGACACCATGTACTGGTGTTTTCCGTCTTAAACTTTTTATTGTGAATAGTTGTGGTGTTCGTAATGTGTTTGTGCTGTTAGACTACTGTGCAAACTAGCTGTAATGGGTCTTTGCTGGCTCTGTCTTTCTTTGCTCTATCTTTGTGTTATTTGGACCTGTCAACCTGGAGACGTTGGTAGTCAGATATAGGGCTGTGAGGTTAACCACAATAAGGAAATACTGTGATATTGACAAGGCAGCCTCAGGGGATGGCAAGCAGCCGCCACAACTGCATGTGACGTCGCATCAGGTTCAGTCTTTGAACGTTTTCAAACAGAAAAGCAGCTCAGTGCAGCTAGACTCAGACTGGAAACTCAACATAGCAGAGTTCTCTCTCTGCTTCTCAATATGCTCCAATTCACAGAATCCCACAATCCAATCAGAATTTTGCATCAGCACCAGCATCACGACTCATGAAGCCGAATGAGACTCTGTTCCGTTGTATAGCTGCAATCAAAGATTTTGCTCTTTTATAACCAGCATGATGTCATCGGGAAGGAGGTGGTAGGGACTAACTTCAGGGAACAAGAGTTCAAACAAACAGTGGTGTGTATCATACTGGCTGTCTCGTGTTCGGAAAAGCCTAAAAGAGGAAATTAAAAACAACAGCAACCTTCCCTCTGTTTTGTGACGTAGAGCTATCTGTGCTCCTATTGGTCAGCGTCACAGAGCAAGTCATTTGTAATACTAGACAAGCTAAGACTGTATAAAACATGACTGTAGTCATCGTGACATCACACATACAGTGTGTGTTTTTGTCCACTATTATACACTAGACGGGGGTAAATTAATCATTTGTCATGCAGAACACTCATTTTTGTTTGGGATGGCCTGTGTGTTTACAAGGCGGGCTGTTCATGTTATCTGAAGCCAGTACAACGCTGTGTGTTACAGCGGGGAAAGAAAAAGCAGTGAGCAGTGTGTGAGCTTTAAAGCAGAACACTTTGTAGACTCGTCTTCGGTCTTCATGGTTGGCAGGTCTGCTGATCTTGTCTGTTCTTTTTATCTTGCTGTGTATGTGACTGTCTTTCGTCTTTTTCTCTCCTTCCCTTCTCTCCATTTCCCTGTGTGTGTGTGTGTGTGTGTGGGTGTGGGTGGGTGGGGTGTGGGGGTCTGCGTGTGTGTGTGTGTGTGTGTGTGTGTGTGTTTTGATTTGAATGTGTGTCTGTCTCCTGTCCTCTACCGTGATTGGACATTGACAGAGATCTGGAACAGCCCACAGAGACCTCTGATTCCCTATTGGTGGAGGGTTCTGGTGACTTGGAGTAAGGGCCCAGTAGTAAACTACAGAATCTGCTAGAAAAATACATCTATGCCAGCTCCACATAGTTTTTTATTATTATTATTATTATTATTATTATTATTATTACACTGAGTGGCTGGCTTGATGCATGTGAGCCATTTAGGTTTACAGAAAAGCAGCTGACTTGTTCTGTACATGTTAATACCTCTACACAGTCAGCTCTTGTGCCTTCCATTACCACCACATGAATTGAATGCAGTGGAATATGGCAGAGCTGCCACCAAACTCTCTCACTGTATACTGCTGCAACTCACTGCAAGCAGGAGAATAGACTGGCAGAGCCATGAAAAAAAAGCTAGCACAACTTTTCAGAACTGAAACACATCATCTGCTAAAGTAAATGTAAGTTATTGTGTCTTTGTATCCACTGCTGTGATGGGAATGTTAGCACATCAAAATAAACAGCTGAGGGCTCTTATTTTCCAGTTACACCATTAAACCATTGTGGAAGAGGGCACAATAATCTAAAGAGGTCCAGTTGTAGCTGAAGTAATTATTATAATGTATCAATTTAAAAAAGGTTTTTTAACATGGCCAAACTCTGCAGTATTTCAGTTAATGTTTCTACATTTGAAGTGCAAATTGAAAATGCAGGTGAAACATAGATGGAAACACACTTTCTGATGAGTAACTATACATGCGAAGCTGCAAAATTCAAACCCAAAAGAATGTGCACATACACACATTATTTTGGCACCAAAATGTTCATGGCATCAAGCTTTGTGTAGACTACATACAGTTTGTGCTTCTTAACATGTGAACAGTGTCAGCAGTAGAGTGCAGTCTGTACGCATTTGGACAGTGAATCATTTTTTGTTGTTTTGACTTGACTCAAGCTGAATTTAGAAGAATTTTCATGAAGCACTCACTGAGGTCAAAGTGCTGCTTGCTGTATGTAAACTGTTGCATTGTGACCTGTTTTGTATGTTGATGCAAAAGAGAGCAGTAGGACAGTGATGTGAATCGAAGCTGCACTTTCCCCTTATGGGGATACTTTCATATATTATTCCCTGTGCTTGAGTACAGAACAACAACAATAGAAATTGTCCAAATCCATACACAGTGCACTGGATGCATATTTGTTACACAGTGTAAGTACCAGCAGACACCACCTCACTGTGTAATGGTATCATTTTGTATAAACTGCTTTTACTAACCTCTGCATTTTATCTTTTTATCCTTCTTTCTTCTCATCTTTCTCTTAACCAACCTTAATCACACTTGCTGTGTTGAATGGATGTCACATTTCTGCTTCATCCATTCATTCCTCATTTGTCCTGTTGCCTGTCTGTATCCACCTCTGTCCTGTGGGCTCTTCATCCCTTTGCTGTCCTGTGGTCTCTCAGCTCTGCTCCTCCCTCTGAGGATCCTGCTCCTCCTCTGTCTGAGGCAGACGAACTTCTCAACAAGTAAGCTCTTTCTCTGTGTGTAAGCTTTGTCATGTGTCAAGAAACATAACCACTCACTGTACATCCAGTAAACTGGGACTAAACTCCATTTACTGGTTTGAGTTTTGGTCAGGTGCAGCCATCTGACCAAAATAGTGCTGTAATAACATCTGGAAATGATCCAGTCCTGATGCTGCAAAAGAAGTAAAGTCTAACCTTCCTCTATAAACTATAAACTTCAGATGGGATTCTTTTCATTCTGTTGCATTGGATGACTGTTTTTACCGTAGGTTTGTCTCTCCTGTCTATGTCTCTGAAGTTTAGACCTCTTGCAGACTCAGTTGAGAAACAGGGCGTCATGACATCACAGCTCTTATTGTGACTAATCCATCAGAGCTGAGGACAGAAACAAAGCTGCAGGCTCATTGTTTCTCTGCTCTCACATATCATTGAGTTCATCTTATATTCACAAAGCCTTTTTCTTTGTTTTGACCAATAGTTCACGATATTTATTGGATCTTTAATGAAGGCCACAAGGAATTAGATGGTTGAGTTACTCATTCTCCCCCAGCATTGTCTCAGTAAGAGAGAAATGCATCCAGATAGTTCAGAATTGTGTTCACTGAATTAGCTCTCAAGAGCCGGAATGAAGGCAGAGAGGGTGATCTCTCTCTCTTTAAGGAAAGCACAGCGCACTGTGAAGATAAATGACATTAATGATGATCAAAATTCACTCCAGTCATTGTTGTGTAAATCGTTGTGTGGGTCTGTACGTGAAAATAAAGTGCACAGGATGAAAAAGTTAGTGATATGAATACCAACATGATATGATCCTTGATGCAATACTATCATCTGATTGGTGCCTGACAGATCAGTGCACCCATAGTAATAACATGACTGGGTCACATTTGTTGTGACACTCAGTACGTTTACATGCAGCAAAAAATTTGAATTTCTGATCGTATCAGATAAAGACATGCATAAGACCGGATCACTTGTCTGAGTATACATGCTGTTCAGAGAATCGGATAAAGGGCCGGAGCATGGCTGACTCCGTTACGCTATGTGGAGCTTTAGCCCTCTCAACAAAGAGCCACTTCCGGTTGACCTCTACTTATCAGCAACAACAAACTATCTGACGGCATTCAAACAAAGATGGTGTATGAGGAGATGGACGATGCTACAGTAGCGTACATTTCATGCATTATTTTCCTCCTAATGATGCATATAAAAAGAACCAACGCTACGACGTCTCCTTTCACTTCCAGGTGAAAGCCCCAGCGGAAATTCTCGAGCATGCGCAGAATGCAAAATCCGATTTAGATCCGATTGCTGAGTATACATGGCGTTAAAATGCTGACTATGAACGAATTATCTAGGTGTTCTTATCCGATTTTGAGATGTCCGTTATGGTCCGAAGTAGGTCGGACTAAGGTGTTTACAAGCATTTTAAAAGTCCAAACTATGTCTGATACGATCAGAAATTCTAAATTTTTGCTGCATGTAAACATACCGACTGTGTCGAGTGTCTCCATGTACCAAATGTCACATTTTTGATAGTTGCTGCTCCTCTGATTCATTTTCAACAGTACCTAGTGACAGTTTAGTTAAAGGTGTTGACTAATCCGTTAAATGCTTTCATGCTACAGGTTTGTGTGCAAGAATAATGGAGTTCTGTTTGAGAATCAACTGCTACAGATCGGCATCAAGTCAGAGTATCGCCAGAATCTGGGTAAGTCAACACTCCGTGGTTTGTTGCCAGGTGGATTGCTCTGACATATTTGATACTTTGACTATGAACTCTGAACTCCATAAACTGCAGATGTTAATAAAACAGAATGACCTGTTAACAACTCTCTCTCTCTGTCTCTCTCTCTCTCTGTCTCTCTCTCTGTCTCTCTCTCTCTGTCTCTGTCTCTCTCTGTCTTTCTCTCTCTCTCTCTGTCTCTCTGTCTCTCTCTCTCTCTGTCTCTCTCTCTCTCTCTCTCTCTCTCTCTCTCTCTCTCTCTCTCTCTCTCTCTCTCTCTCTCTCTCTCTCTGTCTCTGTCTCTCTCTGTCTGTCTGTCTGTCTGTCTCTCTCTCTCTCTCTCTCTCTCTCTCTCTCTCTCTCTCTCTCTCTCTCTCTCTCTCTCAGGGAGAATGTACTTATTCTACGGTAACAAGACATCAGTGCAGTTTGCCAGCTTCACCACCACAGTCAGCTGTCCTGGGGAGCTTCAGTCTCATATCCTTTCTGTGCAAACCACCAAAGCTTAAAATGGGCTCACCATTTCAAAGTCATATCTCTGGATTCGAAGTAGACTTGGCCAACATTAGCTTTTTTCAGATATATCACTATGAGCATATATGTCAGCTGATGAATGAAGAAATATCAAAGATATGTGTGATATCAGTGTCACCATGCTGCAGCTCGGAAAACTTACACTGACTCTGCAAGACAGCGTGATCTCTGTGTTTGAGGTGTTTGGAAGTCGGCCTGCGTGATGTCTTGATGGTCCTTAACAGCTGGCCACAGCTCAATGTTCAGACCAAACCAGTGGAACCACTGGTAGAGGGTGGAGCTCAGATCCAACAGGTCCTCAACATCGAGTGTCTGACTGACTTCTCTGATGCCCCACTGCTCAACATCAAGTTCAGGTGAGCTCATAGAACCAACCCAAACTGGAATGGTGACCAGCAGCACCTCCACGCCATCACACCTCCTCCATGCTTCACAGAGAGAACCACACGTGTAGATACCATCCGTTCAACTTCTTTTAGTCTCACAAAGACACAACGTCTGAACCAGAAATCTCAAATTTGACAGTCAGATCTCCTCTGGTCTAATGTCCATTCATGTGTTTGTTGGTCCAAGCAGTTCTCTTCTTCTTGGTCTCCCTCAGTTGTGGTTTCTTTGCAGTAATTTGACTATGAAGCTCTGATTCACACAGTCTCCTCTGAACAGTTGATGTTGAGATGTGTCTGCTACTTGAACTCTGGGAAGCATTCATGTACTTTGCTGCTGAAATGATAAATTCAACTTGTCACAGTGGCAACCTCATAACTACAGCGAGAGAAACAATACAGAAGCTGATTTTAGTATCCGAAGCAACTCTACATGTGCAGCAACGTCTGTGTTCCTCAGATATGGTGGAGCACTGCAGAACCTGACCCTCAAGTTGCCTGTCACCATCAACAAGTTCTTCCAGCCAACTGAGATGACCTCACATGACTTCTTCCAGCGCTGGAAACAGCTTAGCCAGTAAGTGTGTGTGTGTGCGTGTGCGTGTGTGCATGCATTTAGATTCCCTTCTAAAGCTAAAGTCTATTGTATGAACGCTTTTCAGGCCTCAGCAAGAAGCCCAAAAGATATTTAAGGCCAACCACAGCATGGACACTGAAGTACTTAAGGCTAAGGTACGTCTACATCTACGAGCTGATTCTACTGTCATCATCACTGATCTCCACATCCATAATAAAAGCTGTACTGTACCTAACACTACCTAACACTAAAGCACTCATGCTTTGTTTGTAATTCTGTTACTAATGTTCCATGTTCATATCTGTCTTTGTCTTTGTTCAGTCAGCCAAAGAAAAAAGATGACCTGTCCAAACAGTTCTGACTAACACAAAGTTGAATTGGTTGGAAGTGTGTGCTAATCCATATTGTGTGGTGATGTGTTTGTCTGTAGCTACTGGGACTAGGAACGGCCCTGCTGGACAACGTCGATCCAAACCCAGAGAACTATGTTTGTGCTGGAGTGATCCAGACCAAGGGCCAGCAGGTTGGCTGTCTGCTAAGACTGGAACCAAATGCCCAGGCGCAGGTACGACACACACACTCAGGGAAAAGTCGCTCAATGTTTGGAATAACTAAATCATTCTGACTTAGTAAATACCAGAGATATAAATCATTGTTGATTAGTTTTTGTGCCTCATTTTATCGTTAGCAGGCGCAATGTACAATTCCTGAAAACTGCTTCTCCTAACTGTGTGTGTGTGTGTGTGTGTGTGTGTGTGTGTGTGTGTGTGTGTGTGTGTGTGTGTGTGTGTGTGTGTGTGTGTGTGTGTGTGTGTGTGTGTGTGTGTGTGTGTGTGTGTGTGTGTAGATGTACCGTCTGACTCTGCGCTGCAGCAAGGACTCTGTGTCCAGGCGTCTCTGCGAGCTGCTGGCCGAACAGTTCTAGAGTCCAGACCTCTACCATGACCAGTTCTCCCACCATCCCCACCAGCGACCTCTCCCTCGAGCCCTCCTGCCACACCTTTCCTCCTCCCTCCAACAAAGAATCTTTGAGTAAAAAAAAGTTGTAACCTACATAAGGGAAAAAGCAGCCACTGCTAGCAGCAGCGGCATTATTATTGTCATTATTCTTGTCCCAGATTCTGATTCCAGTTCATCTTCTTCTTGTTTATTAACATGATGCTACATTCTTGATTTTGTTGGTGTTTACCTGTGTAGCTGGTGTGTGTGTGTGCATGAGTGTGTCCCATGGTTGTACTGGGGTCCCATTCTGTTCCATCCTTATGCTATGTGTGTATGTGTGTGCGTGTGCGCGTGTGTGTGCGATTTTATTTGAATTGCTAGAACATTCCTTGAAGTCAACTTGGTAAAGCTGTTGATCGCACACATGCACTCACCCCCGCCCTGCACATTCACACACACACTCTCTCTCTCTCTCTCTCTCTCTCTCTCTCTCTCTCTCTCTCTCTCTCTCTCTCTCTCTCTCTCTCTCTCTCTCTCTCTCTCTCTCTCTCTCTCTCTCTCTCTCTCTCTACTCACTCACTTACACTTACACTCTCTCACACACACACACACACACACACACGCACACACACACACACACACACACACACACACACACACACACAGTGGTTCTGGTGAGACCTGAGGGTCCAGCACTCTGATCTGTGCTGCTTTTGCCCACTAATTTCTGCGAAGCATTCCAACTGAAAAATGTGCTCACAGCTTTGGATCCTCTTTGAGGCCCTCCGGCATGAACCCCCCTACTTTATCACCTGATCCCACTCCTGAAGCCCTGTAGTGATTAATTTCAATGAACGAGTACACTTGTTTATGTTCTTGATGTGTATGTAAATATGTGCCAGTGTATTACTTTATTGCTTTCTGAGACATTCCCATCATACTGGTTTAAAAGGCCTGAGATTATCTGATCCGAGCCGCCCAGCAGGAGGATGGCACAGAATGGACACTATGTAGCTAATGGGTACAGGGAGGAGACTCAGTCAGTGACAGTCTGTTAAAAAAACAGTCTTTGTCGGACAGGAGAAGGTGAGATTTCTGCTTTATTATAAGCATTTCCAAACATTTACAAGAGAGAAAACTTAATGAGGACTAACAAATATCTGATTAAGTTCCCCACCTCTAATGAAGATCATCACACAGCTGCTTCTCTTAGCTTTTCAATGGTAGGCACCTCCATCTTAAAGGATGCTGATGGTGGCTGAGGTTGCAGCACCAGTGTTTATATAGAGTCCTATTGATTTTCTTTCTGGAGAATTGCACAGTCTTAGATAGATGCACCATAATCATGTAAAGGATATACGACAGACGATAGATTCTGCTGCAGCTAAATCCAGCACCAACATGTTTGATTTCATTCCATTCCAGGCCAGACACAGATTAGTCTGATGTACATATGCACACATTCATATTCCTGCGCCTGCAGCCAAGCATTTATAGAGGAGATCAATGCCAACACACACGATTGACACACAACCACTACAATATACGTTTGGAGAACACAGATGTCCAACAAGCTGAAAATGTTTAGATCCACAGTTTTTTAACTCCTCCCAGGCTTCCTCTCACGCACAAGCGCTGATGTCGTGAGAGAGGACAGGATGTATGACACCCAGATGTCCATTACAACTACAGGGGACTCTATATGTGTGTGTGAATGTGTGTGTGGCTGTAAGCAGGTAAGAAAAAAAAAAAGCCTAAAGACATTTCTAATACATGGTCACATTACATTCTGTGGCTGCACGGCAATCACAGGACATTGAACTTTGTTGTGGAAAATGTAGTCATTTTGTCATTCTGTGAGTGTGTGTGTATGTGAGTTTGTGTGTGGGTGTGTGTGTGTGTGTGTGTCTATGCAGTATCCACTAGCTAATGCAGCCTCATGTATCGGTGTTAAGAACCTGTCCAATACCTGTGTTAGAATTAAGAGTTACTCTGTAATGAAAAAATGTGAAAGTAAAACTATGCCATATATCCAACATCACGCCTCCTGTGGTGTGTCACATTCATACACAATGATGACAGCAGCTTTCTTTCTGTGCATTAGGTGGTCAACATGATTAAACTAAACTTGAAATTCTCCCTCGTCACTGAGTAATATAATGAGTATTATTGTCTATAAGCATTAATAGACTATACCTTAGGCTGGAGTAACTTCTTGTGCCTTGCATTATGTCACATAACACAAATTCTTTTGTAGCTACTGAACAGTGTGTATGATATTTTTCTCCTATGATATCAGTATAATATATGAAAGGGAGCACAGCTTTTCATGCTGTGATCACTGCATCCAGACTAATGGGGTGGGGGTGTGTTTTTTCTGTGTTGCTTGGTCCCTACACATCTGAAGAGTCTGTCCATTCCTGCGGGGTTCCTCAAGGTCATTTAGCTGACACTTTTATCCACAGCAACTTACAGGGAGCAATTTGGGGTTCACGGACACTTTGCATGCAGACTGGAGGAGCCGGGGATCGAACCTACGATCATCTGGTTAGAGGACGACCCATTCTACCTCCTGAGCCACAGCCACCCCTTTTTTTATTTGTAAATTGATATATCTGCTTCCCTGAGGTCACATCATCAAATTTGAAGGTATCTCTTAATACTGTTATGCTGAAGATATTCAACTCTAAGTCTGACAAACTGACTTTTCTGGCTGGATGGCTGTCAAGATAAGTCCTTATTGCTAAAGATTGTATAGTTTCAAAGGTTGCTCAATTTATTTGTCCCTCACCTTAGCTGTAAAGTCTAGTGTTGAAATATTGGAAATTTGTTAAGTCTCTGCATTTTATATGGTAAATGGACTGTACTTATATAGCGCCTTTCTAGTCTTTCAACCACTCAAAGCGCTTTACAGTACATATCTCATTCACCCATTCACACACTGATGGCATTGGCTGCCATGCAAGGTGCCAACTGCTCATCAGTTTTAGGAGCTAACCATTCATACACATTCACACACTGATGGTGCAGCCTTCAGGAGCAATTTGGGGTTCAGTATCTTGCCCAAGGACACTTCGACATGCAGACTGGAGGAGCACCAATCCACCGATCAGTGGAGGACCCGCTCTACCTCCGAGCCACAGCCGCCCACTTTATAAAATCATTTATTCCACAATAAGGAATAAATCATTACAAGTTAAGGCCCAGGTTTCCATGTTCATCTTTCTCGGTTTAAGACTGGCAAACATGTCAAAGAGTTCACACAGGCTTTGCCTTCCAGTGTTGCAGTAGCTACTGACTGTGAGTGATCCTGGAAGAGACTCCACACATCAGGATAGAAATGTTTCATCGTGGGATAAAGGTTATCACTCGGAACAACTTTGTATTGATTGGTCCAACATTCAGTCTTGTAGTGTGCTCTTTGTGTACAGCATACATGCATTTGTAGAGAATCTGGTGAAGGAGGACTCATCTGACCAGTTTTTTTTCACATCTCTGTAGACCAGAGCCTGTGGCCTTTACACTGAACTTTCACATGTGCATTCGTGCACTGCAGTCTTACTATCATATCCTCTCTATATAACTGTCAACGCACTCTTCTTGCTTACAGTCCACACTGACATTAACAGTCACTTTCCATTTTTCCTCACATATCGCACTCATGTGCACTTTCAACCACAATGTGCACCATATTTGTCTGTAAGAACACTACAAAACCACCAGAATAAATGCTGTTTAATGCTGTTTGAATGCTGAGTTGCCTGAAAAACTTTGATACTTAAAATAGTGATCTTATTTTCAGGTTTCAGCTCAGCTGCAGTTTGCTGTACTGAGCTGGAAATAAATTATGGAAACTATCCACACTTACCGGCCTAGATGGGCTTCTTGTTTGTGTCCTACTTTAGCCCACATCCTCTTTGGCCTGTAGTCTGTAGGGAGTGCTACTGCTCTGACGTCTTCAGAGCCACTCCCTGGTAACACCTCTAGGCCAATAGTCTGGTTTTCATTGCACAGTGTTTGGTAGTGCAAAACTCAAATGGACATAAGAAACACAGCACTCGCTCAGGTGGTAGAGTGAGTTGTCTAGCAGGATTCTTCCCCTCAGTCCAGTTGAACTGTCCTCAAAAACGATACTAAACCCCAAATTGCTCCAGATGACTGTGCAAATGTGTATGAATGAGCTTAGTATCATTGTGAACGCTTTGGATAGGAAGCACTGTATAATTCCCGATGAGCAGTTGATGATTCTGCATGGCAGCCTCTGTCATCAGTGTATGAATGTGTGTCAATGGGTGAATGTGACAAGTGTTGTAAAGTGCTTTGAGTGGTCGGCAGAAGCTTCTCAGCTAATTTCTTCTGTTTTCCTGATTTGATCTCATGAAAGTTTCAAATGTTTGCAGGGATTTGGATGAAATAGAGACGAGTTGTGTGTAACTGCATGTCTTGAGAAGCAGCCAGAAGATAAAACAAAGATATCTGTACTGTGTGCAGGTGATCAGTGCTTTATTCTGTCGGGGTCCTGCTGTAAAATAAGCCCTTTAATTATTTTTTAAGAAGTGGATGGAAAAGTGAAAAATAGTCCAAATGTCATTGTACATAGCTTCCATATCAAAAATGATATGAACAAAAAATGGTAATATGCTAATTCGGGCTACATATTAAAAATGCTCATGGTGGAATTGTTGGGTCTCTGTACATAATATTATAAAGAGTACGGTCTAGACCTGCTCTGTATGAAAAGTGTCATGAGATAACTTTTGTTATGATATGGCGCTATATACATAAAATTGAACTGAATTGAATTGAAATTAAAAACTAATATGCAAACTAGGATAACATATCCAAAATGAAATGTCAATATGTCAGACATATTGGAAATGTAATTCTATTGATATCATCAGTGATATACATATATAAAATGAATTCATGCTAACTAGGATGACCTATTCTAAATATATATACTAATCAGGTTACGAGCCACTTGTCAAAAGCAAAGGAGTGATATCTGATATAACAGTTTTATTGTATGCAGTGTTCATCTACAATGTAGAAAATAATAAAAATAAAGAAAAACTGAATCTAGTCAGAATTGAATTTTAGAGTAATGTAATGTTTTGAATTCTATTTATGATTTCTGTGATTGTAGAACGATTATGTAAGGGACCTTTCATTAGAACAAGTCCAAACTGACAGAAAGCAGCTGTTGGTGTGTACCATGATGTGCTGTGTATTTATGTTTGTATGTATGATGGAAAAGGCCTTCCATGTTGCCACAAACAGCCTGCCTGCTTCTGCTCCATCAAAGCTGCTGAGGGGCTCCTTGATACAGCGGAGATGCTTGTGCGCATGTGGAAGTCAGGCAAGGCGCCGATTGGCTGAAGATGACATCATCCAGTCGAGATCTATTGTTGGAAAGAGGATGAGCTCATCGTTTCGACGCCAGTCTGAGAGAGCACGGTGTGGACGGAGCACGCAGTAGCAGCAGAGGACACTTTGACCAGAACGAGTGTGCAAAGCTCGGAGTGAGTGACGGAGGACGAGGACCATCCCGGGGACTTTAAACAGGGACACTTCAAGTGAGTAACATGACATGTCAGATTTGACGTGAGGTTCTGTCTCAGCTGTGAGTGCTGACGGTGGAAAAGTTGCATGAGAGTCGCTTCTGACGGCAGCTGAGTTCTGATAGAGCAGACCGACATTTGGACCATTGTGAACCTAACCTGCGTGTTGTCCTGCAGGTATGGTCTGGTCCCGGGAGAGAGAGGCGGAGCGGCCTCCGCTGTCTGTCATCATCCCGCGGCTCTACCTCGGAGCGGAGAGCGACGTGACGCAGGTAAGATGAGGAGCAGAGACAGCCTGTTCACATCCCTGACCCTAACCTGACTCCTTTCATTCATGCTCCAACATTCCACTAAAGTAACATTATGACTTCTGTTATTATTATAAATTCTTTTGTCTTACTGATGCATCCATGCATGCAATTCATTCCATATTTATCTCAGTGGAACGTGGTGAAATAACAAGTACAATACAGTCCACTGATATGAAGCAATAGTGTCAGAGCCTACTGAAATATGCCTGGCATCATACTGAATACAATGACATCACTTTACCAACAGACAAGCTCCGTGTGTGTGTGTGTGTGTGTTTGTGTGTGTATGCGCAGGACCGGCTGGCCTCTCTGGGTATTTCCTACGTGCTGAGTGTGAGCCGCTGCAGCCCCCAGCCCTCCTTTCTGCCCTGCTCCAGATATCTTCGCATCCCTATTGATGACTCCCTGTGGGACGACCTGCTGCCCTGGATCCCACAGGCTCTGCACTTCATCGGTCAGGACTCACTCTCCCTTTTACAAGCACATTTCCTCCAATCTGCATAACACACATATTGATCATATTGATAAAAGCAGCTATTTGAATGATGCTGCTTGTCGCTGTCTCTGCAGTTGGACTTAATGTCTCTCTGTGCTGTGTGTTCAGATGCAGCCATGTCCTCTGGTGCCTCTGTGTTGGTTCATTGCGCTGCAGGAATTTCTCGCTCCCCGGCTCTGGCCGTCGCCTACATCATGTACAGCCTGGGAATGGATCTGGACCATGCCTACAGGTATGCCACACATTCATACTGCAGCCTGGTTTGAGCCATGTGTTGTGAAACAGAGTTGTGAATGTTCCATTAATAGGTCCGATTTGAAAACCTAAACATAAAGTATAAAGGTAATACAAATACGTCTGTCCTGTCTGTGAGTCAAACAGAACAGCAGTTCAAGTACTCACAATGTTAACAATCTTCTGCTTTGAATTATAACTATTACAGTTATATAACTGTATAGATAACTAACTTATTGAAGGATACAAACAGCAACAACAGACGTGCTCTAAAAGTTGTTTGGATTGACACATGGGTGGAAATTGCAGGAGGGACAGCAGCTCCCCTCCCTGGGAAATCATGAGCTGTCCCCCTTAATATATCATTGTAAACATAACTAAATATAAGTATAATAATAGATTGTGCTAATTCTAGACATGAAACAATGCCTTCTATCCGTCACGTCTGTCTGTGTGAACGTGATGCAACAAGTGTTTAAAACCGCTTTGAGTGAGAAGTGCTATATGAATAGAAGTCCATTTACACACACATGTGCATGTGCACAACTCAGCCCTGCTGACATGCGGGTATGTGTGCAACAACAACTTGAAAAAGTCACACACTGTCCAGGGCCATATAATGAGGTTGTTTAGAGCAGAGCAGTCGTCCCCTTGGTAAATCCTAAACACATCATGTACATGACAGTGAATGACACGGAAACCGGACAGCTCTGTCAGTGTTATTATTCTCATTCTTTATGCTGTCACATTTCCTGTTCTTCTTTTCACATATCCCTGTTCCATTGGTTTGTTTGTGTCATGTCAATTCTTATCTCTCATTTTGCACTAATCAAAGAAGAAACAGATAACTGTACTGTCTGACCACACTGTACTCAGTGTAGAAGATCAACCAGAGTCTGTATGTGAGCTGTAGAAGACCAGTAGTCTTAACCTGCCTCCTGTCTGTCCCCTCATAAGGTTTGTGAAAGAGCGTCGGCCCTCCATCTCCCCAAACTTCAACTTCCTGGGTCAGCTGCAGTACTTCCAGAGCACTCTGAGCCAGAAGGCCTCTGGTGAGGACCTCCTCATTCAGCAGCTGGATAATCGCCCGCCATCTATCAATGACAGTGTTAACTACACTCACAGCAGTCAGAACATGAATCATCAGGCTGACAGTCTCATCAGTGGCTCAGCGGAGGTCAAACAGGCACACAGAGAGGATTCCTACCACGCAAAGGATACACTGCAGAGACACTCACCTTCAGTTGGAAGGGGCAACCAGTCAGGGAAACTCCGGACTCTTCATCTCAATCTCAATCAAAACCAGCAGCAATTGCAGGTGCCATGTGAGGTTTCGCCTCCAAGGCTCTGTGAACCAGCAGCAAAGCCCACACAACTACAACTCCCAGCAGGCTCTGCTTCTATATTAGAGAAACGCAAAAACCTGACCCTCTCTTTGACCCCTTTGGGAGTCTGCCCTACCTCCCCTACAAGCAGTTGCCAGCAAACAAGGTGCAGCACAAAGTCCAAAACTGTCCACGATAGGGAGATGAGAGAGTGGCCTGAGGCAAAGACACAGAATAACAGTTGCTTCTACAGGCAGGCAGAGGACACCAATGGGGACCAGAGCCTCCCCCACAGCAAGTGCACCCAAGCTGAGGTGAAGGAGCAGGGCCTGCTGTCACCGTTCAGCTTCACCCTCAACAAGCTGCTGGACTGGGGGGAGAGGGTGCTGCTGGGAGGGGTGTTTGTCCACCCTGTAAGGATGGGACAGCCTGCACTGCCGTCCAGGTGCTGAGAGTGCTGGATGGGGGTGCAGGAGCCACTGTCCTTTCTGTTTATATCTGTGCATGTTTGTCAAGAGGAACCAACCCACACACGTGATGCATACACCCGCATGGGAGGTCTAACAGAACTTTTGTCTCCCATTCATTCACTCATTTATTTATTTATTTATTGCAGAGCTGACTATAATGTAATTATACTGAACAAAACTGGTCACCTTATCTTGTCATTTGTACAGGTAAGACAGAAACTTTTAGCATAAATTGTCTTGAGATGCATTTACTGATGATTAAAGATGACATTTCAACCTTTCCTTGTTGCCTTTTTCTCAGCCTGAGGCTGCGATTTAGAGACCTGACAGAAATTAGAGAGCTGTGCACTTAAAATCAAGCGTAACAGATATGAAAGTGGGTAAAGGTCCACTCAGATTACCTCAGAGACCCCAATAGCTCTTGGCTCACTGTGAGTGGTTTATTCTAATTTAAGTGAAAATGTATTTGTAGATATGCACCATAAAGCACCATGTCACCTGACACAATAAGAGCCTCACTGACGCCATTGTTGTGCCTAATTGCCCCTCTCTATCTTTAACTCAACCGGTCGTGGTGGATGACTGTCTACCAATGAGCTTGGGTCTGCCTGAGGTTTCTGCCTGTTAAAAGGAAGTTTTTCCTCGCCACTGCCGCCAAGTGCTTGCTCATGGTGTATGAATGAGCTTAGTATCATTGTGAACGCTTTGGATAGGAAGCACTGTATAATTTCTGATGAGCAGTTGATGATTCTGCATGGCAGCCTCTGTCATCAGTGTATGAATGTGTGTCAATGGGTGAATGTGACAAGTGTTGTAAAGTGCTTTGAGTGGTCGGCAGAAGCTTCTCAGCTAATTTCTTCTGTTTTCCTGATTTGATCTCATGAAAGTTTCAAATGTTTGCAGGGATTTGGATGAAATAGAGACGAGTTGTGTGTAACTGCATGTCTTGAGAAGCAGCCAGAAGATAAAACAAAGATATCTGTACTGTGTGCAGGTGATCAGTGCTTTATTCTGTCGGGGTCCTGCTGTAAAATAAGCCCTTTAATTATTTTTTAAGAAGTGGATGGAAAAGTGAAAAATAGTCCAAATGTCATTGTACATAGCTTCCATATCAAAAATGATATGAGCATTTTTAATATGTAGCCCGAATTAGCATATTACCATTTATGCTAATTCGGGCTACATATTAAAAATGCTCATGGTGGAATTGTTGGGTCTCTGTACATAATATTATAAAGAGTACGGTCTAGACCTGCTCTGTATGAAAAGTGTCATGAGATAACCTTTGTTATGATATGGCGCTATATACATAAAATTGAATTGAATTGTATGCACAGAGAGGAGGAAGAGGCCACAGCAGGTTATTGTGTTCAGAACATGAAAACTGATTCCTCAATGACAACTTATAGAAAATGGAATGATAATGTTAGATCTATGAAGCCTATAGTGTAATGTAATCATATTCTTATTTTTATTATCATCCATAAGAAAACAAAACTTCCATCATAATATCATAAAGGTCAAGTATATGTATATGTGTAAGAATGGCTCCAGTCATAGTGCATTAAAATTGACTTCATAAGGCACACTGCTTGAGGCTCGTTGTGTAATGTTAACAGCAGGTTGTTAGACTCAGGTTTGGAGTGTGTCCACATACAGAGGTGTGGTATGTGTTGCCTCTGGGCGCAGAATTCCAAAGCGTTCCACATTTGGATTACATCTGGATTGGTGCTGCACAGACGTTAAATATAGAAAGAAAAAGTTGTGAAGTTATATTTACGTTCATTTTCCAGCTGAAACCAAAACTATCAAACATTATGACGGAAAATCAGAACTACTTTGTCACACTTGGGAGCTCGTGTTGCTTTTACACTCTGCGCGAGACAGAAGGTTGAAATGATGTCACGGATACTCCAATTGACCAAATAAGGAAATTGACACATGGGAGTGGAATTCGTTCTGGTCACTTTTCAGTTTTAAAGAGCAAAAAGCTGAAGTGTGTGTCCAGCTCTATCATATCTTTTCTACTCTTCGTGTCTGTCACCGACACACACTCACACACACACACACACACACACACACACACGCTCACACACACACACACACACACACACACACACACACTGCTGTGAATGTTAGTGTGTGTGAGTTGCCTTCGACTTTCTTGAGCAAAGAGAAAAGAGGAAGCAGTTCCGCCCTCAGAAGCTGTGAGGAGGCCGCGAAAAGAGCAGAAAGACGAAGAAGAAGAAAGTCCTCCGACACTCGCTCTTCTTCTGCCAGCTGTTCTTGGCGGGGGGACGGTGGAATTCAGGCGGGAACGAACGACGTAGTTTTGGTTCGAAGACGTCGCAGAAAATGAGCTTCATGTAAGAAGTTTCAGTTCGGAGTTGCACCGTTAAAAGCGTCCATGCTGCTCTCCTCTGCTAATATTAACGTTAACGGGCGCCTTTACTGGAGTACTCGCTTTGGAATTTGGCTCTAGCTGCTGTGGAACGGCGGGTCTCTGTTTCAGGCCTGGGAAAGTTTTTGGTTCGGACGAAACCCAGTTGAAAAGCAGAATGAGTGGAGAGGAGGAAAGATTCAAACTGGTGGTGGTGGGAGGAGGAGGGGTGGGGAAGAGCGCCCTGACCATCCAGTTCATCCAGGTACTCTCTCTACCTGTACTCTGTGTTAGCCTAGCTCCTTCAATGACTTATTACCGTCATATTATACACGATGATACATTGTGACTTTATGATTGCTTAATAAACCATTCACTTATTCTTTATAGAACATCTAGTAGTAAGTAGAGTGTGTGCAGATCAGGTGAGAGCTCAGAAAACTGTTGTTCATATGAATGTTTTATCACTCATCATAAATCACTGGTGAGACATTCATCAAGCCTTTAGTGGCCTTTAATCTCTCACATCAGTGTGTTCAGTGTCTCATGTGTTTTTCCATTTCCAGCCTGTACCTGGTGCATGTAGCTCACAGTAACAAAGAGCCAAACATGACTGTTGCAGCTGCAGTCCTGTTACAGATCTGCAGCCCTCATCAGCCGTGGTTGAAACACTTTGCACCACAGGTCACAGTGTTCACTTGTCACCGATTCAAACTTTGAATTTAAAAATATCTCACAGTTTTCCTTCACGTGTGGCTTTGATTGCCTCAACACAAAGAAACAGAATGAGCAGGAAACTGAGCAAGGCCAGTCAAAGGCACTACATTCAAAGTGATACGTCAGATTTGGAGTAAAGTGGTAACAGGCACAAACACTGGTATGCCCATTGCCTTTAAGCCTGGTTTGTGCTCACCACATTGTCCTCAGTGCAAAGGTTCACTTGCCAAAAAGGACTTTGAAGCCAATTGGACATAGTGGTCAAACTGTGTAATTACAACATGATTCACACTGGCTTCAAATTCAATTTTCCATTGCACAATCATGACTAAAAAGTGTCTGTAAGATGGTGGATACAGTTTTTGAGAGTCACAGCTCCTGTGAAAAGTAACAATACCACACAGTGTGTCAAATCTGTCACTAACAGCTCTATAGATGTAATGCAGTAGAAAGCACAGCATAAGCCTGTGCAGTAATATAAAGTATAAAATGGAGATACAGAATTGCTACACTTTGTGTTCTACTATTTATACATTAGTAACAAATGGCCACTCTCCAATAGAGCCAAATATTTCTTGAGTATTGTAAAACAAGTCTGTGTATTTAATAGAAACTGTGCCAACAGCTGTCACTTGTTATTAACACTGAGTGTGTCCCACAGTCCTACTTCGTGTCAGACTACGACCCCACCATTGAAGACTCATACACCAAGATCTGTACTGTAGACGGAAAGGAGACCCGGCTGGACAGTAAGACTCTGTCACACTGGACATAAATCCATATTTCACACTGTTTGTTAGTGATTGCAGGGTGTGTGAGGGCTTTGTTTGAAAGCAGAGGGTGCGTTGCACCATGATGTGGTATGACACAGGCGGCGTGTTTGCTCTCTGGATGTTTCATTCCCTTGTTAGGACTTGTACTTGGCTGGTGTTGCTGCATCGGGCTAAGCTGTGTGTGTTGGGTCACACTGCTGTTTCACTGCACAGTAATATGTGAATCATCAAATGTAAACATTGTGTCTGCAGAGCTTCTGTTTGTATGACTCTTCATACGTATGTTCACATATTTTTCACTAGTCTTTATATGTCGTCCTTCACAAACATCACTGTACACAAATCATACAGTTTATTGGATGAGGTAGGAGGAGGTCATTCTCTCTATAACAACATAGATGTGATTTTTTTTATACTGAGGGGACTATGCTGCAGAGTGATGTGTACACTGATGTTGCAGTGTGTGGATGGGTGGTGTAAAGGGTGGGACCCGCATATCATGACACTCACTCATGTCTACTCAAAGGCTCTGTCAGAGTCCTCAACAAGAACGTGAGCTTCGTCAGTCCCAGTTTATGCCTCTCGTGTAGCCTTCAATCTTCAAGTTTTTGGTAAAATCCAGAAGCTTGTTGTTGTTTCATTTCCAAAACACTCAAATTCTCTGACTCTATGGATACAAAAATTCTACCTTGTTTTCCAAGTCAGTCCAAATAAAGAAGGTAGCTTGAAATGACATATCTAACTGACCGATTTGTGAGATTAAATCATTTTTCAATATTTTTCTATATGAATGTTTCTTTCCATTAATATTTCCACATAAGGTCATAATTGTATAATTTGCTAAGCAGGGTCATTTCTGTCAGACATCTGTCTAGAGATTAGTACATAGAACAGAGCATGTTTTTATCCACATTGTTAAAGAGTCTTTGAGGGTTCTGGAAATACCTGCAGAGCAGCACTGGCTGTTGTTAAACTACCTTCTTGTCTTCAGAGATTTATCTTTCAGATAGAGCTGCAACAATTACTCCATGAACATAAAAGTAACTGACATTATTATGGCTATATGACTATTATGACTATTTTGTTAATCAACTAATCATTAAATGAATGTCTCATGTTTTAATCTTATCTTATATTTTGAATAAAACAAAGAGAAAATGGGATGGACATTTTTCATTATTTTCTGATATTTTATAGCTCAAACAATTCACTAGAAAATAACTCAATTAAATTATCAGTAATAAACATAATCACTAGTTGCATATGAATACAGAATCTGTAGGAAAGGGATCAGTGATGATTTAGCTTTTTACCAGCTTTTTTAAAGTTATCTGTATTCACATGCAGATTAACTGCATCAATTTTTTGCTGGTCATGGCCCCCAGAGGCTGAATTGTTTCAGCCCTACTGTCAGAAAATCTGATGCTTTGCTCTGTGACTCGAACCTGATAATAAAACATGAGAGGCATAAAGGGACTGCTGTGCTCACAACTTAAAGGTCCAGTGTGTCAGATTTACAGAATATGACAGAAATAAAATCATATTCATGTTTTCCTCAGTGTATCTGAAAATAAACCAAACCAAACAGTAGCTCTAGAAAGGGCTTTTTGTGACCACCGTAGTTTCTTCCTGCTTGTAACAGGGCGGGGTTGCAAACTGACACCACTGTTCTCTTCTTACTGATACTTTAAGACACTCTTAGAAATGATTTTGGATGAAGCAGTGTGTCCCACCCACATATAAAAGACATGTAACTTATTGGAACATGGCATCCATCCATCCATTGGATGTTCAACATCCTTTTCACTAATCCTCATTTCATCTTTGTTGAACTGGTCATTTACATTTAGTCATTTAGCAGACGCTTTTATCCAAAGTGACCTACAGAGAAGGGAATAATCAAGGTACAGTGCAATAAGAAAGTGTTAGTGCAACAGTAAGTGCTATGACAATTCTTAAAGGGGTATATCTCTAATTGTTTGTAGTGCTAGCAGAGGAGGTCCACTCTGAAGAGCTGGAGGTCTTCAGGAGTTTGTTAAAGGTAGAGAGGGATGCCCCTGATCTGGTAGGAACTGGTAGTGTGTTCCACCAACGGGGAACAGACGAGAAAAGTCTGGATTGCCTTGAACGAACGGGTGGCAGAGCCAGGTCGTTATTGGTGGATGTGAGGTAACATATGCCTGTATAAGGGCGTTCAAGTAGGTGGGTGCAACCGGAGACTACTTTGTAGGCGAGCATTAGAGATTTGAATTTAATGCGGCCTGCTACAGGTAGCCAGTGGAGCTCGATGAGCAATCACCGCCACCTCAAACCCTGTCAGTGCTTCAACATATTGTTACCACCCATCAACTAACTCCTCCTAAGCTTCTACTAAACACAGCCTTCTTTCATGCCTAAATATGTTTAAATATGTACCTGACCTCAGTTATCTGTTACACATCCTGTACCTACACACAACTGTTAATAATACTGTGTCTGTCTGTGTGTCTGTGTGTGTGTGCGTGTGTGCTTCTCAGTCTTGGATACAGCAGGTCAGGAAGAGTTTGGGGCGATGAGGGAGCAGTACATGCGCTCAGGAGAAGGCTTCTTACTGGTGTTTGCACTCAACGACCGGGGCAGGTAATGGAAAGTGTGTGTGTGTGTGTCAAATGGACCCTGTGCCTGACCACTCCAAAGCTTTGTGGTTCATAAGTTCAAATAAAAAAGCACAAATATTCATATGTGGCACATTTTGGTTAAAGCTGTTGGCAAATTTACAAACCTGACAAATAAAAATATGGATTAATGTGCCTTACATAAACTTTTTATGTAAGGCACATTAATCAAGTAAGTGTTTAGGATTTCACATGTTTCACACATCACATGTTTTGGCTTTGTGTTCATTAAAAAAAGAAATATTTGATCTACTTAAGTATGACTGGGAGTTTACAGTCAGGTTTCTCACAGTGCAATCACTCTGCATATGTAAACAGAGCCAGAGCAAACCAACTGAAGGGAACCTCTTGAATCAACACTGGGATCATGTTTGCTGTTTGCTTTGTTTATGACTTGATGACGAGCTGATGTGATGTGTTACATATTGTGGCCTCACATCCACAGTCTGTGCTTGTTCTTCTGTCCTTCTAACAGCTACCATGAGGTCCAGAAATTTCACACCCAGATCTTGAGAGTGAAGGACCGAGATGACTTCCCCATGGTGCTGGTTGGAAACAAGGCTGACCTGGAACAGCAACGAGTGGTCAGTAACAACTAATGCATCTCTGCAGTGTCATTAGTGGAAATGGAACATTTTACACTTTTACCACCACACAAAATATTAAAAGATAAGAATCAAATAATAATTCAAAACAAGGCTCTCAAAGTGCCACCATCCTGACACGTTCCACATGTACAGTAGTGTTGGCACAGTGTAGACAGTCTAAACAGGAGGCATGTATATTTCTGATCATAAAATTATTTATTGTCGACTATTGTTGACCTGCTCTTCTCTTTCTAATATTTCTGACTGCAGTATGTTTCCAATCCTTCATTTTACCTCTGCTGACGATCTTGTCACATTTCAGCTCATTACTAATCGTGGATGTACGTGCGCTTCCTGCATGAATGTGACTATGTAGCAGGTTGATACAGGAAATGCAGAACTTTTTTCAAATTTGAAAAGACATTTCAGTGATCTTGTAGTTTAAGATTCCTACATGTACCAATGGATGACTACCACGGTTTAAGAACTAGTGTTATTAATTCAAGAGTAATGAATTTATTTTAGTATTAATGTCTCAGGTTGTTCTTTCAAAACACTATGAAAAGCTTCAAAAACAGGAGGAGAATCAAATGTCTGAGGTGTAGCGTAGGCTTTCAGTAACACTCATTGACTTCTTGTTTCTTAACACAGTGTTTTGTTTGTACACCCCCTGACATTTCAGAGAATACTGCAATACGTGCCTCTGTGCACCCTTGTAGTTCATGTACCATCTGTGAAGCTGTATCTCACAGAAGTATAGACAAAGCTTGGCTCAAGGTTGCTGGTTGAAACTGCTTTCTCGATTTTTAGCGTAGCTTCTCTTCGATCACCTCTGTCAGGGTGTTTGTGGCCTGGTTGTACAGGATTCTCTCCCCATTCCTTCCTCCCATAGGCCTCCTCACTGGATTTTAACTGTAAACCAGCACATATGTTGTTGTGCAAAATGTTTTACAGTTTACAGTCAAAGGAAATGTTTTCTAAGAGAGGGCTTTCTCTAACACTGTAACAACTGTAGTCAACCTTTGTTTATGTAGAAGAAGATGCATGGTCCACAGCTGGAAGCCCAACAGCTGTAGTGGACAGTCAAGCCAGATTTTGGTGATGCACAGGGCAGCAGATCTGTAAATGTCAGTGATTACTCTGTTCAGAAGCAGCAGTTCATCCATTTTGTTGGCCAGAGAGCGTTCGGCTAGATGTATTGACAGAAGCGCACTGTTGCAGTTTAACCAGTGCTCTGGCACACTGGCAACCTGCCGGGATCTCTTGCAAATCCTGTATAGAGCTGCTGCTCCTTCAACTAAAACTTTTATAAAACTTTGTGAAGTCAAGTGAATTGAAGGTGTTATTTTTCCTCCTGGTGATTGTAAGAGACAGTGAAAACTGAAACAATACAAGCTGCACAAAACTGAGGCTACCATCCACAGTGATATCTTGTTGCTATCATAAATGTTTTTCCAACATCAATCTTACAACTTTTAAAGTAACCTCCTTCTCAGCAAACCTTTTAAAACCTTCTATCTCTTCCCTGAACTAACCTCCTCACAATAGAGTAATGTACACGTGGATCACTCATTGTTGAAGTGAATGGAGAGCATAATGAGAGCACTAGTGTACAGGATATAAAGGATGAGGTGACAGTGGATGGAGGCATGGCCTGGATATTGTTTGCTTTGTCTGCAGATCTCCAGGGAAGATGCTCAGGCATTCGCCAGAGAGAACAGGATCCACTACATGGAGGCTTCAGCCAAGAATCGCTACAACGTGGATGAGGCCTTCCTGGAGCTTGTGCAGATTATCAGGTATAGTTCTTAAAGGTACAAGGAGTATGTTTGTCATAGTTTGGCTGGGCTTTTGGTGTCACAGCCATTAGTCTCTAAATATTTAGTCTGTTATCTTATAGTTTTCCATTTTCCTCCACTGCAAACATTTGAACCTCGGCTGGTTCCTTTCTGTGTGGAGTTTGCATGTTCTCCTCGTGTCTGCGTGGGCTCTGTCTGGGTACTCTGGCTTCCTCTCACAGTCCAAAGACATGAACCTTAACAGGTTAATTGGTGACTCTAAATTGTCCGTAGGTGTGAATGTGAGTGTGAATGGTTGTTTGTCTCTATGTGCCCTGTGATGAGCTGCTGACTTGTCCATGGCGCACAGCTGGGATAGGCTGCGGCCCCCATGACCCTGATGAGGAGAAGCGTTTACAGAAAATGGATGGATGGATGTTTGGGTTTATGAGTAATCTTCTGGTCCACCTTTTGAAATGAAAAAAAAAAATGAAAATGAAATATTAAATATTATAATATCCAGTTATAATACCGTATTATGTATTGCTGCACAGAGGCTTGTAATACTCAAAGAAAGTTATCAGATCTATTTTCATTTTTGGTCATGACGATTAAGATGCAAACAGTGTTGAAGTAATTCAGCAGGAATGTGGGCTCGCATGGATGTGATGGCTAATGCAGCAGCTTGTTGGATGACAGCAAAAGCATCTTAGCTTGTGTCAGTGTGAACACACACTCATCTGTCCTTTTTGAACATGTTGCTAGAACTTGAATACAGTATCACCTCCTGAGCAGTGTCCAAATAAAGTCCCAGGAACTCATGCCCAGACCAGGGAACAAATCTAAAGCAGAACCTGTGACATGATGTTCTTTGTGTAAAATCTTCCTGTTTTCAGGAAGTTTTCAAACTTTTTTAAAGCTGCATTAATCAATATGTTACATCAACAGTGACTGAAATAACTTCAGGATGATTGATCCTTCTCTTCCCTCCTCTCTCTTTTCTACTTTTCCGTCCACAGAAGGTTTCAGGAGATGGAGTGTCCTCCTCCTCCAGCTCATCACACAGGGAAACAGAAGAGTGGCGGCTGTCCCTGTGTCCTTCTTTAAGGACTGTTACTATGGACACCAAAGCCTCGTCCCTAGACAGCTTGTCCAAAAAGGAGTGTGTGTGTGTGTGTGTGTGTGTGTGTGTGTGTGTGTGTGTGTGTGATGTGTCTGTGTGAGAGATAAGGTTCATCATTTTCTTTCCAAATAGTTTCATTTGCACTTTTGCCAAAAGCAACTTTTAAATCAGTGTAATGTTTTATTTGAATGAGAGGATGTAAAGGGAGAGGTGTCCGCAGCAGGCAGCAGAGGAACAGGAGGTCAGCATGCTGGCCGGTGTACCAATGACATGGAGTAATAATGACTTTAATGTCCACAAAGACAAATATCATCAGAACATCATGTTCTGTAGAAATGACCAAACTGCTGTTAGAAAGGACGCCATGTCCTGCTGGTACAGATGTCAGCAGTGACATCACCACCACACAGCTGACTGTGTACTCACACCAACAAAAGTTCCAATAGTTTGTGTTCTGTATACAAAAATGTCAAAAATTGCATTTTGCATGCAACATTTCAGCTTGCTTGTGATATGTGGCACGCCCAGAGACGAGACAGACTGCCTGTGTGCTGTCATTTTGCGTGCCCTCCTGCAGGGGGCAGCAGAACCCCACAGCAGAATTGTAAAAGGAGAGGGAGGAAATGTAGTGTGGCTCCAGGCTCTAGTCAGGCTTCCAGCTGCTGTGTTTGTCTTCTGTTGCCACCTCTCCCATCTTTCCACCTGTGCTGCCACAGATGACACAGCACACAGCAGCATAAATCCAACATGTCGATTCAAGGGCCTGATCAGATTTTGGATTATCCAATGCAGACTGTTTCAGGGTGGGAACTCCTGCTTCTTTTGCCATGCACAGCCTGTGCCTATGCTAGCTGAATGATACATGTTACATGAATGTCCACCTGGTAGTGCAGAATTCAAGACAGCAGAACTTGTTTCTATGTTTGCACATTTCAACATTTGACCATTTGGCAACATGTTGGCTTGATGTTCATTGTTTTTGGTGATAGGTTGGACTGCATTCTGGTACTAATGTATTATTCTCATTCTTTTAGTTTTTACATGAACAGTGTCAGTGTCTAACATGAGCTCAGATGTTTTGTATCATGCTGTGATGACACATCAGGTAAACATTCAGTCTAACAAAATAACCCTAACTCAAGGTTCACTTACTAGCTTTCTCTAGACCTGTCAAATAATGGTGGATGGTAACTTAAGTCACTTACCACAGCAGGTGGGGGTGAAATGGTAGTGGTAGTGGTTCTTGATTGGTCTCTTTGACTTCTGGTCCATGACCTTTGACCTCTTTCCAGTAGACTGTGAGCAGTTGTAATCTGATGTTCACAGACAGCTCATATTGTCATCCAGTCTTTTGTCCAGACTCCTTACTGTTTCATTTATGTGTGATGTCATGATTATGTCATATACCACATTCTGGAAAAAGCTGAGAGGTGGACCTTGAGATTGTAGTGGATGGGAAGCATCGTTCTTTCAGTCCTGAAGGTGTTTAATATTTTTATATAGCCCAGCATTTCATTTTAATATAGCCCTCCTCTCTTCTGCATAGCATTTCTCAAAAAGAACGTGTTCCAGTGTTTCTTAATATAATAATAGGAGTACAGGGTGTTTTTTGCCACTATTTTGTCATAATGTGGACTGCAGTCACTCCGTCTGTGCAGTAGTTCCAACCAACCAGTAGAGAACAGTATTGCAGCAGCAGGGCTGAGCAGCCAGCAGTCTTCCACAGCTCCACACAGACAGGCATGGCCAAATTGTTGTGGTTGGAGCACACATCCAACAAGAGAAGGCTTATTCAGCGCTTGTGTTGTGTCCCTGTGCCCTGATGTGTGTTCTTTTATTGGTAGTGAGACAATCACAGACATCCACAGAGTCCAATTCACATGATTCACACCAAAAGGATTTATCAAGTTCACCTGAGAAATGACCAAAAAAAAAAAAATCTCTTAGTACTTTTCCACATATCCAGTTTTATATTTCCCATTATAATGCTTTGGGCACTTTGGTTTCACTTCTGTTTCTTTTAATAAGAATTCATATTTATATCTACCTTACAACCTGCAATTCACTTCATCAGATTTATACTGAAATGAAAGTCAAATCACTTTTATACATCATTAAAATATTTACCCAAATATTTCTTTCTGTTGTGTGACTTATTTTGGATTTTGTTGTGTCAGATTTTGGCCCATGAACAAGATTAGATGTTTTACATCAAATCTACTAATGCAGTGGAGCAGGAGAGCACCATTTTACATATAAACAAGAGAAACAACATAATGAATACCTTCTTAATGGAACTAAATGATAATTGTAATAATAGCAATGATAACAGTAACAACAGCAATAACACTAACAGGATGATCTATTAGCCAGCAGACTCTTGGGCAGTGTCTGCTGGCCTGGCCTTCGATCTAATGTACAGCATATACTGTGTGGTGTGTGTATGTTGACAGAGCACCATTCTGGAAGTTGGCATACAAGAAATGAAAGTAATATACATTTTGTACGAGCAGGACAAGCTGTATGGCGTGGGCCAACAGATGTCAGGCAATGTGAAACTCTACTGCGAACTTCAAATCAGACGGAGCTGGTCTGTCATTGTCAGTTCCAGGTTCATTCTATATTATCAGAATCTCATGATTCAAATGACTAACATAAAAAAAAATGTAAAATGTAATGTTTAAATCAGCATGTAAACATTTAAGGTATGATTATTTGATTAAGAGTTTAATTCCACTGATTGTGCTAAATATGTATAAATGATAACTGATGAATCATGTTGAATAAAATCAGGTGCAAACTAGCAGAGAGGCTGAGGGGACAGATGACTTGAGAAAGGGAAGTACCTAAATTCAGTAAGTGAATAGTGTTTAACTTGACTCTGCTAACTAATTCATGAAGTAATTCATCTGCATTTAGAGTAAATATCTCCTAGCTTCTTTGTGTTTCCTTAAAGTCCATGTAAAGTAAGAATAAATGTGTGTTCTAAGTTTGTCAGTCAAGCAGTAATTTTGAAGTGACTGAAACGTGTCAGATGAGTTCAGAAAATGACATGACTAACTTTGAAACACTCTGAGCGAGATGAATTAATCTCCATCTCTCTGCTAGGGGTGCAGGGGTATGCTCAGGGTGGCCTCAGCGTGTCATCGAGCCACCCTTTAAGGACCACCCACAAAATCCTGGACTGACAACTGGTGAAAAAGTGTTTGAACCTCTAACTCCACATTTCACTAATATATCGTTCAAAGTCTTTTCACGTGTTTTCAGCAACTATTTTCAACATATTAAATAGTAGCCTCTCCTCAGTGATGTAAAAATACGAATTTGTGTTACTAAGTCAGGTTCATATTGATAAAAGGTCTTATAGGTTGATCTAGACTCTAAAATGAACACTTCCCTTACAGCAAAGGAATATTTGCATCTTAAATATCTTCTAGCAACTGTAACAACTGTTAACATAGGAAAATAGCTGTTGTTAACCAGTGTTTCCACTGAGTATCCTTACCATCATGCCAGTGTGGGTGCTAGTGGAAAGATAGTGGGGAAAGCTTTGGGATGAAAACATTAAGAAGCTACACAAATCACCTTCAACTCCGGCCATAGCATAAATTTAAGACTAGCTGTGTGTTAATCTGGTTTATCATTGCCAGTTTTAAGTGAGAGCTGAACAGTTTGAACTTATATTACACTACTTTAGTTTCAGCAATGTGCAATCAACTGGAAACTCTCAATGTCCCTCTCTCTGTCTCTCTCTCTCTCTCTCTCTCTCACACACACTTGCAACTGGACAAAACAAGTAAACTAAGCCAGGGTGTAGTGAGTTGACAGTGAGACAGAAAGCAGACAGACAGGTTTGTGGAGGTTCCTCCCTCCAGCTGGTATGCTGTCAAACAGGTTTGTGACATTTCACTGGGAAAACAGCACAACTTTCTGTGGCCTGACACTTCAGCACAAAAGTGAGCAGAAAGAAGATTAGTTTGAAGAAGTATCGGTGCCTCCATGTTTCTGAAAATCAGAAGAATAACTTCTCTTTTTCTCCTGGAAAGTTCAGACTGACAGAACAAACTGCAGCCAAGTGAGTAGGACAGGTGAGTGTTAGAGGCTCATCCTCTACATACTCTGGCCTCTGGACACAACCATTGGAACACTATCGACAGGAGCCCTCCTAGTCTTTTTCTGTGTAGTCTTTTTTTTTGCTTCAATGGCTGCCGCATCAGTGGTGTGGATTACCGTGCTGTCCCTGCTGCAGCTGACCCACTGCTCTGTCACCTCCAGACACACTCCAGGTAAACCACACCTCTCCTCACTCAGAGTTCACACACTGCACTCACCGCAGAAAAAACAGTTGGCTGACATGTTTGTAGTACAGTAGTTAATTGTCTGTGTGTTCACATTTAGTCTGAACTCATTAGTTCACAATCTAAACACTAACACATTTAAAATAGATACAAAAGTGCACATAAGGGTTGTGTACGAATTCATCGTTTAAAAAAAAACACACTTTTAAAAATAATAATAATTTATTTTAATTTGAATTAAATTCTTGAACATTTAAAGGTTGAATAAGTTTTTCTTTTTTGGAATTTTATTTATGCTTCATTGTTATAAAATAAAGTTATCCTTATGGTGTTTGCTGCTGCATACATTGAATATACCTCTTATGACACAGTTACTCATGATAGTAGTTAGAAGTTCAATCAGTAGTTAGAAGTTCAATCAGCACATATTTTTCATTGCTTTGCAGTCACAAGCTTCAGGTAGGGTTAGTTGAGTTACTTTACATTTTAGTCCTTGAAGCAGCTGAGCATTTCCTGTGGCCCATTAGTTCCTACTGAAGACATAGATTTTTAAAAATGACAAACAAATTGAGTTTCAATTTTTAAAGGCTCGGTGATTTCATTAAACAGCTGGTCTTTTTTAGTCAATTTTATTCAAACAGGGGGCAATAGAGCATTCAGGGACTTTGTTTGCTGTCAATTAATCCACATTTGAAGGTTTGAGGCAACAGGACAGTGTGTGGGACTGAATCAGAATACATTGTGTGTGTTCATTCATGTATTGAAGTGCAAGAAGGAAGAAGATGTATAAATATGAATATTTATAAATATTTCTTAATATTTCTTAATAGTATGTGTGTTCTTTATCGTGTATGTGGCCTGTGCTCTGCAGGAGATCCAGTGTTGGTGGACGAGCAGTCAGCGAACTCCTTCCTGTCACGCTCGCTGCTCTACAACAGCTGGGACTTTGAGCTGGTGGTGCCTGACAGTCTAGAGAGGGAGTGTAAGGAAGAGATGTGCAGCTATGAGGAGGCAAGAGAGGTGTTTGAGGATGACGTTCAGACGGTAACACTGCTGGCAGCAACTGTCTCTTCATTAAACACACATTTAAATGTATAATTCTACAGTTGGACACAGGGAGAATCTCCTTTCAAACCTGATTTTGGTGAAGTTGATGTTACCTGAGCGTTTCTGTTCAGGACATTTTGTTTGATTCTTGTGTGAACACTGACGAGAATCTTTTGGTGGGAACTAGAAATCATTGACTTCATTAAATGCCTCTTACTTCCATTATTACTTGTTGCATTTGTCTTTTATCTTGAAATTTTATTTAAACATGCTTTAGAAAACAATAAAGACATGTCCACACTGGCTTCAATGAAATGTCCTGTCGTAGCCACTTCTTTTCTTCTATTTTAATGAAGCTACGTCATTAAATCCTCTTCTGTTTCCATTTTTAGGAAATATTTTGGTCCCAGTATTCCGACAGTCAAGGTAAGGTAAGCCTTGCAGTGAGCTCATTCAGCAGAATGTAGTGCTTTCACATAGGAAATACATGTGTAACAATAAATACATTCTCATTATAATTAACATTATAATTATCACTAATATTTTATTATGCATATCTGCCTGGTTAAAGGCTCATTTGGAGATGCTATTGAATGCTTCAACACAAATTATGAAACTATACAATCATTTTAAAGTCAGCTGTACTTTACAGTAACATACCATGTTGTCAGAATACATGTCTTACTACAGAACAGGTGATGTGTGCATGCTACGCTGCAAACTTTAGTTTATAACTCAACAGTGTAAGCAGGTGTCATATTCAGAGCTGCATTGAGTGTCACTGATCACAAAAGTCAAGTAGACCAACAGGAGACAGTATGACTGAATGAAGTCATCTCTATAGTGATTAGTGACTGATGAGCTGACCGACTGAAACAATGGTTTGATGTTAATGATGTTTGTCTTTGAAGCGTATGCACCCAGAGTAGATGTGTCAGGCCTGGTGGCAGGGATCCTGGCTGTCCTCATGTCTGCTGCTATTGCAACTGTGCTGGGAATCTACTGCTACAAGGCCAAGATGAAGGGTGGACGGAGGTCAGCCCAGTAAGTTTACTCTCAAGTCCAGCTGAGCAAGGGATGTAAAATAAATGTTGACATGGTTCAACAGGCTCAGACCAAAACATTTTTACACTACTGGCCATGAGAATTGGTATGTATATTCACGTTCCTTTGATGATATCTAACTTCTTTAGTGACCCCTCTCACCTTCTGTTAACACCACCAGAATTTTCATTTGAAAACAAATCACCACATGAACTGAACACATTCATAGTCCCTGAGGATGAATCAAGGTGCTAGAAGAAGGCCACATGTCTGACTGAGATACCTGAAAGCTTTGCTAGGTCCATTTTTTAGATGACTTGTACTGTAAAAAGATAGTCAGTGGGCAAGATACTGAAGTCCAAACTGCTCCCGAAGGCTGTGCCATCGCTGTGTGAATGTGTATGAATGGTTAGCTCCTCAAACTGATGAGCAGTTGGCACCTTGCATGGCAGCTAATGCCATCAGTGTATGAATGTGTGTGAATGGGTGAATGAGATATGTAGTGTAAGAGTTCTTTGAGTGGTCAGAAGACTAGAAAGATGCTATATATCTTCGTGTCTTTGTGAGGATAAATCATGAATGAATTATGATGTGTCTCTTATACTTTTCTCACATCTTTGACTTTGTTAATTCCATTGAAGTGACAGACATTATATATGGTCATGTTTTCTGTTAAACAAGCTGCAGCATACTCAGACTCAGACTTTTAACTCCTCGATGCAACTTTTAAAATGAGTATTTACTGTGGTAAATATGGACAGCTGTACTCAAGTATTTGTTCTGATTACATTACTTCTGATCACAAACTAGCGAGTCGACAACTTTGCTAACAGCCAAACATCAACAAGGTCAACAACAGCAGACATAGCAGCCAGCTAATATTACTGACTAGTCCAACAGCAGTCAGCCCAGCTCGGCGTCTGTCTTTCAGCCTTTTATTTCACCAAGCTCTCACCAACCACTAAAAGTCAGTCCCACATTTACTCTTGTCCATTAGCTTCTTGCTCACTCACTCTCAACGTTTCTCTTCTTAGCTTCCCCAGTCAACGTCATCTTCACCTTTGCCATGCTCTGCCTCTGTTCAGCCCAGTTATGTTGCTTGGTACTCTGAGCTCACAGTCTTGGCAGCACGGCTAACTAACTGAGCTAACATTAGCTAACATCTACTATAGTACATAGCAGTTTACTTTACTGTCCATCAGGAAACTCTGTAAATCACAGAGAGTTGAGGCGGAGCAGCCGGAGGACATCAGAGGGAAAACCAGAAAACATTTTCTCCATAAAATATGATCCAGTTTCACCAAAATCAGTGAAATAGTTGGTGGTGTGTGACTGCAGCATTACACCCAAAAATACTTTGTAGGCATCAAAATGTTTTAAAAATTGATTTTATAGTAGATAAGTTACATAATGTTTCTTTAATGTGCCTGGCCTACAAATGGTGTAAATAAAAAGAAAACAAACAGTGTGTATGTGTATGTGTGCTGATCCAGAGCTCCGGTGAGGATGGCAGCAGATGGGCGTCCAGCCCCAGAGTCAGTGCCCCTGGCAGGGATCATCGCACCAGGTCTACCCAGCTACAACGAGGTTCTGGCCCGCAGTGGGCAGCATGATGCCCCACCACCTCCATATTCAGGGTAAGTGGATACTCCAGTATTCACATGCACCTTACATGAATCCAGGACAGTGTCTGATCCAGCCAAACTCCTACGAAATGAAAAAGTATACAGGAGTAGACCTGAAAAGTTTTTTTTTCTTTTTTACTTTGTAAAACACCCTTTGTGTTTGTTCATTGCAAGTTTATTTCAGTGAAAGAGAAGCACCTGGATATTCATTACCTCACCATCCAGGCCTCCACCATCATCTACACAGCAGGTTACACCATCAAACATCAGAGCAGAACATAATGATGCTACTTATATATCAACATAAACACACCTCATGTAGCATCAGTGGAACAAAGAAGCATTCAAACCAACAACTAACCAAAGTTAGAAACTTTTCTTGTCTTTCAAAGTATTTTTGTGTTTCTTACAATATATTCTTTCAAAATAGCATAATTCAAGAACATGTTGTCTGTTTGTTGTTTAATAAATGCAATCTGCTTCCTTAAAACCTTTTTAACACCATTTTCTTAACAAAATATAGAAGCTTAAACAAAAACATGTCAGATAAAACTCATCTGTCATTTTGACTAAGCTCACAGAAAAGGCAGAGCTGGTCTACCACCTCTTTTCACTTGGCTTCTGGAAGCAGCTGAACAGCCTTCACAATTTTTCATAATTGATTAAATCAGCACAGGGTTGGGCTTAGATCGTTCAAGATACTAAAAAATATGAGATAAAATATTACGCTCAACTTATTTTACATTGCCCATCCAGAATGGCCAGGTGCCTGTTGAACTCTCTGGATCTGGAGCTACAGTGTCTGTGTGTGTGTGTGTGCGCGCGCGCGCGCGCATGTGTGTTTGTAGTTGCAGCTTGGACAAGTTCAGTTCTTCTTTTGTCTTCCCACCAGCTGATGTGACAGTATCTTTTTAAACCAAACACAGACTGTTGGACTACGTCTATAAGAAACCTCACAAAGATCTTTGCTCTCTTTGGCCACAGGGGTACGCCATCAGAGGCCGCTGATCCAGGAGACAACGAATGAGAGGACTGGCGGAGCCTCTTCATTATGTTTGACAGGCACTGTTGATTTGAGTGAATATTGCATGCATTTTGATATACTGTATTTATGAGTGAAGTTAAGTCATAATCCCAGAGACGACGGCTCTGACAGTATGATCTGCATATTGTCTGGCCAATAGTCTGATGCTTTAAAGTGGGTACAGCTGAGGGTGGGTATCATTTTAGTGGTTACTCAGTGTTGTGTTTGTAGGCTAACAAAAGACAGACAATTCACATCACTTCTTCAAGGAACATGTTTTATAAAATAAATCACAGAACAATGACATGTCTCCAGTCATTTATGAATCTATTGTAGTTGTATTGTAGTCAGCAGAGAGCAGTTCATGTGTGTGTGTGTGTGTGTGTATGTGTGTGGTGAACACAGCAGCATGTCACCACATCATTGTTTACATGCTGTAACTTGTGTTTGTTGTTTATTACAGAAGCTTTGCTCGCATACCACACTCAATGTTACTGTCTTCCACAATGCAACACCACACTGCACCGCTGTGCAGGACAAATGTGTGTGTGAGTGTGTGCGTGTGTGTGTGAGCGAGGGAGGGAAGGAGAGGATGAATGCCAGCCCAGTCATCCCTCTTAAAAATGGCGTCTTGTGAACAAAATGAGCGAAAATAGCTTTAGTGTGCAGTGAGTGAGCAGGAGGAGAGGACCGAGGAGAGAGGAGGAGAGCAGAGGAGGTGTAGGGATCACTGTGAACACAGCTGCGTTTATTAAAGCTGCTGAAGATCGTGGAGCATCTGTTCTACTGCCCATCAGCTTAACACAGGAGACAATAGACAGTGAAATATATGGGAGAGGAGAGGAGGGAGGAGGTGCTCCTGGTTGCTGTGACCCCCCTCCCCTCCTCCTTCTCTGGCTCCTTCTCCTCCCTCCATTCCTCCCAGTCTACAGGCTCGTCAAGCGGAGAAATAAACAGAAGCGAGCGGAGAGACGAGAAGACATTCCTCCCTCCCCTCCCCCTCGCTATCTGCCCATCTTCATCCAGCCCTTTCTTTCATGGAGAGGAATTACCCCGCTGCAGGCTTCGGAGACCTAGGGGCTGGGACGGGATGGAGTTACGACAGATCGGCCAAAGCAAGGTAAGCTTCAGCGGGCAGAGCATGGGCACCCACAGGCTCCTCTGGGTGCACCAGTGTGCAGAAACTGCCTCTAACAATACCATGATGGGCACAGCGCTGCCTGCGCCTCTGCATTCAGCCAGGCTGCATGGTGCTGCTACATGGCCACCAGTTTCAGGTACAGCCAGCCGTATTGTCATTTAGCGGAGGAGGAGAAGGAGGAGGCGGAGGGGGGTTGTATGGGGGCTGTCTCCAAAATGCATGGAATGCGATGGAAGGTTAATGGTGATACGGAGAACGAAGAGAAGGGAGAAACGAAGGGGGATGGGTCGCTGGAAGCAGAGTGATATTTTCAAAAAGAAAAGATCACATCCAGGTTCCAGCACTGCATTGTCTGCGCTGCAGCTTTGTCTTCCTCTGGACTTCTCGCATGCATGGCAGGGCACTCGCAGGTTGGCTGCTACAGTACGCTTCTAATTGGCTTCAGCCTCCAAATCAAAGTGATGCCTGTCACCTGAACACAGATAGGCTGTGAAACAAAGTAGCAGCGTGACAAACAAACTTACAGCATCTCTCTTATTCACTCACTTTGTACAAACACCGTCTTTAATAGATGGTCAACTCAAACTAACTGTTCCCGGAGTTCAGTGTGGGAACGTCAAATGTTACTGCTGCTGTCAATCAACTTGTTGGACTCGAGCCTCTTCAAAATGTGACATTCTGCGTTATTAGTAAACAGTACTGTACAAGAAGACCACGTGACAGACAAACGTGCCCTGACTGTCACCGAATTAACCGTCAGCTAATGGAAAGTTAACGTTTGTAACGGCACGCTGACATGAAGTAACATTGCGTTACAGTTAGCTTAGCTCTGTACATGTTTGGTTACCGTGTGACAGACAGACAGACTGCACACACACTACACACAGTGCCATTAAACAGGCTCATTATCTAGGACAGCTAACGCGCTCCTAAATGCTCGTCAATAGCCACAATGTGGCCGTGTCCCTCGGCGTGTCGAAGCTGCTGCTGTTCAGAAATGTCAAATGAAGTGTCTGTTCCTCCCACCTCACTGTTGTGTGTTGGAATTGCGGCCTAAAGTTAGCTAGCTCCTGTTAGCTTTGCTCCACGTTAGCGGTCGCCTTGACAACCAGTCTACCGTCAGAGTGCATGAGTTGAGTCTGTGGAACAAATTTTAATGGAGGTGCGTGCACGCTTTTCTTTCTACTACAAACAGAATATGTAGTGAGGTGTGTGTGGAGGTGATGACGTGAGCTCAGCTCTGATACTTGAGTTAGCTCAGCCTCATTCATGCTTCAGTCACAAAAAATTAGATAGACTGATGACATCATTTTCTATTTGTGTATTTCTAACCCAAAAACGTTTAATTAACAGTAAGAAAAAAAGCAAACATGCAAGCAGGTGATGATAACCAGAATCATGTATGATGTTCCTTAATCAGCCTTTATATGCAGCTAAAGTTAGACATGCGTCTTGTATTTTAACTTCTTGTGTACACACACACACACACACACACACACACACACACACACACACACCAAGACAGTTAATGCAACAGTTGGTTTGCACAACCAAAGAATCTCTGCTCTCACAAACTGTCAGAGATCGTCTCAGTGAAGCTCATTAATCGTTCTCACAGAGGTCTTGACCTGACTGCAGTCAGTTCTTGTAACCAACTTGAGAGGGAAAGCGTCACCTTCAGTGGCATCTGGTATTTCGGAGAATTGTTCTCTTGACAGATGAATCCTGGTTTACACTGTACTGGGCTGATGTTTTTGGTGTTGTGTTGGCGAGTGGTTTGTTAATGTCAGCGTTGTGAACAGAGTACCCCATGGTGGTGGTAGGATTATGGTCTGGGCAGGCAAAAACAACAAACACAGTTGCATTTTGTTGATTCTAATGTACAGCGATACCACAATGAGATCTTGAGGCCCATTGTCAGGCCACTGTCCACTGTCACTGCCCCATGTTGCAGCATGATAATAAATAGCCCCTTGTTGTACACAATTCCTGGAAGCTGAAAACATCCCAGTTCCTGCATGGCCTCCGTACTCATCAGATATGGGGCGACTGTAACTCGGGATCAGATGATCGGTGGTTCAATCCCCAACTCCTCCAGTCTGCATGTCATAGTGTCCTTGGGCAAGATACTGAACCTCAAATTGCTTTACACCCACCGCTCAATTGTAGACCCCTGATGAACATTCTTTCTCCTTCCTTAATATGTATAAAGAACAGAATCAAAAATAGGCACAAATATAAATTCACTGGTGACACTGACATTACTAAATATATTTTCAGTTTCTATGTCTTGCCCACAAGTTGAGAATTTACTTGTGGTGGTGGGTGGTGCAGTGTGTGATGGAGTGGTACAGGTGGGTGGTATGACCTAAAATTTATGTCACAATATTTTGTTGTTTTATTTTTGTACAGTGACACAACAAAAATGAGACTCTACTCAATGCAAGATTGCAATCTCATGATTACTGCTTTTCATTCTAGCAGCAATGTAAGTGAAGTCATCTTATAAAAGCAAACCTGATGGATGGGTTTGGCTCCAGTTGACAATGGAGTGTAGGCCTACATGTGTTGGGGCGGAGCAGCCTGCCTCCTAATGTGGGTTAATAATAAAACACACATTTGTGCTTTTAATTTGAAAGAACAGATTACCATGTTTCCTGTAGGTTCTGTCTTATTTCACTATTTCAATTCTACTTCATTCTCCACAAACAACTCTCCCCTTCTCCACACACACACACACACACACACACACACACACACACACACACACACACACACCTTGCCTGGCCCTGACAGCAGCAGATGAACCACGTGTGGACAAGGCTTGTTATTAATGACGTAGCACCAATGATGTACCAAAACCAGTTGTCTTGACTGTTACTTTACACTCCATTCACATATATGGAGCTAGCACTGGCCCACTAGCCCACCAGTGCAGAGCCTGTAAGACAAACATTACTGTATATTCAAGGGCCATATATATGTATATATATGGGCCACTCCATGTACTGGACATCAGAAGGAAAACCAGAAAACATTTTCTACATAAGATATGATCCAGTTTCACCAAAATCAGTGAAATAGTTGGTGGTGTGTGACTGGGTGCCATGAAGTGTTACAGTGTTCTCCGAAGTTACATAGTACGGGAACAGATGTATGGGGCGTAGAATGGGAATGCGGAGGCCCCGTTCACTCTGTAGCATTAAAATGATAGTTAAACTGTTTTAAGTTAGAAAAGTTACATAATGTTGCTTTAATAGGTGCTGATGATAAATACAAAATGCACTCAATGACAAACTGCATTAATTTTAAAACTTGGTTAGTCATTCAGTAAACCACCACAGTCAATAATATCCTCATAAAGAGAAACATACAATCTGACGATAATGCTATTGGTGAACATTCTGGAGTTTTAAAGCTCTGCTTAACATATTCAGACATTACAAGCGGCTATTCCAAATAGCAAAAAAAAATTGCTCCTTTTACATCATAACAAAGGTTCTAAAACAATGTGAAAAAGCTGATTTTTCTTATAATAATAACATATTATTATATTATATATAGTATAATAATAATAATTAACCTGAACATCAAAGAACGTTTCCTCAGGTTTAGCCTTAGAAGTCTGTCAGTCCATTTAGAGGTGAAATGGAGTTTTAACCAAATCTCATGTTATTACAAAAAATATAAACAATTAGCATGAAACATATCAATCAACAGCTCAGATCTTGGTCACCTGTGTAGATTAGCTGAGTAGACTTATTTCACCCTGTTCAAAGACAGATCTTGATCTGATTGACCACTTTACAGCTCTCCCTACATGTCTTCCGTTTCACATCCTGGAGGAACATAGAAAAAAGATAAATATAAATAATCACCTTAACATTTCATTAACACCACCTTAACATCACTGGTATGTACTGTCATTCAGCCAAGATCTGGCTCATTATTATTTATTCAGTTTTGCGTGGTGTGTTGTTCTTTCGCAGGATCTTTCATAAACCATTTTACAACACTCTCTTTTGTTTTTCTTCCGTAACACAGAGTGAATTTTTTTCCTTCAAGCTGATGTCTCATCGAAAAGGAAACACTCTGCGGGTCAAGCCATGACGTCGGGCCAACAAGGAAGTCCCTCCCACTGAAATATCTTTTAAGTAATTGAAAAACATAATAAACATAAAAATAGAAATTTTAACTACTGACCTTAAACATCTCAATACCTATTTTTACCCTCATACCAATATTTAGATCCTAAACTCAATCTGATCTGATCCTGGCTAGGGCTGGACGATTAATCGAATTTTGATCACGATTTCGATTTTGGCTTCTCACGATCATGAAAACACTGTAATCGAAGAAAAACGATTAATGTGCCGCCGCGCGGCATGTACGCAAATTACTGCGCTTTAAAGGACAGTGAACGCACCTGTGTCGCCTGTAGCTGCAGCAGTGAGTTTGTGGATCAATTGTGGAACGAGCGATTGACAACATGGCAGAAAAGCAGCCCGAGCCTTTAGTTGAAAAGAAAGGTAGGACAAGTTCGGTCATTTGGAGACATTTTAGCTTCAAATCGTCGGACGTAGAGCAGAAAGAGATTGTTTGCAAAGTTTGTCACGCCGTCGTGTCTGCACCCCAGGGCAACACGACAAATTTCTATATACTCAGTTTTGAAAAGACGTTAAAGAGTAGTTTGGGTTTTGTTTTTGGCTGTGTTATTAGTGTTTTTTCCATGTTGCAAGTTTTGCAGGAGTGCTGTGCATGTAGATTGTGGTTATTTATTTTTATTTATTGTTTTTACATTGGTATTGCTATTATTCGATCACTGAAGCCAGAAGAAGCAGGGAGAACAGTCTGAGTGTATGTAGACTGGGTATTTAGTTTTGTTAATTGTTTTCTTTTATTGCTATTATTTTTATTATTATTTATTTATATTATTATTATTTTACTTTTTTACTCGTTACTAATTTATTACTGGTTGTTTTTCTAAAAGTTATATTTAAAGTTGAGTTTTGGTGGCACAATTAACACTGTTTTTTAAATCAATGAATAATCGTGTTTATTAATCGTGATTTCAATATCAATGAAAATAATCATGATTATTATTTTTTCCATAATCGTCCAGCCCTAATCCTGGCAGGACCAATAGTGAATGTATAGGTGTATCACAGAGCTTCTACCCATAATTCCTTAAGGTCCTAAATTTCCAATTGTCATGGAAAATGTGGTATTGTGGAGTGTGATAAATTGAGGAGACAAGAGACGGAGTTGCGTCGAGTCAGCTTTACTCTCCACTTTTTATATATTAAAACACACAGTACAACGAGTGAGGTGAGAACTGCTACTCTCCTTAACCCGGCACTCGTGCCCTGTAAAACAATTCCCTTAAAGGTACAGTCTCCTGGTGAATGTCTCCCTAAGTGTTCATTGTGGGTCACCACACAGGCCCCCCCAGAATTCACCCATAATAACAGGGCTAAACCGAACAGGTGCCCCAAATAGAACAGACCCCCACCCACTAGTGCAAAACAGAACAGTCCATGACAGTCCCTAGAAAAGTCAACGTATAGGGGGGCGGACCAGGCGGCCATAACGGCTGCGCTTAACAGGAGAGGGGCAAAGGGCAAGGGGCAGGGACGGGGCTTGGGCCGAAACCTGAGCAGGGGCAGGGGCAGGGGTTGAGGCTCCCGCAGGTGGGCGCCCCCGCCGTGGGGGCTGGGCCAGCTGAGGCGGTTTACCAATATCCACATGAGCAGGCTTGAGACGGTCTATAGCCACCCGCTCAGGCCTGCCCCCCATATCTACAACAAAGTTCTTAGACCCCCCCACCAGGACACGGAAGGGCCCATCGTAGGGGGGCCGCAGCGGGCTACGATGGCCATCGTGACGGATGAAGACATACTTGGCCGAAGGTAAATCCTTGGGAATGTAGGACTGGGGGAGGCCATGGTGAGACGTTGGAACGGGAACGAAAGCGTCGGCCATGTCCCGGGCCACAGCACGATGGGAGGCAACAGACCACGGGACCGTGGCATCTGGAAGAAACTCCCCCGGGACGCGCAGGGGCTGGCCGTACACCAGCTCGGCTGATGAAGCCTGCAGATCTTCCTTGGGGGGCGGAGCGAAGGCCAAGCATAACCCATGGGAGGCGGTCAGCCCAGTCACTGCCCGTAAGGCAGGCCCTGAGCGCGGCCTTCATGTCACGATGAAACCGCTCGCAAAGTCCGTTGCTCTGTGGGTTATAGGCTGTGGTACGGTGGACCTTCACCCCAAGGACCTCGGCGACCGCGGTCCAAAGCTCCGATGTGAACTGCGGACCTCGGTCCGAGGAGAGGTCGGACGGTGTGCCAAAACGGGCCACCCAAGCCAAAATGAACGCCCGGGCCACCTCAGCTGATGTAGTGGAGGACAGGGGAACAACTTCTGGCCACCTGGTGGTCCTGTCCACCATGGTGAGGAGGTAGGTGTAACCACGGGAGGGGGGGAAGTGGGCCCACCAGGTCCACATTCACATGATCAAAACGCCTCTCCGGCACCTTGAAGGGTGCCAAAGGGGCCTTGGTATGACGTGTCACCTTTGCGCGCTGGCACGCCACACAGGCAGCAGCCCAGGCCCTGACGTCCCTCCGCAGGCCCGGCCAGACGAACTTGGCCCCCACCAGCTTGGTAGAGGCCCTCACACCCGGGTGGGAAAGGCTATGGATGGCGTCAAAAACCTGACGCCTCCAGCCAGCAGGTACCATGGGGCGTGGTTGGCCAGTGGAGACGTCGCAGAGGAGTGTAGCGTTGGCCGTGTCAAACACTACATCTTCCATGAGCAGCGCCGTGGGGGCCGTCCTGTAGGCTTGCACTTCCGAGTCCGCGGTCTGATCCGCTGCCATGGCTGCGTAGTCGAGGCCCAAATGGACGGACCCAGTGACCGCCCGGGAGAGGCAGTCAGCGACGAAATTGTCTTTGCCGGCCACATGCTGAATGTCAGTGGTGTACTCGGAGATGGCAGAGAGCTGACGCTGCTGTCGGCCAGACCATGGCTCTGAAGACTTGGCCATGGCGAATGTCAGCGGCTTGTGGTCAACGAAAGCCGTGAACCGCCGGCCTTCCAACAGGAAACGGAAATGACGGGTGGCCAGGAAAAGACCCAGGAGCTCTCTGTCGAAAGCGCTGTATTTCCTCTCAGTGTCACGGAGCTTCCTGCTGAAAAAGGCCAGCGGCTGCCAGGCTCCGCCCACCCACTGCTCACACACAGCCCCCACGGCGTAGTCAGAGGCGTCCGTAGTAAGAGCAACTGGGGCGGTCGGAGACGGGTGCGCCAGCAGGGCAGCGTTGGCCAGCGCAGTTTTGGCAGCCTCAAAAGCATCAGTCATCCCTGGGGACCAATCCAACACGTCCGCTGGCCTCCTACCCCGCAAGGTGTCGTACAAGGGTCGCATGAGGTGGGCCGCATGGGGGAGGAAACGGTTGTAGAAATTCACCATGCCCAGGAACTCCTGCAGTGACTTCACCGTGCGTGGGCGTGGGAAACTGGCAACGGCGTCCACCTTAGCAGGGAGGGGGGACGGCCCCCTGCGGGGTGACGTGGTGGCCGAGGAAAGTGATGGACGACCGGCCAAACTCGCACTTGGCCGGGTTGATGATGAGACCGTGCTCACTGAGCCGGCAGAACAGCTGCCGGAGATGCGTCAGGTGATCTTCTGCGGATGCGCTGGCCACGAGGATGTCGTCCAAGTAAACAAACAAGAATGGCATGTCTCGCAACACAGAGTCCATGAGGCGCTGAAACGTCTGCGCTGCACCCTTGAGGCCGAAAGGCATCCGTAGGAATTCGAAGAGGCCAAAGGGTGTGATGACTGCCGTCTTGGGGACATCCTGCGGGTGGACAGGCACCTGGTGGTAACCACGCACCAGGTCCACCTTTGAAAAGATGGTGGCGCCGGCTAGGTGGGCGGAGAAATCCTGTATGTGCGGCACTGGGTACCGGTCGGGGGTGGTGGCATTGTTCAGGCGACGGAAATCACCACACGGGCGCCAACCGCCATCAGCCTTGGTCACCATGTGCAGGGGGGGAAGCCCATGGACTGTTGGAGCGGCGCACGATGCCGAGGTGCTCCATGGTGGTGAACTCCTCCCTGGCAATCGTGAGCTTGGCAGAGTCGAGGCGCCGGGCTCGTGCATAGACTGGGGGACCAACTGTGGTGATGTAGTGCTCCACCCCATGCTTAGCCACCGCCGATGAAAACGTGGGCGTGGTGAGTTCAGGGAACTCTGCGAGCAGGCGTTGATACAGGTCCCCGGTGGCAAGCGTGTTCGACAGACAAAGCGGCCCCACTCCTCCTAGCGTGCAGGGGTACGAAGCGAAAGAGAGGGCGTCGATCAGGCGGCAGTTTGTAACATCCACCAACAGTCCGTAAGCACAGAGGAAATCCGCCCCCAGGAGTGGCGTAGACACGGCAGCCATGACGAAGTCCCAGCCGAAACGCCGCCCGCCGAAACACACCTCCACATACCTCATGCCATAGGTACGAATGGGTGTGCCGTTAGCGGCGTCCATCGGAGGGCCATGCCCGCCAGCCATAGTGTCCACAGGAGTTGCCTGCAGGATGCTGCGCTGAGCCCCACAATCGACCAGCAGCCGCCGACCGGACAAGGTGTCAGTGATGAATAACAGCTTGCAGTCACGGCCAGCGCCCATAGCTGTCAATGAGCGCCGGCCCGGGCTTTTCCCGGGCTCCAAAACTGCATGGCTTGCGACACTGCTTGGCCTTGGCCCCAAACCTGGAGTGGAAATAACACCACCCGTCCTCACGCTGTCGACGGGCCGTCACAGCAGCTGCGGTGTCCGGGTCGTCCTCCGGGTGTGGGAGTGGGGCAGACGTGTACTGGGGGGGCAACAGCGCATGGACAAACTGCTGCCGGTTGGCAAGGAAAATCCTGTCTGCCTCCACGGCCAGCGCCCGGTAGTCTCTGGAGGAAGGGAGGGGGGAACTGGCCAGTGCGGTGCGCACGGGTGCTGGAAGCTGCCGCAGGAAAATGTGGGCGAAGAGGAATGAAGGATCCGCCGCGCCCAGCACAGCCAGCATCCTCTCCATTAAGTCAGACGGCTTGCCGTCACCAAGGCCGTTCAGGGACAGCAGGCGGTCCGCTTTCTCCAGCTCCGACAGTTCAAAGAGGTTTAACAGGAATGCTTTGAGTGCGTCGTACTTGCCGTTAGCCGGAGGAGCCTCTAACAGCGCCATAGCTCTGGCCGTCGTCGAGGCGTCTAAGGCTGCTACCACGTGGAAATACTTGGTAACGTCCTGTGTTATTCCTCTCAGCTGGAACTGGGCCTCGATGTGTTGAAACCACGGCCGTGGGTTGTGCTGCCAAAAGTCCGGTAACTTGATGGTGGCAGCGTAGATAGCACCGACGTTAGCCGCGCCGCTAGCAGCGGCCGGCGCAGCAGCAATAGCGTCTTCACCGCCGTCGTTGTGTGACATAATTCAGCAGTATCCAACTCGCGTCGGGGTCACCAATGTGGAGTGTGATAAATTGAGGAGACAAGAGACGGAGTTGCGTCGAGTCAGCTTTACTCTCCACTTTTTATATATTAAAACACACAGTACAACGAGTGAGGTGAGAACTGCTACTCTCCTTAACCCGGCACTCGTGCCCTGTAAAACAACTCCCTTAAAGGTACAGTCTCCTGGTGAATGTCTCCCTAAGTGTTCATTGTGGGTCACCACAGTATACTGTACTGATACTGTTATATAATATTTAATTCTATTGTGTAATGAAAATTTTTTTTTTGTCTCATTTCATACCCCAAAATCCCATAATTAAAAGCTTATATGGCCCGATCACCTATGATGCACAGGTGATAGGCAGGTGCCTCGCAGTTAAGATGCGACTAAATAAGAACATTTTATTTGCACTAGAAAAGCTAAAGATAGAGAACAACCAATGATTAATTACATTTCAACTTGTTTTGTCAAATTCAAAAAAAAAAATTCAAATTGTCAGCAGCAGCTGAAATTCGGTCATACTTTCAATGGGAAGCAATACTCACAAACAATTCCCAGTGATTCCCAGCAAAACACGTTGGACTCAGAGCAAGATGGTGCTGATGGTGGATCCATCGTAACTACTCAGTTAATACATGGATAGATGAAGAAAAAACACTCTGCAAAGCAAAGCTACTGCTTCTAAACATATTCTGCCATTTTGGCTATTCTAGTTTTTAATATATTAGCAGAGAATTTAACATGCCCAGACATACTGTATGTCCTTTTCTAGGGGCACTACCAGTGATTTAGGGCCTGATGAAAAGAAATTAGAGTGGGCCCCACCACCATGGGCCATGCCAGCCCAGCTGTACCACCTCCAGAATCCAATCAACCCATTGAAAGCTTTAAATAACTCTATTCTGCATACAGTGGATAGTCTATACAAAAGACTGATACTGTCTACAAATGTGCTCAAGGTCATTTTTACAGTCTTTAATCGTACAGTTCTTGAAAGGAAATTTCTTTAACATCATGCAACTTCAAATAAAAATATAACTTAACATAAATTAAAAATAAAACTTCACAAATAATAACGGTGGCGCTAGAAGAAAGGTCAAGTGGATATCAAATCATTAGGTTTCTTCCACTTGGGGCCTGTGCACAGTCTACTTGTTCTTGGCCTGTGAGTATCATGTGTAGTGGTCTAATATTCATAGCCGTGCCATTTAACAGCTTTCATTGGCCCTTGCTCAGCCTCACTTAGCAAGAGCCCAGCACCGGCACCTTTACAATTGGTAATCAGCCTGTCTTTAGGTCTAAAAAAACAATGATCGATAGAAATACATAATTGGGCATGTTTACCTAGTGACAGGAGTACAGTATATATGTCCCCTGTGTTGAATGCCATTAAAGGTTGACATCATTGAGAGCTGCTTTATTTAATTCTCCACAACCATTTGGCGATGCTTGGAAAATATCTCACAAACCCCTTGGACCTTGATGCAGAGGCTCTTTGGTTTTTGCCAAAAACAAGAAAAGAAAAAGAATCTGTTTGTATATTGTAATATATTAATTATAATAATTTAAACTTGAAAACTTGAATATCTAATAATGTAATATTGAAAAAAATTCATACCCCCCCCCCCTTTTACCATCCAATAGACCACTCCTTTGCTTATGGAAGACTATTATATTAAATTGATATATTAGATTAATATGTTAAAAAGCTTCTTTGCTCTGCAATGCGATTGGCCACCAGCTATGAGGTCGTCAAGACAGCAATGTTAACTGGGGGTGTGGACTATTGGCGTCTGACTGTCTTGTTCAGCTTGTCTCCCTTCTTGTCCTTAAGAGCAGAATGTTTTGTCTTAAAGTGTCAAAGTAACTTCAGCATAGACTCATTGACACCATCTTCCCACATAACGCACACAAGAGCTTTAGACCATTACTATAGTGATGATTTTTTTTTTTTTTTAGATTTTTTTTTTGGCCTTTTTTGAGCTTTATTGTATAAAGACAGCTGAAGAGTGACAGGAATGTGGGGAGAGATGGGGAATGACATGCGGGAAAGAGCCACAGGTCGGATTTAAACCATGGGCTGCCACGGCAAGTACTGAGCCTTTGTACATGGGGCGTGCTGTACCAACTGAGCTAAACAACGCCCCCAGTCATTTTTTTTCAGCTAATATATATCATAATGTTTAATCATGCTAGCTTTCATGCAAAGGAAACTACCTGCCTTGCTTTCAGATGCTGGATGCAGATCCTGCATGCAACGTTTATTTATAGTTTTAATTATATAAGGAGGTTCTGTTAATTTAAAGGGCACATTTGTAAGAATTCAATCCAACTTAAAGGTACAATTACTAAAGATAACAGGTAATTTCTAATAATATAAAGAGTCTAAATTTATGAGATAGCCATGTGAAGGTTGAAAATACAGTTTATTGGTGATATGACACTATCCATTCACTGTGATGTTTCATACTCACTGTGCAGAATGTATTTTTAGAGTTTGACACTAGAAACATATTTAAAGATTCTTGATTTTTCAATGAGGAAGAAGAAATTTATGTCATTTTTACAGTGGGAACTGAACATTTCTGTGGAAAAACCACATGTCATAAAATATGTCTTTTAAAGTGTGTTTAATTACTAGCAGAATTTAGATAACTTGAGATCCATGTTTGTTTGCGTATATTAATTTTCATAAAAAAAGTTATAATAGCAATTTGGATGCTGATGGGATATATATGACATGAACATATTAGCAACAACAGGTTATGTGAGTTGTAGTTGAATGCTGTAGTTGGTTTTTATGATTTGGGTTATAATGCAAAATAGATACATATAGGCGAGTCATTGTCTTTGAGAGAGTGAGAATGGGGTATGGATGCTCTAAACAGGTAAATGGATTAATTGATTGATTGAACTGTTGGCCCACCAGTCTGACCTGCACAGTACAAGACAATAGACTCGTTGTAAATAAGGATCTTTATATAAGTCAAACATAATAACCCCTGTGTTCCTCAGCCTTGTGTATGGGAGCTCCAGGTCATCCCACCCAGACTCAGAACTGCTCCACCGGCAAGCCTATGGCACCCCACACCCCCTCCAGGGCTATGCAACCAACCACCACCCAGGAAGTTCCAGACAGGGCGGGGCCTGGGGTGCTGCTGGACGCACACTAGGTAAGGATTTATTAAATGGTATATCTGTAGAAATCTGATTCTAGAAGTAGTGTGACTATTTTTATAACCACTGCTGATGGCTCTCAGCCTCTCGTGCATAGGATTTAATGGAATCTAGTAGTGTAGTTACAACCCCTTAACCTCATCATCTCCTTCGTAGAGTGAAGGAGAAACTACAGTGGCCGCAAATGCTTGAAAAATGTGAAAGGTCGTATCTAGAGCTAGTGTTTACTTTGTCCATTCTGGGCTACTCTAGAAACATGGAGGTTCAACATGGCGGACTCCGTGGAACAATAAAAGATATAAAAGGCTCATTCTAAGGTAACAAAAATATAACAATTCTTATTTTTAGTTAATTGTATGCTAATGAAAACAGAGTTATGTACAGTATATTTCTGCTATATTTCTGCCGTATTCTGTAAATAGAACCCATAATATATTAATATATATCTTGACATACTAGACCTTTAAATTAAGGACAATCTTACATTATATCCATAGTGTGAGATGGATCTATTTAGAATTTTTGTTTTTGAACTCTTCCAACACAGTACACATGGCGACTCTTTATCACCTGTAGCTGAGAATGAATGGTTGCCTGTCTATAAGCTTAATTGTTGAGTTTCTTTAAATAATATTATGTACAATCTTGACCTATTCTATATGGAAAGAGTCATGAGAAAACTTAAACTTAAGTTATAATTTGGTGCTATGAAAATAAAATTTAATTGAAATCGAATTGAACTTATGAGTCTTCTGCTATTATCACGATGTTTTCCAGATAAAGAACAATATATTTCTGTGTTGTTGGTAGAAACTGTGCATAATCACTGTATAAATATGCAAAGATGCAAAACTTTCGTCTCCATAATCAGTATGAAATCATATGTCAAGGAACACACCAGTTTGGCATGAACAAAACTAAAGAGTAACAATTTCTTACACAGTTTGAGGTTCCATCAGACTGTAGTGCAGCAGTTGAGGAGAGGTTCCAGACCAAGCCAAGTATAGGTCTAGGACAATAAAGGTTTACACATAAATTTCATGTCAAGGTACAAGTTGATGTAGATGCATACCACACTTGGACTTGTCACACAAAACTTTCATTACTTTAGGTGAGGTGAGAAATACGATGACAATCTATGGCCTGATGTGAATGAAAATATGTATATTCATGTAGATATTACTCAACAAACTGCCTAAAATTGAACTGGATGGCGGCTCTGTGTTCAGTTTTATTTTGCAACATGGTGAACTACATTGTAATCACGAGTTTCAGTCAGTTTCTGACAATACAAACAGAAAGACATTTTATTATCAATTTATGTGATGATATGATCTGTGGTTGTGGTTTTTAACCAGGACTATCGGGGCTTTTTGATGCCGGCCTCCACCATGCTAGCCCCTCAGGACCTGACCCCTCCGTCATGAATCTGATTTCAGCTCTGGAGTCCCGAGGTCCACAGCCCCCACCCTCGGCTTCCTCCCTTCTCTCTCAGTTTCGCACTCCCTCTTGGCAGACGGGTGAGTGTGCTAAATTTGAAAAAAACAAAACAATAAATAATGATTTATTTTGCAATCCAATAAGCATAATTTTCATTTTAAAAATATTAAAATATATAAAATAATATCCAAAAAGCTAAACGTTTATCGTCTCAAAAGTTTATAATTTGTTAAATTTGATTTGTGGCTTGCATTGACTAACACTATCCATGTAATGTTGTGTCTTGTAGCAATGCATAACCCGGCACCAGCGGAGCTTTTTATCTCTGGGGCACTTCCGGGTTCTGGCTCCTTCCCCTCCACCTCAGCCCTTTCTGCATACCAGCATCCTGGCTCCTTCTCTGGACGATCTTTCACTCCCTCGCTATCTCTGCAGGACACACCTACATTTAGCCCGACCTCCAGTGGTTTGCTATCCCCTCATGATCCCCTGCTGCACATCAAAACACCCTCCCAGTCCAGCTTGGGCTTTGATCGCTTGCTGTCTTCCCAGGGTGCCACCTACCGGAGCACCCAGGAGGCCCCGGCCCCTCCTCAGACTCAAGCCCTTTCCACCTCTTCCAATTGCCACCTACCCCCTCCTCAGTTCAATCTGTTGTCCTCTCAGCTCCATAACCAGTCCTCCCAGCTCTATAATGCCTCCATGTTCTCTTCCACACCAGCCCTGACACCCACGGCACCCCCTCCACCCCAGCCTCCTTCAGAGAGGGCAGTTTCCCGACAGGATAGTGTGATTAAGCATTACCAGCGCTCATCACCAGCCCAGTCCACAACACTCCCCCTACAGCAATATGTCAGTTGTGGTGGATCATCAGGCTACCAGCAGATAGCCAGCCACCACCGGCATTCTGGAATGTCCTGCAGTCCCCTGGGGGAGCAGAGCCCATCCTCTGACCACAAGCCCTCACCACGCATGGAATCTAAGACGTATCGACCTAACATCCAAACTCCCTACACATCCTCATCCTCCAGCTCCTCTGCCTCATCCTCATCAGGCACTAAGGGAGCCAAGAGTTCCAGCTCCAGTAGTGGATACTCCTCTTCAGGCTCAGCCTCATCCTCTTCCCGTACCCCACACACTCCACCATCAGCCTCCTCTGCTTCCTCTTCATCCTCTTCTAGCTCCAAGACAAGCACTGGATCCTTGTCTGCTCCCTCTCATCAGCAGCCCCCGCCTCAGTCAGCACCGGCACCACCTCCTCTACCAGTGGTGTCATCCACCCTTGTTCAACAGCCGGCACCCAAACAATGCCTCTCTGCCTATGGCTCTCCATCTGTGGCTAAATCTAGCACAGGCCTACCAGACCAGACCCCTCCCCAGCAACATGCCCAGTCCTGCTCTCCCAACCACCCTACACCTACACACATGGCCCAGTCTTATGCAGGCTTCAACTCGCCCCATGCCCAGGACCTAAGCTCTGGCACAGGGGGCACTGGAGGGAAGACTTTCACTGGTATAGGCTCAGGGGGACGCTCATTTTCTGCAGAGATAGTCTTTGGAGACTCAAGCTTTGGCTCATCTTCTCTCAGAAGATCAGGCAGTCCTTCCTTGGGGTATGGAGGTGCTGGAGGATCAACAGGAAGTGGACCCATATCAGGAGCTCCTGCACTTGGCAGTGGAGTTGGATCTGCAGGATCAGGGAGTGCTGCTGCTGCTGCTGTTGTTGGTAATGGTGGCAACTCTTACCACCTGCCTGAGTCTAGTCCATCGCCCACCATCCATTCTAATATCAGTCGCCCTGGATTGCATTCCCCTGCTTCTGCTCGCCCTGCACAGTCCCCTGGAGGCTCAGGGGCCACCAAATACTTGTCCTCCATCCTCTCTCCTGCTTTTATATCCTCACCACAAGGTTTCCCTGATACACAACCACAGGGCCAGTCCTATCATTCAACACCACCCAAGCCAAAAACAGAGACCAACATTCTGGGAGTTGAGCGAACCCAAGCTGAGGAAGAGGAAGACGATGATTTCCTTATCCATCACCTACTACATGCCCAGAGCTCAACTCCCCATCCATCCCAGCATCACCCACCTCCTCAGCAACTACCTCAACCACTCCCACAGACTAGGGATGGGGAAGGCAAGGGGGTGACCTATGAAATTAACAAGATCTCAGAAGAGCGCTACCACCTTCAGAGTGTCATTCGTACCAATAGCACCACCAGCAGTTCAGGTCCTGGAACGACAATTAGTGACACAGCAAGTGGCTTAAACCTTCAGTTGGAAATATCACAGAAGAAACAACAGCAGACCAAGTCAGAGTTGACCATATCAAAGTCCACCGCTGGAGGGGTAGGAGTGGTCACTGACTCTTTTTCCCTCTCCCATACTACCCATTCCCATCAACAACAGCATGACGCCTTGGGTTCTGTGGTCCATTATGGAAGAGGGGACCCCTACACCCAGCACCCTCACTCTCAACATTCTCATCACACCCCACATGTGTCTTCACACACTCAGCAACACTCTCAGCACTCCCAAATCTCACAGCACTCTCGGCACACTCAACACACACAACACTCTCAACATTCTCAGCATAGCCACCCCCATTCCCACTCACACAGTCACCCTCACATGGAGTTGAAGAAGCCTTCAGATGCAAATGATAATGCCTACCTACAAGATATGCAGCAGGCTAGACAAAACCAGGTCCCCCTCTCTCTGATGGATTCTCCACCAGACCCTCCCCAGCAAACTCACATGCTGCAATCTGTTCTTTCCCATACCACCCGCACCAAGATGGACCCACAGCAAGCCCCTTCCCAACAACAGCAGCAACAGCAGCAGCATCCTTTGAGCCAGCAGGCCATGATCAGTTCAGCTGGAGGAACAGGGCCTGCTGGGGTGGACGCCCACCCACAGAATCAGTCCTCACAGTTGCAACTCCAGCTCCAAACCCAGGGTATAGATACCCACTACAACCTTGGAGGTCAACCAAGAGATCAAACCCAAGCAAGTCAGAGCTCAGTATCTCCACTAGATATGCTAGAACAATCTCTTTCTCGGACAAACAGTAGAGACAGCAGAGGAGCTCTGGACAGAACTGGGGTTGGGGTAACTGTTACAGGAGGAGAGGGAGGCGGTGCAGACAGACATAGACAGCAGCACAGACTTACACCTCACCACCATTCCCAACAGACAGCCTCAGATCTCCATGACTTTCTTTCTGAACCAGATTTGGGCTTGTCCACCCCCTCACACCTGCACCACCTCAGCCAGCCTCAAGCTCATGCCCACCCCAATGCTCAACACCAACAGCAAGCGCACACTCACCATCAGCTGTCACATTCTCAGTTAGCTCACCCACACTCCCACCGGATGGCAACAAATATGGGAACTCACCAGCAACAACAACAGCCCCAACAAAGAGAACCTGAAACCCAGCTGTCACACCCCCAGTTAGACCAGCTCAAACAGCACCAATTTGACACAGTGACCCCAGTGGGTAAAGTCGGACAAAATCCAGCTCAGCAGCCCCAGCGGTTTGCACCTCTAACATCCATCTGCTTTCCAGATTCTCTCTTACATGATGAAGACCGGCCTTTCTTTCCTGAGATGGAGGACATGTTTTGTTCAGCTGATTATAAATCAAGCTGTGCTGGGGATTCTGGGGCAGGACAGGCTGCTCAAGAAAGCATAACCCAGGGTCATGGGCAAGAGGGTATGGAGGCCTTAAAATCAGGAGGAGCTGGAGAGGGGTATGATATGGTTGGTCATCACAGTGATCAAAGCTATGGACAGTACTGCCACAGCCTTCCAGGACCAGGAAATGGTAACCTGCACTTAGACCTTGACTCTATGAAGACACATGAGCTCCCTTCCACTGTGAATACAGATCAGCTTGGCCTCATCCAGTCCCAGACTCCCACTATGGGATTGAGCTCAGCAGTTCAAGGTGATAGCTCAGTCAACAAGATAATTGGAGCTGTTGGAGTGGGTGGAAGTTCGAACACTACTGGTCTGACCTCACCTATCTTTTGTTCCTCTCGTCCCAAAAAACTGCTGAAGACCAGCTCATTTCACTTGCTTAAACAGCGGCGTGAGCCACAACCTCAAACAAAGAAAAACTATGCGCAGGAATATGAATTTGAGGATGATGAGGATAAAGCTGATGGTCCAGCTGATATTCGCCTCAATAGTCGACGACTACCTGATCTGCTCCCAGACTTGGTGTCTAGTTGTAGGAAGGCTGGTGGGGTATCAGGAGTAAGTGGGCTCAGTCCACTAATGGGTGACATAGATTTTTGCCACCCCTCCAACTACTCTTCCCTTGGACACCCTCCACAACCAACCCATCATGATGGCCCTAAGAAAAGAGGCAGGAAACCAACTAAACCTAAACGTGAAGGTCCGCCTCGCCCACGAGGTAGACCACGCATACGTCCTCTTCCAGAGGCTCCTTACTGCAGGGGGCTGATGGGATCAGTGCCTGGAGAAAGTAGGAGGGGTCGTGGACGAGGTCGGGGGCGAGGCAGAAGGGAGGAAGGGCTTGTGGAAATGCATCAAGATATCACCAAAGCACAAAGCCTCTCATATCACCATCAGCACCAACAGCAGCATCAACAGCAACAGTTCAGCCAACAGCAGCATCTCCAACAGCATTCTCACCAACATCACAGACAGCAGGCAGACCACCACCAGGCACCACAACAACAGCATCACCTGCATCATCAGCAGCATGTTTCCTGTCCTCACCAACAACCGCATCATCAACAGCAGCAACATCAACATCAACATCAACAGCATCATCATCACCACCAACAACAACAACCATCCCAGCAGCCGCAGCAAGATCCAATCAGACCTATCAAGGTAATAGTGGAGAAAAGAAGTAATAATCTAGGCCAAATCATAGAGTCTCTCCTAGAAAGGTTGAATGGAGTAAAAATAGTCCTAGGTAGTCTGATAACGAATTAACCCCCAGCTATGACACCTTACTTTTAGTTCTTTGAATGTTATTGTTTTAGTTTTTAAATATTACATTTTATATACATTTTCTTAAAAGGTAAAACCAAATTAAATTCAGGTAAAGCTTACACCATGTGTATGCTGTAGATGAAATGTGAGTTTTGTACAATAACAATTTAGGCAGTGTAGTAGTACTGCAGTTGGTGTTGCCTGTCTTGTGTGCATTAAGGTAGAACCAAAATTTTTCCTTTTCTTTCCCCTTCCTCTCTTGAACCATGTCTCTCACTCATCTTTTGAAAACTTTTTACAAAAAAGAGAAGAAACAACTGTATATAATAATGTACTGGTTATTAGGGTAGTCACCAACGAACATACCACATTTAAATTGTCTTCTTTGAAAAGGCCAAAAATTGAACTGCAGCCTCTTGTAGTCCTATTTCCTATGCAGTGCGCATGCACTATTCAGGTGGAGTTTGTGGATCTTTGTTAATTTGTTAGTTTGTGATCTTTTCCCACCTTTGCTTGGTTTATTTTGTATATCCAGCTTTGACACCTGTGTCTTCCTTTGGTTTGTGGCAGTTTGTTTTGAGAGAAAGAGAGACAGGAATACAGTGGGAGAGCCGGAAGCGAAATAGACTCAGAGAAAATAAAAAGTTAAATAAAAAAGTTTTCTTGTTTGTTTCAAAGCGGTTATGTTCACCTAATTCTGACACCCCTGTATATGGTATATTTAGGAAAAATCAGCCTCTTAGGGGTTTTAACACAATCAGGATCAGTGTCTTATGTTCTAGACATCCTAGGTAGCCAAGCTACAGTAATTTCAACAAAAAAATGTTGCATACTTTATGCTAACAAGTCCTGCTGAATTTCCACCTGCCTTGTCTGTTTCTCAGAAACTACCCGTTCCCGCTCTACTTCCATCAGAAACCTTATTGAGGACAGACTCACTATCCAGCACAGAGCCAGTTCTGTCTGATGGATCAGTGGGGTCAGCACCATCTCTGGGCCTCAGTCCTGGACCCAGCACTGCCATGGAGATCAGAAGAAATGAGCTGAACCAGACTCAAGACAAGATGATGAAGCATCAGCAGAAAACTGGAGAGGTAAAGAACACACACAAGAAGCTTTATGGAAAACTGCTGCTCAATGCAAGTTAGTATCTACTGTGGCTGATAGGTTACAGTGAGTGTTGTCATTTGACATCAGTTGCACTGGAAAAGCTTTTTTTTGGTCCGTTCTGACAAATACTGAACTTGAGAATACCTGTGTTAATCATAAATCCCTTATCATTCTGTACTTGTACTTGTATATCATGCAGGCTACTTCCATCTTACAGTTTATTACGGTCTGTTTCTTACTTCTTGATGTGAGGATGTGTGAGAGAAGGAGCTGTAGATATGAAGAAGGACTGCAGAGGGTTGGTGCATGACAGCTTCGACTTTGCATTTCATGTAGAAATGAAATGAAAGCTAGTTGCCTCAGCAACAGTGAGAGATACTGTATCTGCAGTACTTTGATTGTGAAGGGACACCTCATGTTTGCAAATCAAGTCAGACTGATTCAGTCAGTATTTGAACAGATACAGTCTTATGGTATCTATGGAATCTGATCAGCCTAAATATTATTCACAAGTCATGATTCACAAATGTATTTTGGGATGTATATATAATTCACTTGAAAAAAACCTGCTCTGTTTTTCTGAATTAACAAGCTTGCCTCATAATTCTGAAAAAAGCTTTTGGAAAAAAAAGTTCCCTGTTTTTCTGGATTACCAAGATATCTCCAGCAAACTCTCTGAGCCTAACCCAAGTCCCATAACCAGCCTTCAGCATGTTCCAGTGGGCCTAGGCAGGGATCTCAGCCCTCTAAGCCTGACCCAAACCCATAACACTGCCTCTCTAGCCATGAGACAGCCTCCAGCAAGCTCCAGCAGGTGCTCTCTGCCCCCAGCCTTCACTCCCTGGTACTCTGCTGGAAAACCTGAGAGACTGAGGCCAGCAGGGCTCATGCCCACAGCAGAGTGCCTGTTACTGGCTGTCCTCCTGCAGTGATGATACAAACAGTTCTGCAGTATAGTTCATACACTGCACTCTCAGCTGTGGGGCTACTGACTCCAGAAGCCTAAAGTTACTCTACAATTCCATGATTTAGCAGTGAAGTGTAGCCTCTGAACTACACTGCAGACTGTAAAAGTGACAAACAGAATTGATCTGTGTATATTTCATCATAATCATCATCATCATCACCATTGGAAGTCCACTGGCAGTCTAGTCTAGGCCTATAGTAGCGTAACTAAGGGATGGTTCAGGACTAACTTAACGATAAGCTCCATCAAAAAGGAACATCTTAAGACCAGTCTCCAATATGGAGAGGGGAACTGTAAACTTTGTATGCACAAGGTCAAGAAAGATGTTCTAAAAAGGTAAGGCTGATTTCTAGACAGATAAGTGACCCTATGGCTGATTTTCATGTTATGTCACTCTAGTTAACTAGTTAGTGATGCTTGTGAATTCTGTGTGTGTTTTGGTCATTCTATTTTCTTTTTAGAAACAGAAATTAACAAATTATTATTATTATTATATTATTATTACAGATAACTGATAAAAAAAACTCCACACTGGTGTGGTGTGAAGGATGGCAAGGAGAGAGAGAGAGACAGAGACAGAGACAGAGACAGAGTGACAGTGTTATTAGTAATTTCCTTTGATTGCTGATAGAAAATATATTCAAAGACCATTTTACTAATCAAATCACCTGTTTGGAATAAGTACACCTTCATATTCCTGAGTGCTTCAGTTCATACAAGTTAAATGTTTTTATTTTCTGTTGTACAAAGGTGGGAAGGAAAATTAAGTTCTTTATAAATGTTGTATCAATTGAATCTTAATTTTTTACATGTAAAGTTTGAGTTACTCTCAAACAGTTACTCTCCACAGGTATTAAAGTGATAACTGTCTTGTGCATAATTTAAGATGTTTGAGTTATGAATGCTTGCTAAGTTAGTGATGTGGCATTTAACACTAGCATTAGCTAGGGGTTAGTTATTGTTATGGAATTTTCTATCCTTAGGTTACACGAGATCACGTGTGGGCCTTGAGGTCTTCGGCAGTAGTAATTGTTTGGCTTTGTTTGAGAACAGCAGGTTCCAGCCTATCTCAACACTGTGGTGGCCAGAGTCAAAGAAACGGAATGTTGCCTTCCTAGACACCGATGTTTCATTAACATGAACAGACAACATTTCTGGGCGTATAGTATTTGTGGTATTATCTGTAGGGGTTTAAAGTCTGACCACCAGCATGAGCTGGGCAGAATAGAAACAGACTCAGGCACTTCTGATGTGTCTCTATTTCTCCATGGCCAAGCTTCAATAAATATTACAGCATAAGACATCAGAGGCTCCTGAACACTTTCTTCCCTCCTGACATCAACAGTGACCATTGATTTCAGCAATTTCTCCACAAGAGTTATGTAATGCTGATTCATAACCATGGTCATCTATTAGCCAGCTAGCTAACTAATCTATGGGGGGGGGTCTGTGCATTCATTAGTCCACGTATATCGGCTCTATATTTCAGCACATTGGACTTTACATTAACCAGGGACTGAGGTTAAAGTGCTATCTTTTGTTGGATGGTTTTCACATCTCTAAGTCTTGTCCCGCAATTTTAAACAATGTGGCAGCACGGGGTCCTTAAAATAGTGATAGAATACAGTCTGAAAGGGGGCAATAAAATGATGGGAGATCAACATAAATATTAACAATTGCAATAATGTAAAAATACAATCAATTAAATATAATCTAGATAGCTAAATGTGTTCCATTTTTGCAAAACCATCAAGCTAACTGGCACCTGTGATCATCTTAAAAGGGAAGACAAAACGAATTTTATACCTTACAACCGCAATAGAGTTTGACCTAAATAGATTTTTGAAAGCAGTTTTCTCTGATCTTAATACAGATCATGTGGAAAAAAGAAATGGACGATCCACTGAATCCAGAAGCCTGGAATCCAGAAGCTACTATGCAGAAACTCTCCAGTTCAGTAAGTTGCTTCACACCCTCTGCAAAAATGAGCAAAGCCAGGAGCTTCATATATAATTCATACCTCATCCATTCAAACTCAAGCCTCTGATAGAAAGAGCAACACATTCTCTACCTTCTTCACACCTTAGGTGCCTATAGGCACTTACCCAATCCCAAAAGGTAGCATTTTACGCTGGTATTTGTTCAAACTAAATGTAAGAAATGATGTGGTGGTGTAGTCTTCAGTGGAACAAAACACGACATTTTAATTTTCATTCATGTTTTTGTGATTTGAGGTTTGAAGAGAAGAAGGTTATAGTTGACTGACAGCCAGCTCTTTCTGACTGACAAAAGAGAGAGGAGAGAGATGGCTGTTACCAGGGCAGCTGTTGCCATGGTTACTACAATTTTCATTGCAGGAACCTTGCTGCCACCTGCTGTCTGTTGAGCTTCATTGTCTGTAGCCTCATGTCCATGTCGCTGTTTTAAGTGACATGTTAGGGCTGACTAAAAGTAAAACCCACTTCACTTTTATTCCTAAAAGGAATTTTAAGATTAAATTGTCCTTAAATGTAAAGGTACAGATTTGTCATCAAAACAATAACAAAAGACATAGTTTCATGAAGTATGAAGTAGTGTGAGATCGTGGGAGTTGTTGTCTTTATTGTTAAACAGGTAGAGTCTTGTTGAGCACACAATTTTGGAATAACTGTATAATGTAGCATTGGTCATTATAAATATTATGTTGGCTGAACCAATATGCATTCCTCTGTAGTATTCTGATCAAATACTGGATTTTTTGGGGCCAATTAGAATTATTATTATTATTATTATTATTATTATTATTACTGAGTACAAAAATTATGATATTGATATATCAGTTAATATTCTATGTAAATGCACACTTTGTTTAGTAATTATCTCTAAGATGTGGTTATCAAACACTTATTTTCCAGATATTTTCCAGTTGAACAATAAACAAACATTAGTGAACTGAAACAGTAAACTTCACTGGATATTGAATAATTCTTTATTATCTTTATCTTAATTAAACATTACATTAAACATTAAAAATTTCCTATTATTTCACCTCCATTTATTTATTATTTATTATAGTCTCATAGTGAGGAACTCATGCAGTCAGTAGTTTTCCCCTCAGCTCTTTGTTTTGGTTTTTGCAGCTTTACTTATTTGCTCACCGCTCTCATCAACCTTGTTTTCAGCAATAAAATGGTAAACCCACTGTATCAAATAGTAGACACAATGCTCAACTTAGAAATCATTAATTTATGCTTTGTATCTTTGGATGTGTACACTGACAACTGTTAGTTAACATTTTCACAATAGTCATAACTTTTTAAGGTTATAAAGTTATTGTAACAGCTTGCTGCGCTGCCACCTAGTGGTCAGAAAAATCAATTAATGCTGCTTTGAATACATAGCGCGGTATAAGTCTTGTTGAGTGAGACCAAATTACTAGTTGAAACTGTTTTTGCAGTGTACAGAGGAACACAGCTAACTGAAAAAACATGCCAGTACAGTGGAGAAGGAGTGGCACCATCATTAAGCACTCATCAGTGATGAGATTCTGCTCTTTTGCAGGCTGATGAGAAGGCCTTCGACTTCAAACCTGGTTTCATGGCCTCTTTTTTGGACTTCCTGAAGACAGGCAAAAAACAGTCAGGCCTTGAGCTGGGACATGATGGCAGTGAGCAGGAAGTTCTAAACCCCTGTTCCTCTCTAAAGGGAGGTATCAGGCCCTTATCGCCACCTCCTCCTCCCCTACGACCAACTCCTCCACAGCAGCCTACAGGAACATTCAGTGAGGGAGGGCAAGACGAGGGGGCAGATCTGGCTCTCAGCAGCTGCCCAAGTCCCTGCAAACCTCTGGATGAGGAGTTAAAAAGGAACCTGGAGACGCTGCCCTCCTTCTCCTCTGATGAGGAGGACTCGGTCAGTAAGAATCAGGACCTGCAGAAGAGCATCTCATCTGCAATCTCTGCCCTCTATGACACCCCACACTCGCTAGCTGCTGCAATGGCATCTGCCATGGTTAAAGCCCCGCCCACCTTGTCTCCTACCCCACAGGAGCCACCCCTCAGCCCCCCTCTACCTGTCATGCCTCCCCTCATCCCCAGTATGCAAAATGGAAAAGAGGAGGCACTCACATACAATCAGTATCAACAGGACAAGGAAGAACCAGAATTGTTCTCCCCACAGACAAATAGAGAAAAAGCAGATGAGGGGGTAGTTGAGCAAGTAGGTGAAGAGAAGGAGGAGGAGGAGGAGGAGGAAAGAGGAGAAACTGTAGATAATGAAGAACGAGTGGGAGATCCACAGAATCTTCAGCAGGGTACCCTGGAAGAAGAGCAGGAAGAGGAAGAAGAGGAAAGAATGTCTGAAATACAGATTTTGGAGGTTCCTAAGGTTCAAGGTAATTGGTGTGTTTGTTATGTCTGACACTTTAGTTTTCTTTAAAACTGCATGTAACAAAGAATTTTAACTGAAAGTCAACTTTTCTTTCACTGAAACAAATAGTTTAACAAAATAATCTTAACTCTATTGAGTAGCTTTTTTCAGAGCTTGAATCTTGAATCTCATGGTCTTTATCAGCAAATGGATTCAAGGAGTTGTTCTAGGGTTGGTTCACTTGTTTCAGTCATATAATAAGTAGTTATATATAGAGGGTGTCATATCAGTGTCCTCATTGGATGCCTATTGAATCCTTGTCAATGATGTTTGACCAGTCCCTCATTGGTCCTGTGATGCTCACTCATTCACTTACTTCTTACTCACACTTTGAAAACCAGTTCAATGTGAGTCGATCTCTTCTCGAGGCATTATGGAATAGAAGATGATGCAGTATTCATGGAAGAGTTGAAAGCTACCTTTTTTCCATTTTTGTGTCACATGATGACAACTAAGTCAACAACCCCATTCACTGATGAGGACCATGAGAATATTAGTGAGTCAATGAATTGGCAGTGTTTATAGTGGGAGACAGATGAAAGATTCTAGAAACTCCTGCTGGGAGATTTGGGCGCCTGCACAAAGCAATGATGGATGTGATATCATGAGCTTGCTTTGCTCCTCCCACCCTGTTTTTCAGATTCTCCAGCAGGACCTGTGCTTGCCCCTGCACCTCCCTCCCCATCAACATCCATCTCCCCCTCACCACCCACTTACTCTTCACCCTCACCCCTCCTTCCCCTGTGTCTCTCCTTACCCTCGCCACTGCCGAGTCAACAGGAAGAGGAAGAGGTGAATCCAACTTATCCTCCTTCTGAGCAGCAGCAGCCCACATTCCAATCAGCTCAAACTGCAGGCACCTCCCCACCCCCCTCCACTTCTCCTCCAGCCATCCTGTCTTCACCACTCTCCAACCTTCCTCTGGGCCAGTCCATCCCTCCCCCATCCACCACACCTCCCCCATCATCCTCTGATCAGGACCAGGAACCTGAAGTTGGACAGCCTTCCCCCTCCTCTTCCTCACCCTCTTCATCATCCTCTCCACCACCATCACCTCCAACCCCTGAAGAGGCCCCAGCATCCCAACGTCTTACCTCCCTCCACCTGGCAAAGAAACAGGCTGATGCTGCCATAGCTGGCGAGAGTGAAGAGGAGGACAGTGAGAGTGGAGGCGAGGGAATCTTTCGTGAACGGGATGAGTTTGTGGTTCGGACTGAGGACATTGGAACTCTTAAGGTGGGTATGCACACAGAACCCAGTAATGTATATTGAATAAATAACTTATCATCAATGATATACTCTGTGTTTGTGTCAGCAGATGGCTTTGCAGACAGGCCGAGAGCCTCCACCCATCTGGAGAGTACAGAAAGCCTTGCTCCAGAAATTCAGTCCAGAGATCAAAGATGGTCAAAGGCAGTTCTGTGCAACCAGTAATGTGAGTTTCTAAGCAGACTCCCACAGGTTCAGTCAAAACTAAATTACACTGGTAGAAAAACTGCTGGTCTGTGCCTCCCTTCTAATGATGATGTAGGTTTGAGCTGTCCAGTGGCCTAATAGTTGAGGTGCATACATACAGCCACAATGTCTCTTGTTCAATTCCCCCTATTTCCCTCGTTCCCCCTTTTGCCTCCATACATTTCCTTTTCCACACCTTGACTATAAGCTCTCAAGCAAAAGAACTGTCTCATACATTCTCAGAGAAAGTTCAGAGTGAAACTTTGGAACCTGCATGAGCAATCCCATCCATCCTTTATCTGTAACCGCGTATCCTCATCAGGTCCCAGCTGACTTTGGACAAGTTGCCAGCTCGTCACAGTGAACATAGAGACAAACAACCATTCACACTACGGCAGTTAACCTATTAAGTGCATATTTTTGGACTGTGGGAGGAAGCCGGAGTACCCACTCCCAGAACCCAGAACTCCACACAGTCAAAGTTCAAACTAGGAACCTTCTTGCTGTGAGGCAACAGTGCTAACCACTGCACCACCATGAAACCACATGAGAAATCTCAAACATCATATTAGTTTTGTTTAATTGAATTGTATCTCTAAGTCTATAAAAATGTCTTCAATGTTTCATTTGTGTTTAAGGGACCATGCACTTTGAACAGCAGCTAATTTCATTTCTTAAACCTGCTTTCATCCAGTAGCGCCCAATGCACAAGGTAGCAAACCAAAAGTTGTCACTGTGGGACAAAGAGCATCCAGTTTGAGTGATCCTAACTTTTATGCTGTTTAACATAGAGTTTTTTTTATATAGAATAATACTGTCTACTAAATGGTAACTTCTTCTTTTTGTCTCTTTCCTCAGTATCTGGGTTACTTTGGTGATGCTAAAATGCGCTACCAGCGCTTGTATGTTAAGTTCTTGGAGAATGTCAACAAAAAAGATTATGTCAGAGTGTGTTCTCGAAAGCCATGGCATAGAGCTGGTCTGACTCTGAGGTAAGGCTATGAATTTGATTTTCTTGTCAAATGTAGAGTCATAAAGATGAAATCATATAAGAGCAACATTATGTAGAAATTCATATTCATTGCAGTTTATTACCTCAAGTGTAATCCCACTGTTGTAAATATGGACAGCTGTACACGTGTATTTATTATGATTACATAATTTATGATCAAAAACTAGCGAGTTGACAACTTTGCTAACAGCCAAACATCAACAAGGTCACCAACAGCAGACATAGCAGCCAGCTAATATTACTGACTAGTCCAACAGCAGTCAGCCCAGCTCGGCATCAGTCCCAGATTTACTCTTCGTCCGGCAGCTTCTTGCTCAGTCGCTCTCTCCTTTTCTCTTCTTAGCTTCTCTGGCCTAAAGTTGCATAATGACAGAGGCACCATTCACCTAATGAAGAAACATTACATAATGTTGCTTTAACTGGAAATTGATGCAAGAATCAGAGATAAATCAAAAACACAGATATGAACCCAATTAAGTGATGAAGAAATGTGTGAAAACTGATAGCTGTCAATAAGTCATGTTGGAATCATTTCTGTCCTGAGCTGTCCTGACCTTCACGCATTGAATCTTCATTCACTGTGTCTCTCTTTTTTCACATGCTGATTGACAGGCGCCAGTCACTACCTAAACAGCTGCCCACCATTCACAATCAAACCCCACCTCGAGTGGAGAGAGATGACAGAGACAAGGAAAGACAGAAAGAGAGAGAGCTGAAGGAGCAAAGAGAAAAAGAACAAAGAGAAAGGGAGCACAGGGAGAAAGTAGAAAAGGAGCAAAGGGAGAGAGAGAGGAGAGACAAAGAGGAAAGAGAGCAAAAAGAAAAGGAGAAACAGGAGAGGGAGCAGAAAGAGAGGAACTTGAAAGAAATAGAGAAGATGGAGAGGGGAAAGGACAGAGAGCAAAAAGAGAAGGACTGTAGAGAAAAGGAAAAAGAAATGGAATGGGAGAATACCAGGGAGAGTGAAAGAGTGGAGAAGGAGCAGAAAGAGAGGGAAAAGAGAGAGAAAGAGCAAAAGGACAGGGAAAGAAGGGAGTATGAGAAAGATAAGAAAGAGAGGGATAGAAGAAATAGGGAGCAAAAAGAGGAGAAACAGGATAGGGAGCAGAAAGAAAGGGAAAAACAGGAAAGAGAAATGAAAGAAAGGGAGAGACAAGACGGGGAGTGGAAAGAAAGGGAAAGACAGGAGAGAGAACAAAAAGAGAGGGAGAGACAGGGGAGAGAGCGGAGAGAGAGAGAGCAGAAAGAAAAGGAAAAAAATCAAAGTGAACGGGTCAGGCAGGAGAGAGAGCAAAAAGAGTGGGAGAAACAAGAGAAGGAGGGGAGAGATAAAGACAGAGAAAAGAGAGAAAGGGAGCGTAGAGAAAAGGAGAAACAGGAGAGGGAGTGGAGAGAGAAGGAGCGAGAGCAGAGAGAGAGGGAATGGAAGGAGAGGGATAAAGAGAGGGAACAGAGAGAAAAGAAGGGAAGAGAGGAGAAAGAGAAAAGAGACAGAGAAGTGCGAGAGTGGAGAGATGGCACAGTGGAGTTCTCAAAGTTGAAGGAGCATAAGAAAGGAGGAGAGAAGAAGATGGAGCGCGACTCCAGAGCCAGAACCTCAAAGGACAACGCAGAGCCTCCTCCCAACAAAAGGAAGAAGTGGCTGAAGGAGGTGCCATCTTCCTCCTCTGAGTCAGACTCCTCCCCACCCAGTGATGACGAAGGTAAGCTGTTCTGTCTGTGTATGTGTGTGTGTGTGTGTGTGTGTGTGTGTGCTTCACACATATTTTGTTAATAACATATAAAGACATATAATTCCATATTAAGGCTTCTTTGTATTTTAGGGCCTGTGCGGGGTGGAGTTAACAGCCGGGCTATGAGGGAGATGTTCAGGAGCTACGTGGAGATGCTGGTCAGCACAGCACTCGACCCCGATATGATCCAGGCATTGGAGGACACTGATGGTGAGGAACACAACTTAGGCTTCAGTGAAGTGTGTATGAGTTGAAAATAGAATTGAGGTATCGAGAAACACAAGAATGACCTTTTCACTGTTGTCAGTGTTCTACCACATCACTGCACTGGCTGCTTGGTTTTCAGTGACCATACCAGTGTTTATGCAAAGCTAACAATTTTCAAAAACATGTTGTAGACTTTTAAACTTGCTACATTTAATTAATCAAAGTGACGATTAAGTCTAGAAATTATTTTTCATTGATTTGAAAAGCTTAGGTCACTGTAAAGTAACCTGGGGGTAATAATGAGTAGTAATATTGAATATTGAGTTGTAGTCACTTCCCCATATTGAATGAGTTTGGTAAATCGTTGCTGATGGAAAGTGAATATAGAGTCAAAAAAATTTTGATCTGTGTTCACTGGAATTTGAGGAAGATACAGCAGCAGCTCTTGTAGAAGTGAATAGTACTGGATCCACTGACCCATACAACATTTTACTTACAATAAAGTGTAATAAGAGTGGCCTCAGTGATAATTGGGATACCCAAATAAAAATGGTTTATTTTCCATGGTGGAATAAGGATTGTGATGTGACGAAGAGAAAACAGGCATGTTGAAACTTGATCGGCGGTTCGATCCCCGACTCCTCCAGTCTGCATGTCGAAGTGTCCTTGGGCAAGATACTGAACCCCCTCCTCGCTCCCCGCTCCTCTGCGAAGTCAGCCCCATTGGCTGTCAGTCAAACCGACTGCATCATGAGGAGGGACATCCTCTCCCTACATGATGCAGCATCACCAGCTCATTCAAAATAAGCACACCTATTCCTTGCTTCAAGCAAAGAAGGTGGTCCAGTCAGATACTTCACACATGTTATCAGAGAACCGGGGTTACCTTTGTAACCTAAAGTTCTCTTTCAAACATTCACTCGCTATCTCACTTTGGGGATATACTGACTCACATATTGCCAGACAAGCTCATCTTGAAGACCACCTGCCAATCATGAGGCTGACACATTGTGACTCTCAATAGAGCCCAGATTCAGCATGGTATGCGCCAAAAGGAAGTGCAGTGACATTGGCCCATAGAACCTTTCAAATGTATGAGATGAAGCCCAACTGTCCACCAGGCATGTATCTTGGATAGACACGCCTAGGATGACGCCAGGTAGAGTGAGCATGTATCAACCAGAGCCTGAAGACCCTTGCTGCTGTAAGACAAAGGAATGGCTGCAACTATCCAATGAGAAAGCTCTTGTTTGTGATGGGCTTAACAGTATGAGGTTTTTGCCCATGAGGTTTTGCTCATGACACAAACAATTGATCTGTTTTCCAAAGCCCCTGTGTCTTGTCCAGTTAGATGCGAAATGAACGCACTGCTCCTGTTCTGGGGAGGAGAAAGGAGGTGAGTAAAAAGCAGACAGGTCAAGGGGAAGACACCATTTTGACACTTTTCGTAGATGGCAAGCCCCTTTCATTAAATGACTAACAAGGGGATGTTGTCCCACATACCACCATCAAAACCTACATGGCAGTGTGTTGACGGTGGAGAAGGCTTTGCCCACAGTCCACTCCTGTCTCTTGATGTAAGCCATCACAGTCGTGTTGTCTGACCATACAAGCACATGGCGACCCCTTATGAAGGAAAGAAAGTGGCCAAGAAGCCAGTTGTCGATGTACAGGGCTATGTGTATGCCCTGCTTTCTGAGAGGTGCAATAGCAGCCTCTGTGCACTTGACAAAGACCCGAGGGCCTAAGGTGAGCCTGAATGGCAAGACCATATACTTGTAGATTCTGCCCTGGAAGGCACATCTCAGGAACATCCTGTGAGCAGCATATATTGTTAAGTGAAAATATGCTTCCTTTAGGTCAACTGAAGTAAACCAATCACTGGGACAAAATGCAGCAGGCCAGCGTGCATCAGCATTCTGAACTTGTATGACCTGAGTTGTCTGTTCAGAGCCCGAAGTTCGAGTACTGGGTGGAGCCCTGTTCCCCCTTTCTTTGCTAAAAGAAAATATCTCGACTAGAAACTGCACTGCCTCTGCTCCGGAAGCACAACGGGTACCGCTCCTTTTCTCACCAGTGATGATATCTCTTCTTGGAGTATCTGTGCTGACTTCCCCTGAGCATGGGAGAATTCCTGTGAATCTTGGAGGTGCAATGGCAAACTGGAGCCTTTATCCTCTGTTTATTGTCCTGAGCACCTAATCTTTTTTGCATTCATTAGTGCCCTTGGCAACATGCCTGGCTGCACTGTAGACAACCTTATTGATTTGGTACATACGAGAGCACTTGTGAAACATACAGGGTGCATGTGGATGGCAACTACTAGTAAACTGTGTTGCCAACTCTGGCCCTGCACGCTGCAAGGAGGGAACACTCTGGAACAGGCTCAGGAATGGAGCTGAGGGAGGGGAGCTTGATACCAGCGCGTTGCTAGGCCCACTTCTTCCTCCTAGCCCTCTAGGGGAGGTTTGAGTCAGTGGTTCTCCTGGGCCACTGCTCAGTCAAAAGTTTTTTTCTGCTAGGTCCCCCTGTTCTATGGCCTGGGCTGGATTTGTGCCAGGGGCTGAGGGGCTGGGCGCCCAGGCCTGCTGTGTTACAGAGTGAAGGCTCAGTAAGGAGTGGGAGTAGCCTGCGTCTTCTTCGGAAGCCAAAGTTGCAATACTTCTCCGAATACAACACATGCAGCAATTATGAAGTAAAATGTAATGAACAAGAGTTTTCATACTCAACATAACTTTCTTTTTTTAACATTACATTTTTTTTATGATCAGTGTGATTTTTTATTTTTTTGGTTCTTTTTTATTTTTTTTATTTCCACACCAGGTGTGTGTGTGTGTGTGTGAGTGAGTAAGAGAGAGACAGAGACAGAGAGAGAGAGAGAGAGTGTGTGTGTGTGTGTGTGTGTGTGTGTGTGTGTGTAGCTTAATTTGTAATATTATTTATACCACTACTACCTTTATTTTTTTATAAAATACAGCAAGAAAGTATCAGACACTCAGTGCGTGAAGTCAAAAAAACTGGTTAGAGCCAGCTAACGGTTTAAAAAAAACCAAAAAACTACGAGGACCAGCAGAGAGAGAGAGAGAGAGAGAGAGAGAGGCGAGTCGCACCACGTCTGAACGAACCCATGTTTACCAGAACTCTACTGGTTAATATGTAAGTACAAACCAAAGTAAAAACAAACCTGAAGCTGAAGAAACCCTAAACGTTAACGGAAAAGACCCGCGAACCTGAGTGACTGAGAGCTGTTCTGTGTGTGAGTGAGCAGAGCAGGACACAGCAACACAATACATCTGTATGTGTGTAGGGGAGGGCCGCTGTGACTAGCCTGTCACAGAGCGCAGACACAGTCAGCTACCCAGTGAGGATTTTCATTCAATCCGGGCACAGATATTGACTCTATTACTCGTATAATACTCTACTAATCAGGGTGGACATAGACCTCACCACTGACTGGACAGCACACTTTGTGAGGGGAAGGCAGTGGTCAGTAATGACACACATTTCTTCCCACAGCTTAGTGGCTGGTAAAGCAGTCATCTGTTCCTGCAATTTAGCCTGAGATGCCAGGAGAAGAGAGGAGGCACTGAGAGCCCTCACCGATGTTGTAACCAACTTGTAGGCTCATGGAGGACTGTAGCTGATCAGCTGGTAGGGTGGGACCAGAGGAAGACCTAGTCAACCGCTGAGTGGGATGCAGGTGCGATGCCACCAGCCTTTTTCCTTCATGTCCACGCAGTCAAATGCTGAACACCTCTGGACGGGTTTAGCAGCAGGAAAAGGATTTTGCCAACAGCACATCATTCAGGGAAAATGGGTAGGAGATGTCTGGCTGCCTGTTTATCTTTTGATAGCCTCCTCCCTTGATAGCGGGATGAGAAAACCTCAGCCTGCACTGTAGGCCATGGGATGTTCAGCTTTTCAGCTGCCCTCTTGCATACTTCATGCAAAATCCATGCCTCAGTTGAGTGGGGATGGAGCCTGTCCGCATCATGTTGCTGTATGGGGACAGCAACAGTAGCGCTGTAATATCTCTGTGAAACCCCAGATTTCTATGGCGAAGGAATCGGGATTCCATACACGGTAAGGAAAAATTAGTGCCCAGCAATCGAGTTGTTAGCTCAATCTGTGGACAGTTAAGCTAACAGTTCCGCTACCAGCCGTGGTGAAAGATAGCTTTCTGAGTAGAAGCGAGAAGAGGTTTTTGAATAAGCTGGTGACGCTGCATCATCCCTTTGTAGGGAGAGGATGTCCCTGCTCATGATGCAGTCGTCACGACTGCCAGCCAGTGTGGCTGGCGTAGCCTTGTTGGACTTCTGAGGACTACACAGAGGAGCGTACCCCAATACCGACCGAATGTTTGAAAGAGAACTTCTGAAGTTTGGATGAGAGTCAAGTATGTTGAGATGTTGTTTATGAGTGAGCGTATAATGTGAGGAACAACTTTCTCCTGTCCTGTCCTAAAAAACACCACTGAAATCTCTTTGACCTACTTACACTGCTAATATCTTTTGCAGGTCTCTCACAATAATAGGCAGTGACAGTGACTGAAATGAAAAACTGAAATGTAAATAAATCTTCTTTTGCTGTCACTCCTCAGATGAGTTGTACCTTCCACCCATGAGGAAAATTGATAGCCTACTTAGTGAACAGAAGAAGAGGTTGTTGAGGAGAGTCAACATGAGTGCTCAGCACCAGGTAAACCTGCACGTCATTCTGTTTTATTTTTTATTATTATTATTTTTTGGCCATTTTTAACCTTTATTTGATAGTAACAACTGAAGAGTCACAGGGAAGTAGGGAGAGAGAGGGAGAATGACATGCAGCAAATGGCCACAGGTTGGAATTGAACCCTGGGCCACATGTGTACATGTGTTGCATGCTCTACCAGGAGAGCTACCAGTGTACCCCTCTAGTGTGTTTTACAGGCACCACAGTCTGACTCTCAATGATTATTTACCTTGGTGTGGAAACTTCTTTGAACCAATCTTATTCCCACATCTGTGGGTTTAAACTAAGATTGAGCTGTATCTCCTACCTTTGACTGAATTCTGCTTTCCCCTCTCCAGGAGGCTTTACATATATTCCCCAAAATGACAGCAGACCCACTGGAATCAGGAGCTGTCAAAGTTCACCTTGGTGGGGAGGGCTACAATCGCAAAACCCTCAACTGGGTCAAGAGGAATATTCCCAAACAACAGGTCCAAAAAAACACAGCCATTACAACAGACTACTCCCATTGTGCATTGTGTAGTGTACAGTGTTTCAGAGTAAAACATGTTTAACAGACAAGATCCATTTTAAGATGGAAGCACACAGTGATGTTATAGAGGTTGTATGCCATCCAGTGACTTGATGAAGAGCAACTAACATACAAAATAGATGTATCGGTACTTAGTTTGTATATTTTCACACATAGAGCAAGATATGCAAGACAAAAACAGAAACACAGCCAAAATGAAATGATGATAGGCGTGGATAATAAGAATTTCATCTTAAATATGCCCCACTAAAGGAGTCCCCCAGAAGCATCTCAAAGGGACTCACCTATGTGGTTGGACTGTCAGAACATCTTACTATCTAAGTCAAAGTCACAAGAAGTCAGCAATTTATTAAACGCCTGGAGATGGTTTTCTTGTTTGTTCGTAACGTTGTTGACATATTTTGATTGATAGCTAATATGTGTACACACACATATTCTTTAGTCTGTTTCTTTTTCATATGCACACGTGCAAACATTTACACACACAGCTTGACTGCTAAATGTTTAATTTAATATGTATTTGCTTAAGTAACATATGACATTTTATTTATATAAATCTAAAATGAATAACTACATTTTAGATATGATACATTTTCACAACAAAAGAACTTGATAATAACATCTCAGCGAGATGCTTCTTTACTGACTTCTTCTTCCACCATCTTTAGACCTCACACGTGTGTGTCCTTTCAGTCTGTCTGAAAGGACACACACGTGTGAGGTCTGAAGATGCATCACTACTTAGGAGTTAAACAAATAAAATGGTGCTTTGTAACAAAGCCATAAAATCCAATATTTAAACCCTTTGAAAATCTGAAGCACCTCCAGCTAACACCAGAGCTCCGTGTGTGTGTCTCTGTGCTAAAATGATGCCTGATGTTCACAAAGAAACTTCTATACAGAATATAGATAAAGAAGATAAGAGATCAAATCGGATGCATAGTCCAATATGGGATGGGACGATCTCCTGCAGCTCAGTCAGGTCCATCATGGCAGTACAGCTGAGGGTTTTGGGCTAGTCCATAGCAGCACTCAGGAGGCTGCAAACAGAGAATGTTTCAGACAGCTGAAGTCTCCAGGCAGGTGTAGCTGGTGGATGTAGCTTTTTTATGCAGGTGTATCTCAAACTCTGCATGTTGCTGTGGTAGTATTGGTGATCCATGCATAGGTCACACAATGGTTGCCCGGAAAGAGTGTGTGTGGGAATCGGACTCTGGATCTCTGCTGTATATGGGTCAGTGTTAGGCAGCCACAGGTCACAGGCTCATCCAAAAATAGGTTTGTGTGTTAACAGACGTGACAGAGGTGAAGAGGATCTTGTCTATGTGGAGCAGTGTGAGGCACACTGTATGCACTACACTGTGAGCACCATAATCAAATTCCTTTCACCTCTCTTATACCAGGGTGGAGGCAGAAAGCTGAGAGACACTGAGAAAAATAGTTCTTTACAATTTAATTGAACTCTTCAACGTCAAATGTGATGCAAAATCTAATATTGAAATCTAAATATTAAGAATTATTCAAATGTTTTTAGTGTAACTTTTGGGTAATCCACTTTGGGCAGCCACACCTGCGTCAACATTTTGGAAATCAATCTTTTTTTTCTCCCACAAACTTTTCAGGATCTGAAGCTCTCAATTGAAACTTGCCGGATCTACAGTCTGTATCATTCCCTTCACCACTACAAGTATCACACCTTCCTGCACTGCAAGAGGGAGGTAAGAATGGCTGCATTTATGCTCAACTGTATAAAGTTTGTTAGTTAATGTTTTGCTGCAATATCTTATCTGCATTATTGAGTATCATAAAATACTAAAATTGCCATGTTTAGAGTTGAGTTGGCAACTTTGCATCCAACATCAACAACACAAGCATCAGCCAGCTAATATTACTTTCTAGTCCAACAGCAAGAAGCCCAGCTCAGCCCAGCTAACATGTGCTATAGTTTACAGCAGTTTATTTCACTGTCCATCAGGAAACTCTGTACATCACAGAGATTTGAGGCGGAGCAGCCAGAGGACATCAGAGGGATAGGCAGAATTTCTCCATAAAATATGATCCAGTTTGACCAAAATCAGTGAAGTAGCTGATGGTGTGTGAAAGTATTCAGTACTTCTCACTAGTGATCGTAGGAGCACAAAGTTACAGAGTGGAGAATAGGCATACAAATTACAGAGACACCATTCAGTGTAGCATCAACATGATTTAAAATCTTTATCATTATTTCTTCGCTTTAAAGCAGTCAGTCTATTATCATTTATGTATGTATCATCATGACTGGATCTGTAAATAATATTATAAAGAGTACGGTCTAGACCTGCTCTGTATGAAAATTGTTATGAGATAACTTTTGTTATGATATGGCGCTATATAAATAAAATTGAATTGAATTGAATGACCTCTGAAAGAAGTGCTCTCACTTTGCAGAAATTCTTTACTTTGGTTTAGAGCCAGAAAAAGGGAACAACATCTCAGTACAGTGTAAATGATGCTTTCCAGCTGTTACCATCCAAGAACCTTTCATTGTGAGGGGAAGGCATTGCAGGAGGCGTTACCTCAGCCTTCCATGCAAACATTATCTATGTCTCCATCTGCTGGCTCAGTCATAACATTGCTTTATTCAATTGAATTGTTCTGAGACAAAACAGAAGGTACATTGTGTTTTTCTAATATGTAAAGTTTTTTGGGGGGATTTATGTTATCCGCATCATGGCTTTATGGAAATAAATTCAGTTAGAATTGTAGTCAAGGAGTAGTAGACATTCATTGTATCATTATGCATGGGATCTTTGGAATCCAGGTTATAATGGTAAAATTTAGATTTGTATTCCTTAGCTTCTTACCGATCAAAGGAGACCAGAAGTATGCATATAAACCACTTCTCATTCATTTTGGGTGTATTATTCTTATTCTTATTATTTTAGGTGATTTTTCCTGGGCATAGAGATCAGGTTTAAGAGGTTTAAATACGCTTTCATTGGCACTGTAGACTAGTCATTTCATGAAACCTGATATCATCCATACAAGCTGGGTTAACTTCTATTCTCTCTGCTCTAATGATCTGCATTACTAAACTACGTTATTGCTATTTTTACTGAAGTAAAAGATTTCAATATGTTCTGCACAACAGTAACTGAGCTCAAATACGCACACACACACACACACACACACACACACACACACATCATAATTTAAATAATAAAGTCATAATTTAAAATAATAATAAGAAAATATCTTTCTGTAAAGTTAGTAATGTGATAGGTTGAAATGCAAAAAGTATAGTAAACAATATATGAAAATATTGATGATCACGTGCTAAAAACAACCCTAATGTGCTGTGACTGATGTACTACATGCATAGAAATTTGTGTAAAAAATGTGTAAAAAATCCATGACCTGTTTTTCCTGAGCAGACGGACAGTATTGAGCAGGCAGCGGAGGACCCCGGCCAGGAGGAGGTGGTGCAGCAGTGCATGGCTAACCAGGGCTGGCTGGAGAGCCTCTTTAACTCCTTCATGGAACTGCTGAGCCTCAGTGCCAAAGCCTGATGGATGACCTGATGGCAGCTCCAAGCTCACACATCAACCTGCAGTATTATGTATGTAGGTGGAGGCACCCAGAGTTTGTGAAGCAAAAGAAGGTGTTGGGTCCAGCAAGAACAGCCACTGTTGGTATGTTCATGGGAGCTTTCACTTTTAAAGTATGTGTTTTATTTTTGAAGTCCATTTTAAAGTACCTCTTGTTTTCAAGAAACCTATTGAAAGATGGAGGATAGTGAACGATGTGAATGTGATGGATTTTCCTCAAAAGTCAAAGAAAGGGACCACGAGATAATTCAGTGAACACTACAAAAGAGATTTTTGTCATCTCATTCTGTGACCTACAGAATATTGACAGACACACACAAGTTGTCTCTGAGTATGTATTGATAACCATGGTTTGTATAATTTATACAAGAACATTTCTAAAAATGACCGTCCTAAGATGGAATTGTTTGCTGTTTTTATTTTTGAAAATTGTTTTAAAGGGGGACATAAAATGGCTCCACTTGCATTTTTTTTTGCTTCTGTCAGACTGACAGAGGTAAAAACTAGAGAGTGAGACAGAAGTGAGGTTTAAAAGGACTATAAGTCTTGTTTCTACCTGCCTCACTTAGAAAGCAGTTAAACTAGAGGAGAAATGTATTTAAAACTAAGCTGTGTTCTTTCTTCTGTTTGTGTTAAAAGACAATGAGAGAGAGAATTAACGCCTGTGAAGATGAGGAACAAAAAAAAATAAAGCACGACCTTAAAGGATACGTTGGGTGAAATGATCCAAAAGCATAAATGTCAGTGTTTAATGTTAGTCATTTTTATCTGTTTGCTGTTGATGGATATTTCTTATTATTTGACCTCTCAGAGGATATTCTTGCAGAGCAATTTTGTTGTTTTGATGTGTAAATATTGTACAGCTATTTCATTCTCTAGTTCGCAGTTGCTCTTCTGTACATGAAATTCCTGTATTTGACACAATGAAATAAAACTGTTCAAATGACAAACGTGATAATGAATAAAAACACCTCTTCTCAAGTAATTTCATTTAAGTATGACCGATGCATTATTAAGTGGATTTGAGCTGATAACATAAGGTTGGTTCAAAGTTCAGCTTGATTGTATTTCAGCACTATACAGTAGTTTGGGCTAAATCAAAATTCTAAAAAACAAAAGGAAATAACTTACTTTTACATACACAGTGCTGAAACACTAAAGGGCTATGTGGGATTTTGAAAATCTTTGCATCCTGTATACAACTCATATGATGCAAATCCTAATTAGCATGAAGTCCAAGTAACAGGAGTGTGTCCAAGTCACAGCTGTATGCATGTAGTGGCATATTCTAGGAGAAAGGAAATGAAACATGTAATTAACCCTCCTGTAAGGATAAAATGACGAATGACATGTCATTGATAATATTTGACAATTTTTCATGAAGACTTTGACAAAAGTTGTTCTCCATCATGGTATAAATACTGTCTTTCTCATAAAATCATTTACAGATTCATTTAATTGTGTATGAAGGGACCACACACACACAGAGTCAGGAAGAGAACGTGTGTAACCATGCTCACTCACATCCTCCCAAATTTTGAAACTAAAGAAAATAATTTCTTGTAGGAGAGTATTGTTTTTTCTCGGGAAAGTCGGGTTACAAAACAAAAAGAAGTCGGCTTTGGTTCTTCTGTTAGGACTTCTGCAGCTGCGAACATTTGAGGAGGGAGGACATGGAGACTCAAGATGTTCCCTCTGCAGCAGGTCAATAGTTCCGGATTTCAGTAATTCCCCTGAGAAGAAGATATGTCACAGTATAATTATTTTTTCAAAATAGGCTGTAAGACATTGCATAGATTTATTATCCAGACCCTTTCATTGACCACAATTCAAACATTTTCCTGATGAAAAACATTCAAATTAATAATAAATTTAAGTCAGCTTTTCAGATTAAAATAATTGTGGATGCTGTGGGGTTTGATTTGATTTGTATGAATGTATGCGTTAATAAAAATAGAGGTACCAAGTTTGCACCTTTGGTCGCTACTACAGTGAGAGGAAGAGGGAACAGCGAGATTGATCAACTATTTAATAAGAACAGAAGGCACGCATGTGTGTGTGATCCCATCTAGAGTAACTATATCTTTAGATAAAGAGTTTCAGAGGACAACTTTCAGATCAGTCTAACAAACCCCACACAGCTCCTCTACTATAGTGCTGGGCCCTGGAGCCCCCAGAGCTGTGCTCAGACCCCACCTGTTCATGCTACATGACTGAGAGAACTCCATCAAACTTCATGAACTAACTTCATGAACTAACTTGCAGGGTGTTGCACAGAAAACCGCCTGCTGCTCAATGTCAGCAAAACCAAGCAGCTGGTTGTTGATTTTAGACAAAAATCCTATATGCAAAGTTTTGTTAACTTTTAAGTAGGAACAGTAGAAAGCATCTTGACTGTAAACATTATAAACTGGCAGGAAAATATATCATTCAGTTATGGCAGAAAGTAAAATGACCATCATTAGGCTTTTTTGCCTTAATTTATGAAAAAGTGAACATATCATTGGATCTGGTTGCACAGACACATCATGAATCACTCTCATTCTGTCAGTCAGCCTGTTAGATCTTGGTTTGTCATGTGTCAAAGTAGACAAAATAGAGAGTTGAGCCTGGTGACCTGTCTAGGATGCTTTCTCACCTTCTGTCTTCTGAAGGCATGTGGGAACATTTTCCATCTCAGCTCAGCTACAACACTTGCTACAGGTGAAGAGTGCAGGTAGTGGAATAGCTGGCCAGAGTAAATCCAGGGCTTAGAGGCAGAAGGAGGTTGGGGAAGTGTCGAGCAAGAAGAGAAATGAGATTATACAGCCATTGTTTTATCAGACAGGAGAAGCAGAAGCTGTCAAAGGCTGTGTGTGTCCACTAACCCTAACCCAGCAGGTAAGTGAAAGATGGTCATGGCCACTGCATAGTGCTGCTGTTGTATAACTGAGCTGCTACTGTCCATCACTAAAAGAAATGTTTGATTTCATCAGGTATTTATTGTCAGTTCCAACAGTGCTTTTCTACTGTGCATGTTGTAAAAGTCAACTATTAATGCAACAAATGAGTGAATAACAAAATGAAAACAAATGAATTTGATGTCATTCTCTTTTAATGCATTTTTTTTTTTTTACAAACTTTTCAGTTCACTTGTGGTCAGTTTCTTTTAAAGTGGTACAACATTGTACATTGTAGGTTTTAAAGGACACTGTACTGACCTTCAACTTTTCATTTTGATTTACCCATCAAACATTTAGTTTTTCATCACTGACTTTCTGTCAAATTATGTATGGGAATTTATGGCATCTTTTGTTTTGCTAATTACTTCCAGAGAACAATGCAAGTTTTTGTAATTATGATATTACTGGTTATGATTGATTATTATTTGATCATTTAATTTATATATTTAAATAAATAAATGGTCAGAGTGAAAAATGCTCCTCCTGGTAATGACGGCTTGTCATTGGGCTGCAGGCATGGTGCCAGATGTGGAGAGGATCATCGAGAGCATCGTCCAAGGAGACCAAGACTCTGTCCAGCTCTTGCTTGACAGCTACAACACCCAGGTCACTGATTGTTACTATTGTTAGAAATTGATTTCTGTAACCATGGAAACAGTCTGTATGAGTACAGTTGATAATTGACCTTTCCGTGAAGTAATGTAATACTCAACTGTACACCGCTTAACTAATTCACACTTAATGTTGGTGGGGGAAAATCAACATTGACCTCAAGAAAATGGTCTGAACATCACTGAATAAAATGCTCTGTCTCCCTCTCAAATCAATCAACTAATTAATCATCAGATTTTAGGAAGACTATGAATGCTGTGTCATCTCCATATTTAAAAGTTTTGAAAAGCTGAAACAGATTCTTGACAGTCATTGGTGTACATTGGGATGAGACAGCAGAATCGAATCTAACTTTCTGGCTGCAGTCAGTTAAGAAGGTAATAATCCACAAATTAAGCATGGGATCCAGTAGTATTACACTTTAATAAGGAAACTAAATCATTAAACACAACACAAACAACAAATACAACTAACACAAACAACGTAATATGAATGAGGAGAGCAGCTGGATCCATATTTTGCAGAACTGCTTTCTGAAGTTTCCCCAGTTTCCCAGTCTTCAGGATGTCTTTCAGAATACATGGTGTACCCAGAGTGGTGTTTCTTTTTGCACTATTTTGTAAATGGTAAATGGACTGTACTTATATAACTCATCCAACCACTCAAAGCACTTTTACACTACATGTCTCATTCACCTATTTACACGCGATGGCATGCAAGATGTCAAGTGCTCATCAGTTTTAGGGGCTAACCATTGATACACATTGACACAGAAGCAATCTGCCCAAGGATACTTCGACATGCAGACTGGAGGAACATGGGAATGAACTGCGGATCATCTGATTAGTGCTAGTGATTACCTGCTCTACCTTTGAAATGGCTCCATGACCAGTCTGCCCATGCTCTGTCACTCTCTGATGTGAAGCTCCAGTTTAATTCCATGGTCCTCAACAGTGGTACAGCCAGTGTCCCTGCTCCCCCCTTTACATGCTTTTATGTCTATGTAATTATGTGTGTTAAAATTCTTTACTGTATGGCAGCTATAAGCAGGTTTTGAATATGCTAGTGTGCCCACAGTAAATATTTTGTTTGCATACTAAATCTGCTGCTGTCTCACTGTTGTAATTGTATTTGCTGTCCATCTTCCTAACCAACCGTATTCTTGTGTTGGTCCACAGTATGCAGACTGCTTCTTTTTCAACACTGAAGTGCAGGAGAGAAAAAAGGTCAGTACACTAAAACATGTGACGGTCAGTTTCTAGTGTTGTCTTTCTGTATTGTTTTGTTCTTTCTGTTCTGTTTTTAACATCCATCCTTTGTGAGGCCCACATTCTCTTGATGCTCTCAGCCCTCATCCCATATCAATATCTCATGTCAAGATTTCCCTTTATTAAAAAATTACCTTGTATAGACATTATATTTTTTATAATACTATTTACATATCCATGTAGTCAATCTTACTGTGATACTCACTTACTGTGAAAATACTCAAATCATGTACACACACAATAATTTAATACAAATCATTTGTATGAGAATTTCCCCATTATGGGACAATAAAGGTCTATCTTATCTTATCTTATCTTATTTGTCTTTGGAGCTGATCTTGCCCATTCTGGACGATGATACTGATTCCAAGAGAAGCGTCATAGAGGTGGCTCCACTGTGGAGATAAGTTTTATTTTTGAGAGTTGACAGTCAATTTTCAAAATAAAGCTTCCTGTGCAGACTACCAATAATAAAAACAGACAAAAGGGAAACACTTTAACTATGCACATAAACCAAGGAAAAATGACCAGATCTGTGCAAGCTGACAAAGTCTGGTGGACAAAACACTTCTTCTGCTTCTGCACAGCAGACTTACATTTTTAATTAGATGCCAGCAACACATTTGAAAAAAATTGGGACACAGTCATGTTTACCACTGTTCATCACTTTGTTTTTAGCGCTCTGTGTCTGGGATTTTACTAAAATAGAATGTTTTCCCATTTTTGCTTTATGTAGTATTTTAGCTGCTCAACAGTTCAGGTCTCTTTGTAATTTTTGACATTTCATAATGTGCTAAAACTTTTCAACAGGTGACATGTTTGGACTGCAGGCAGGACTCTTTTACTTGTGAGCCATGCTGTTTGAATACATGACATCGTCTTGCTGAAATAAGCAAGGCCGTGAAAAGATGTTGTCTACTTGGCAGCAATGAACCTTAATGGAGTGTAGTGAACCTCCCCATCTTAACTTCACAAAGACTCTCTGGGATGCTCTTTTTATACCCAGTCATGTTACTAACCTGTTACCAGTTAACCTAATTCATTGTGAGATGTTCCACTAGGAGTTTTCTTTTAGCATTTCACAACTTTTCCTTTTGTTGCCACTCTCCAACTTTTTCCAAATGTGTCACTGACATTAAATTTGTATTTGTTATTTTCAGGTAAATATGAAGTTTCAATATTTTGCAGATCATCACATTTTGTCTCTATTTACATTTTACACAGCATGGAAACTGGAAACTGGGTTGTACAATAATAAGTACTAGGTCTGTTGCAGGTTGGCTAAAATCTATCTAACTCCTAAATAGACGAAGACTGGTCAACATATTTCAGTAAAAACAAATTGTCATAACAGCACAATTTTATGGGTCCTATAGAGATTTTAGTATGACTGATGTTCAGTTTGGACTTTACATGTTCCGCTGACAAAGTGAATCATAGGGTAAAGAAGCAAAGTAGGACTATTGCTCAGGGTGTGAAAAGTGTTACCTCGTTATCACATTTCTAAGCAGGAAGTGGTAGGAACTTTTCAGTTATTGCCAATAATAAATATATAATAATAAATCAATGGTATTGAATCAAATCAAATCAAATCAAATTTTATTTGTATAGCCCAAATTCACAAAACACATTTTGCCTCTGAGGGCTTTACAATCTGTACAGGGAGTGACACCCTCTGTCCTTAGACCCTCGGTTCGAGTGAGGAAAAACTTGCCCACAAAAAACCCTTTTAACAGGGAAAAAAGTGGAAGAAACCTCAGGAAGAGCCACAGAGGAGGGATCCCTCTCCCAGGACGGACAGACGTGCAATAGATGTCACGTGTACAGAACAAGTCAACAGAAACATTTTGTACGATTACAATGAAAAAATGAATATCTGGACATACTCCATGATTATTGTGTAAACTGGGCAATCGGAGTAAATCTAGATAAAACTAAAATTATAATATTTCAAAAGAAAGCAAGATCACAATCTAAAAAGTATCAATTTACTTTGGGAAAGACAACACTGAGTCACACAATGGAGTACACTTACCTCGGCCTGACTATCACTGCTTCAGGTCGTTTTGTTAAAGCTGTGAGCTCATTAGCAGATAAAGCCCGTAGAGCATATTACAGTATACGAAAAGTTCTATTCAAATTAAACCCCCCAATCAAAATCTGGCTTCAAATTTTCCAAAGCATTATTGAACCAATCCTCCTTTATGGAAGTGAAGTTTGGGGCCCATTAATTAAACAAGAGCACTGGGACTCAAACCCTGTTGAAAAAGTGCATCTTGAATTCTGCAAAAACATACTCAGAGTCCACAGAAACTGTCCAAACCACGGCTGCAGAGCAGAGCTGGGCCAGTTCCCCCTCTTAATCAGAATTAAAAAGAGAACTATTAAATTTTGGAACCACTTGATAGAGTCTGATTTAGACTCATACCAGCACAGAGCATACTTGGAGCAGCAGGTCTGTCTAAAGCCAGAAAATAATACCTGGAATGGGACAAATGAGGAAATAAGATTGACAAGTCAAAATGACACTATAAAAATAATTCCATACTCACAAATAAAACAAATCGACAAAGATAATAAACAAAAATATTGCAAACAGTGGAAAACAGAAACTCAAACAATCAATAAATTAGAATGTTATAATTTACTGGACAGAGAATTCCAATTTATTTAACCCAAATAAAAAGAACCCAAAAAAGACAAACCCTAACAAAATATAGACTCAGTGACCATAAACTCGCCATTGAAACTGGTCGCCATAAAAATAAATGGCTAGAAAGAACAAAAAGAATTTGTATCCACTGTGACACAGGAGACTTAGAGACAGAAAGCCACTTTCTCACACACTGTCCCAAATACAAAGAAATTAGAGAAGAATTATTTCCCAAATTTAAAGAAAAAATCCCAGACTTCCTCACCCTCCAACAAAACAAAATAATTCCAATCCTTCTGGTTGGAGCTCTACGGTAGAACTGGCAGGAGAATACATCACTGCATGTCACGCATTAAGAAATGTTTCAATGTAAGACTGTTCCTCATTTATTTCTGCTAAAATATTTATTGTTTATTGATAAAATATATATATATATATATTACCACTATTCTACTACTTATCACTATTCTCATTATCACTTATTGTTTTATTGTTTATTATTTTACACACTCACCCACACAGAGACATGCATACACACACAGACACACAATTCTTTTCTTATTTTATCCTGAAGTTCTATTCTATGTATATATTAACTTATGAAGCATATTTTTGTTTTGTTTCTTTTACTCTTTATGCTTTAGCAACAAAGTCTGCATGACATTCATGCTAATAAAGCAAATTTGAATTGAATTGAATTGAATTGAGATAGAGAGAGAGAGAGAGAGAGAGAGAGAGAGAGAGAGAGAGAGAGAAGGTTTGATAGAGTGTTCAGTAAAGGGAGATGTGACTACATCTTCCACCAATACCTTGCCTGACTAGGCACAACCCTGAGAGAGAGAGAGAGAGAGAGAGAGAGAGAGAGAGAGAGAGAGAGAGAGAGAGAGAGAGAGAGAGAGACAGACAGAGAGAGAGAGACAGAGAGAGAGAGAGAGAGAGAGAGAGAGAGAGAGAGGGAGGGAGGGGGAGTCCCCCGGCAGTTTAGTCCTATAGCAGCATAACTAAGGGATGACCTGAGCCAGCCCTAACTATAAGCTCTATCAACAAGTCAAGTCTTAAGTCTACTCTTAAAAGTGTTGACCGTGTCTGCCTCCCGAACCCAAAATGGTAGTTTGTTCCACAGAAGAGGAGCTTGATAGCTGAAAGCTCTGGCTCCCAATCTACTTTTGGAAACTATAGGAACCACAAGGAACTCAGCATTCGGAGAGCGCAGTGTTCTAAAAGGGGTAGTAAGGTACTATGAGCTCTTTTAGATATGATGGTGCCTGACCATGAAGAGCTTTGTATGTAAGGAGGATAATTTTAAATTCTATTCTAGATTTAACAGGTAACCAATGCAAAGAAGCCAAAATGGGAGAGATGTGATCTCAGAGCAGCCTGATAACAAAGAGTTACAAGAGTCCAGCCTAGAAGTAACAAATGCATGGACTATTTTTTCTGCATCCGCTTGAGACACGATGCGTCTGATTTTGGCGATGTTGTGGAAGAATGCAGTCTTCGAAATTTGTTTTATGTGGACATTAAAGGACAAATCCTGATCAAAAACAACTCCAAGATTCTTTACGGTGGAGCTGGAGGCCAGGGTGATCCCATCTAAAGTAACTAAGTCTCTAGAAAGAGAGTTTCTGAGGTGTTTGGGTCCAATTACAAGAACTTCAGTTTTGTCTGAATTTAACATCAGAAAATTGTAGGTCATCCAACTTTTTACATCCTTAAGGCATGCTTGGAGTTAACTGATTGGTTTCATCAGGCTTGATGAATGTGTTCTCTGCATCTATTACCAATTGATTATGCATAATAATTTCCTGGTTATTCAATTAAGCACAGTAACCATCCCTGTTACTATGGTTTGATCATCTGTTCACAGTAGGAATAAAGGTTTGATGTGTCAGTAAAAGCCACTAAATGTCAACAGTTCATTCTGAAATTTTCAGTTACACTACATCCGAGATGCAGAAGTAGTTCAAATTGTGTGCACTGAGAAGTTTGATTGTCAGTGAAGCTGTTAACAAGTCATACTGGATAAATCTAGATTAGATTATCTGCACTTTACATGTAATGTGATGTTTAACAGCAGTGTCTGCTCTGACTCTAATGTCTATCTGAAACTTCATGTTTGTTTAATGTGTGGATCGCAATACTGTTCTTTTTTTGTTACGCATGCATTTCTGTCACTGCTCATGGGCAAACTGACTGTAGCAACAACAACTGGAAGAGGTAAAAGAGAGAGAGAGAGAGAAAGAGAGAGAGAGATGGAGAGAGAGAGAGAGAGAGAGAGAGAGAGAGAGAGAGAGAGGATAATCAGCTTACATTACAGTAAAAGCTTAGTCGCTCCTAGTGTATGCATTTGTGTGTGTGTGTGTGTGTGTGTGTGTGTGTGTGTGTGTGTGTGTGTGTAATTAAAACTGACTGTGTAATCCTGTCTAGCTGTGTATGTGACTCAGCATGTTAACCCTGTTAACCTTCAACAAGTGTGCTAACTAGCCCTGTGCAGAAAATCTATGTTCTTGGACACAACATCAATATTGTCAGGATGTTAGGTCACTTTTTTAAGTGAATATAATATAATATATTTAAAATGCAAGATTGAAAAGTTCCAAACTGTAGTCACTTTCCTAAAAAAATACACAGAGCATAGGAAAATATAAAATACAAAAATATAATATATATATATATATATATATATATATATATATAATCCAGTTACAGGTTAACTATGTTATAGATACATTTACCACCGTTTTGCCTATCTGGTAACTAAAATAACTGGTTATTAGTCCTTACAGTACAATTGTTCATGACAATTAAATATTTCCTATAGTTTTCAGTGAGTACTTTTCACTGCTTCATCATTTTCAGTCATTGTTGGGTAATTCTAGGCCTGTGAAAAGGTTATGAACAATTTCCTTCATGGAAATGGCAGGTGGCAGATAATGATTTATGTTTAACAATACCTTTAATGTACCTTTTGCAGAAGGTACTTCTCTCTATAACCAAACAACAATACAGTAGTGGTTTTTATATACAGGCATGAATCTGACCCATTTGTTTTGGAGATTCAATGTTAATATCAAGAATGTTTTTTTTTGTAATTGCAAGTATTCAGCCTGGCGCTCTGAGTCAGTGAGAAATATGTTTATACTGTATTTTGCCATTATTAACAGCAGTTGCTTGTTGTACTGCTTGTGTTCTCAGCAGAATGTTTCCAGGCCTGGTAGTCGCTTATTGTAGGCTTATAAAATTATAACTAAACTACATCTAATGTTACTTTTATTAGTACTCACAATCACAGAAGTATGTATTTACTGTAAAAGTCCATAAATTCTTAAATATCAGTGGAATTATTCAAAATATTTGGCATATTATTATTGTGCTAGGTTTAAAAGGTGTTGAGTGCTTTGCACAGATGGTCAGTTTAGACAAAAAGCAACATCAATGCCACTGTCAGCTAACATCTTTTGCACTAGTGCTAACTCTCCCTCTTGGTTGCTCAGTTCAGGAAGAACAAAGTGAGGGAGTATGCTCCCGACTCTGATTCTGACTTTGACTCAGATGATGATGAACCTGATCTTCTTCTCCGACAGGTAAGCCAATGATTGTATAAGTGTTTTTGTTTGTATTCATGTGCATTATAAACGTCACTGTTGATTGTTACTTGTCACCAGGTGTTTGAAGTGGATGTAGGCATTTTGTAGCATTGCATAAAATTGCATGCAGGAGTTGAGTTTTGACTAGTTGACGGCTCAGTTAATGCGTGCATACTAAATATCCCATTTCATCCAATTTTGTTCTTTCATTTTGCACCCTTTCTCTTCTAAATGATCCGTTCTCAACCATCATCACTGACCCAGCGTCTGGCAACAGTCCTGCTGTGCTTCATCAGTAGTCAGCTACAGCCAGCAGTGTTACGGGTTTGCCTGCATACGCTGCGTATCCTCTCCCGTGACCGGCGGGCTCTAGGGCCCATGGTCACTGATAGTGCCCTTTTGACCTTGGTACATCTGGGAGGCATCGGCTTACTGCAGGCATGCCCACAGCAGGAGGAAGAAAAAGCTGAAGATCATCCAGCCAGAACACACAGAAGAGCAGAAAGTGGCTATGAGGAAGTTGCAGTTACTGATGCTACACCATTATCCATTGGCTCTGTGCATTCATCTACTCCTGTGGAGGTAGCTGGTGATGCCACCGCAAATGTATCAGTTCATCACTGCTGTAAGTGGAAAGGTGATGAAGGTCATGTCATGCTTGCCCGTGGGAAGAAGGACACCCGGGAAGAGAACAGTGAGGAGGAAGAGAAGGAGGAGGATGTGGAGGTGTGTAGGAAGGAGGCCATGAAAGTCTTGTGTAATGTCATCTACAACAGCTCTAAGGCACAGGAGAGGGCCAGCGCACTAAGGTGACTCTTTTTCAAATGGATAGATCTTTATCCTTCAATGAGAATAAAGATTTTGCCATTACTTGAGTTCATGGTAGCTGCTTGTGAGGTTACACAGTGACACAAAGCCTTGTAAACTACAAGCCATGTCAGCAAGTGCCACAAGGATTGAGTTCTGTAAGTGGTTCCATTTTGAATCCAGTTTCAGGTTGGCAAAATACCTAAAGCTAAAAAAAAAATCTCCTATCAAACTCTTTATCTATCAGTGTACAAAACATCCAGGTAGCACCTCATTTTCAGATGACTGTGATCACCAGCAGCAGATTATAACATTATTACCATTATTGGTAATCTTTTGGTGACAGTTAAATGTTTTGGCTGTTGTTTTAGGAATCATACAAGAACAGCCTCTTTGAGCTCCCAAAATTGTGAAGAACCAGTTCTTAGGCACTTCTTGAGCAGTCATGGCATGGAATGGAATTAGTTAACTGGCTTTGTGATATATGGACAAACAGACCTCTCCACTGTATATTGGCTGATATTAGGATGAGTAGATAATGATTGGTTAAAACATTCTGCAGTTTTGCATGTATCGAAATACTCCATTATCCAATTATCTTAGAATAATTTGAGGTTCTCTATATAATATATATATATGCATGAATGATACTTACCAGGCCTACTGTGGCCTCACTTTTCTTTCCATTCCTGTTTCCATGAAAGGCTTCTGCAAGGTCTGTGGGAGAGTGTGAAGCAGGGGATCTCGAGTGGGGTGCTCTCCACTGGCCAGTTCTACAAGCTGAGATTGCTCTTCTTACTGACAGCTCTGAGGCCTGAGCTCAGGCTGCAGCTGCAGCAGGTAGAATGCCTGGTCAGAGTGGATGGAATTATATTTTGTATTGTTTTCTTGTGATAACAGAATTATCATTTTGCGATCCTGAAAAACAAAACAGGTGATTTCTAAATATCATGTGAGTAGTCTTGTAGTAGTAATTTTTGGTCATTAGATACATACATTAGCTACAATATCACCAGGTTTGTCATATCTACTGAAATTGGAACCATTTTAAAAGTCACAGTAATATTCTTTGTCTCATCAAAAATGTATTTACAGGAGCCTGTGATCACCAAATTAGACAAAAGGCACCGTATTATTTCCATAATATTACTGTAGGGCACTAGTCAACATTGATACAAAAAGATGAGGTTGAGTGATTGCACTAGTTTGGGCTATCAGAAATAATATTTATATTAAAAGTGTGTCAGGTTTATGGGGGCTCTATTTACAGAATATGGCAGAAATGGAAAATAATGACTTAATAACTATCTTTAAATTAGTGTATATCCATCCATTGATCGATCCATCCAATGATCCGGGGTCTCCTCCAAGTTGGACTTGCCCGGAACACCTCCAAAGGGAGGCGCCCAGGGGGCATCCTAATCAGATGCCCGAACCACTTCAGCTGCTTCCTTTCAACACGAAGGAGCACATGATCATAGGTGAGGGTTGGAATGTAGATGGACTGGAAAATCCCACAACAGTCTGGTACAACGTCCGCTGTACTGCAGATGGCGCACCAAACCACCAGGCCATCTCATGCTCCATTTTCCCATCACTCGTGAACAAGACCCTGAGATACTTGAACTACTTTGCCTGGGGCAGCAACTTGCTCCCAAACCGGAGGCAGCATTCCACCACTTTCCAGCAGAGAACCATGGCCTCATGGTAAATCGCCCCAGTGAGTGTTGAAGGTCACGGTCTGATTAAGCCAACAGAACCACATCATCTGCAACAGTAGAGATGCAATCCTGAGGTTCCCAACTGGACACCCTCCTCACCCTGGCTGCGCCTTGAGATCCGGTCCATGAATATCATGAATAGGATCGGGGACAAGGGAAGGTTGTACAAGGACTGGATGGCTCGTACCAATAGCGGTGATACCCCATACTCCCTCAGTATCCCCCTCAGGAGCACCTGGGGGACATGGTTGTAAGCCTTTTCCAAATCCACAAAGCACATGTAGCCTGGATGGTCAAACTCCCATGACCCCCTCAGCACCCCTGCATGGGTAAAGAGCTGGTCCGTTGTTCCATGGCCAGGACGGAATCCACATTGCTCCTCTTGAATCCGGGGTTTGACAATCGGTCGGAGCTTTCTTTTCAATCGCCTAGAATTAACTTGTGATACGCCAATAATTGGAACACACCCTCTGGTCCCCTTTTCTGAAAATGGGGACCACCACCCTGATCTACCACTCCACATGTACTGTACCCATCCTCCAGGCAACTTTGAAAAGGGGTGTCAACCAAGACAGCCCAACAATGTCCAAAGCCTTCAGCATCTCAAGGCGAATCTCCTCCACACCTGGGACCTTGCCGCCAAAGAGCTTTCTAACTACCTTGGTGGCCAGAGATATGGATGAGGCTTCCCCTGAGTCTTCAGGCTCTGCCTCCTCCACAAATGATATGTTGGTTGGGTTCAGGAGCTCTTCAGAGTACTCCAGCAATATCCTGCCCAACAATATCCCAAGTCTGTGTCAGCAGTTCTCCACCCTGGCTATACACAGCCCGGGCCAAGACCTGCTTCCCCTTCCTGAGTCGTTGGATGGTTTGCCAGAACTTCCCTGAGGCCCTTGTCCTTCACCACAGGTGTCCACCAGAGTGGTTCTTAGGTTGCCACCACGACTAGCACCGGTGACCTTCTGACCACAACTCCTAGCAGCTGCATCAACAATGGAACAATGAACATGGCCCACTCGGATTCCACGTGCCCAACTTCCCCCGGGCGGCATGAAAAGTTCCTCAGGAGGTGTGAGTTGAAGACCTTGTGGAAAGGGGCCCCTGCCAGACATTCCCAGTTCACCCTCACTACATGTTTTTGCGGGTTTGCTAGATCCAAGTCACCACCAGGTGGTGATCAGTTGACAGCTCTGCTCCTCTCTTCACCCGAGTGTCCAAGACATATGGGCACAGATCGAGATGACACAAGACACGAGTGATGTTCCTTTTACATAAACAAACAACAGTGTGAATGTGCTGACAGTAACACCTGCATGGGTAAATACATTGACTAGTTCTGGGCGTATAGTATTTGTGGTGTTATCTGTAGGGGTTTAAAGTCTGACCACCAGCATGAGTTGGGCAGAATGTGAGAACAACTGAGGCACTTCTGATGTACTTTGCGAGTGTCTCTAATTCTCCTTGGCCAAGTGTCAATAAATATTACAGCATAAGACATCAGAGGCTCCTGAACACTTTCTCCCCTCCTGACCTCACCATGGACCACTGATTTCAGCAATTTCTCCACAACAAGAGGGTGAGGCAAAGAAGTTGCAATCAACAACGTTACCACTTGTACCACTAAATCCTACACACTGGTGGTTTAAATAATAGAATTTAACTGGCATTGAATTCTTCTCAGGGCAAAGCATGTGAAGCAGGAACTGCTTTCTCTTCATGTGTACATGTATGTGATCCATTTAGGATAATTGTGTCAGGTCAAAGAAGAATGGAAGACCCTGCATCTGTGTGAAGCATATTAACATCAACTTAATGCTACGGTGGAGCCAACTACATAATAACTATGAAAAAGATCACAACAATAAACCTCAGAAATCAAAGAAACCAAATCAATACATTTCAATTGACAAAAGTTGAGCAGTTTTGTGCTGTGTACACTATCTAGGTATGCCCATTAATGATAGCAGTTCACAACAGTGAAGGTGTGTCTTTGGTGTGTTCCCCTGGCTGGGGAAGAGTTGTGGTTTTGATGTCAAATGTAGTGCTGTTCTGATGCCGAGCAGAGAAAACCACTTAGTTGCTCCTGTAGCTTGTAAAGTTAGCTGTCAGAGAGAGAGCCAGCAGGTAAAAGATGTTCAAGATTTAGGACAGGGTAAGAGGTAACAGAGAATCAATAGTGGATCTAAATCAAATCAAATCAAATCAAATTTTATTTGTATAGCCCAAAGTCGCAAAATACATTTTGCCTCGGAGGGCTTCACAATCTGTACAGGGAGTGACACCCTCTGTTCTTAGACCCTCGGTTCGAGTGAGGAAAAACTTGCCCACAAAAAACCCTTTTAACAGGGAAAAAAGTGGAAGAAACCTCAGGAAGAGCCACAGAGGAGGGATCCCTCTCCCAGGACGGACAGACGTGCAATAGATGTCACGTGTACAGTCAACGAGTCAGCAGAAACATTTTGTACAATTAAAATGAAAAATGACAATGGATTACAATGAATGATAAAATGATTACAGTAGCAGTGGAACCTGTGATAGAGATAGAGAGACACGGATGCACAGCAGCAGCAAATCATTAACTAAGTTACTATAAACTGAACGGTAATAATATATGTAGTGGACGTCATGCAGGACCACAGCAGCAGCCATGATCCACGAGAACCTGCTGGACGAGAGAGCACAGAAACTCCAGGGAAGAAGTTTAGTTAGTAAGATGCATTAATGTACATGTATGACAGACATGTATGTTTACAGATGGTGGTGGTGATGGTGAGAGAGAGAGAGAGACAGAGAGAGAGAGACAGAGAGAGACAGAGAGAGAGAGACAGAGAGAGAAAGACAGAGAGAGAGAGACAGAGAGAGAGAGAGAGAGAGAGAGAGGGTTTTCAGTAAAGGGAGATGTGACTGCATCTTTAACCAATACCGTGCCTGGCTAGGCATAACCCTGAAAGGGGGAGTCCCCCGGCAGTTCAGTCCTATAGCAGCATAACTAAGGGATGACCTGAGCCAGCCCTAACTATAAGCTCTATCAAAAAGGAAAGTCTTAAGTTTACTCTTAAAAGTGTTGACTGTGTCTGCCTCCCGAACCCAAAATGGTAGTTTGTTCCACAGAAGAGGAGCTTGATAGCTGAAAGCTCTGGCTCCCAATCTACTTTTGGAAACTATAGGAACTACAAGGAACCCAGCATTCTGAGAGCGCAGTGTTCTAGAGGGGTAGCAAGGTACTATGAGCTCTTTTAGATATGATGGTGCCTGACCATTAAGAGCTTTGTATGTAAGGAGAAGAATTTTAAATTCTATTCTAGATTTAACAGGTAGCCAATGCAAGGAAGCCAAAATGGGAGAGATGTGATCTCTGATCTTGGTTCCTGTCAGAACACGTGCAGCAGCATTCTGAATTAGCTGCAAAGTCCTAAGAGACTTATTGGAGCAGCCTGATAACAATGAGTTACAATAGTCCAGCCTAGAAGTAACAAATGCATGGACTAGTTTTTCTGCATCTGCTTGAGATACAATGCGTCTGATTTTGGCAATGTTACGTAAGTGGAACAATGCAGTCCTGGAAATTTGTTTTATGTGGACATTAAAGGACAAATCCTGATCAAAAACAACTCCAAGATTCTTTACGGTGGAGCTGGAGGCCAGGGTGATCCCATCTAGAGTAACTAAGTCTCTAGAAAGAGAGTTTCTGATGTTTTTGGGTCCAATTACAAGAACTTCAGTTTTGTCTGAATTTAACATCAGAAAATTGAAGGTCATCCAACTTTTTATGTCTTTAAGGCATGCTTGGAGTTTAGTTAACTGATTGGTTTCATCAGGCTTGATCGATAAATATAATTGGGTGTCGTCGGCATAACAATGAAAATTAACGGAGTGATTCCTAATAATGTTCCCTAGAGGAAGCATATATAAACTGAATAGAAGTGGTCCAAGTACAGAACCTTGTGGGACTCCATGACAAACTTTGGTATGCATGGAGGATTCATCATTAACAAGAACAAACTGAGAACGATCTAAAAAATAAGACTTAAACCATCTTAGGGCGGTTCCTTTGATGCCAATTTGATGTTCCAGTCTCTGTAAAAGAATTTGATGGTCAATGGTGTCAAATGCGGCACTAAGATCTAACAGGACAAGTACAGAGATGAGTCCTTTGTCTGATGCCATTAGGAAGTCGTTTGTAACTTTGACTAGTGCGGTCTCTGTGCTATGATGCACTCTAAATCCTGACTGAAAATCCTCAAATGAACTGTTCTTATGGAGAAAGTCACACAGTTGATTGGCTACAGCTTTCTCAAGTATCTTAGAAAGAAAGGGAAGGTTTGATATTGGTCTGTAATTGGCTAAAACCTCTGGATCTAGAGTGGGCTTTTTAAGAAGAGGTTTAATTACAGCTACTTTAAAGGACTGTGGTACATATCCTGATAATAAAGACAGATTAATCGTATTCAATAAAGAAGGGCTAACTAGAGGTAAAACATCCTTGGCCAGCCTGGTTGGGATGGGATCTAAGAGACAGGTTGACGACTTAGATGAAGAAATTATTGAAGTTATTTGATGAAGGTCGATGGGGGAAAAACAGTCTAAATATATATCAGGTTTTACAGCTGTTTCCAAACTTGCTGTATCAGAATGCAGATCAGTGCCTGTTGAGGGCAAGAGGTGATGAATTTTGTCTCTAATAGTTATAATTTTATCATTAAAGAAGCTCATGAAGTCATTACTACTTAGACCTAAAGGAATAGATGGCTCAATAGAGCTGTGGCTCTCTGTTAGCCTGGCTACAGTGCTGAAGAGAAACCTGGGGTTGTTCTTATTTTCCTCTAATAATGAAGAGTAGTAGGCTGCTCTGGCACTACGGAGAGCCTTCCTGTATGTTTTAAGATTATCTTGCCAGACTAAACGAGATTCTTCCAGTTTAGTGGCACGCCATTTGTGTTCAGAATTACGTGCCTCTTGCTTTAAGTTACGAGTCTGCTGGTTATACCATGGTGCTAACCTCCTTTGTTTAATTATCTAAGGTTTTGTTGACTAAATTGGGGTGTAATCCAGTCTCATAGATAAGTTGTTTACATTTTCCTAAATTCACAGTGTTTTTGCCCATGTCAGGAGCATGGAGTGTCAGTGCTGACCAAAGCACTGGAGCAGTGCCTGAATGTCAGATGGTGTGATGGATTTGAGGTGCTTAGTGACAGCACAGCTCCTCCCATCTCCAAGGAGATGTCCCAGGAGGTCATCGAGATACTCAAAACACTCTTCAACATCGCCCACATGCTCTACAGGCAGGAGCCAGATGAGGTGAGCCCTTAAATACACAAATCAACCATGCAGGCAGTTTTAGCTGAATTCATTCATTCATTTGGGGTTTGCTGGTTACATTCGCCTTCTCTCTACAGTACTGATGAACTGTGTAAAACAAACATACAACAACAACAACAACAACAGAAAAACAGAGCTGATTTTTCTTTTTTTGTTGTCAGACTCAAAAATTAAACAAATTACACGGACTCATCTCACCATGTCTTTTAGAGACTAAAGAAACACATATATTGTCGAGTCAGGACTCATGACCTCATGCTTCATGAAATAAAACAAAGTAACTTGAATTTGTAGATGCAGAGATGAACTGTGTTTACTGACAACAGTTTTCTAAAGTATTCCTGAGCCCATGTTGTAATGTCCTTCATTCCACCAATCATGTTGGTTTTTGATACAGTGACGCTTGTGGGGTCAAAGGTCAAGGGTATACAGTGTTGGCTTTTGGCATTGCCCTTTATGTTCAGAGTTTTCTCTGGATTCTCTGAATCTTTTAATGGTATAATGGATGATGAAATCCATACATCGTTTACCATTGTGAGCTGACTTGGTATCAACTAGTCCTGGTTTTGAACCCTTGTGTTCAGGTGGGACCAAGGCGACAAGTAAACCTTTATGTTTAAACCCCACATTAACAACAGAGTGTGCCTTTTTCAGGAGGATGCTGCTCTGTATCGCCACCTAGCAGCTGTGCTGCGCCACTGCCTGCTGCTGTCCTGTGATGAAGAAGACTTGTTAGAGGAACTCCAAGGGTCAGACTGCTATTTTGAAGCTTTAAACATAACTACATTTAATTAACAAATTCCTAAACATATGATATAATCTATATCCATCTGATGTAAAAGACTGAACTATAACTAAATGAGCCTACAAAATAATGAAAGATAAGGAAGTTAATGTTTTCAACAGTTCTAACTTTTTTCCATAGACATACAGTTAACATCCTGTCAGCACTGCCACTGACATGTCTGGATGTCCTGTTATCTGTCCGTGTGGATCAGGCATCCCACAAGTGGGAGGGCTTCAACATGGACTGTGTCCACACATTACTGCTGTTCATGGACAGACGCCTGAACAGGGCAAGTGTGTGTGTGTGTGTGTGTGTGTGTGTGTGTGTGTGTCTTGAAGTAAATATACAGGTGTTGTGAATACTTAGTGCCAATGCCTGAATACTTATGTGAACAAAACAAATATATGTGAAATACTCTTGTATGAAATGGTGTTCACTTAGTGAACCTTGGACTTTAGAGATAAGTAAGCAAAACACTCTTAACAAAAACAATTTCACATTGTTACGCCCCAAGGCTGGGTCAAAAGAGGCATGCCAGCTTTTTTAAAAAAAACAAAAAAACAAATACGTGTACCCATTTTTTTTTTCAAAAATTTTTTCACAACTGCCACAAACTTGACATTCAGCTATTAGTGATGGTGAAAACAGAATAAACTTTTCAGCTTGCAAATGTTCCTTTTACATTACATTTATGTATATATTATATTTTATGTTGTTTATTTAATATTTATACTTAGTTAACTAGTTTCTTTTCTATTTTATACTCAACATTGGGCTGCTCCGGGACCAGGGAAACTAATTTCATTCCATCCCATGTTAACATGTGTTGAAATGACAAATAAAACTCCTTGAATCCTTGAATCCTTGAATTTAACAGATGAAGCATCAAAGCATTAGAAAGTCCTCATATTACAACAATGTTAGAGAACAGAACTCTGTTAGCTGAGCAAAACTGATTCTTAATGCCCCTTCATGCACGTGCACACAGTAAATATTTTTAAACAAATTAACACTGATATACATATGATCAAACTATTCTGTGCAGTTATGTCCTTTAACCCTAAAAGCTAAAGTTTTGTTTAGAGTCCACCTCAGTGTGTAGTGAAAATGATATCACAGCAGCCAGACACTTTAGTCACCAGTGATTGGTTAGATAAAATGAGTTCCTCCAGACAAAAGCAACACTTAACGTAACATAATGGTCATTCAGTGTAAATATAAGAAGCACAGATGACACATCTAGTTTACTCACACTGACTTATGTGAAACTGGCTTGAATGTGCTGTTATACAGGGGCAGAAGCTGAAGGAAAAACTAACCCCTGTACTGAATCTGCTGACTGAGAGTTCTCGAGTACACAGGGAGACACGTCACTACTTACGGCAAAAGGTGATGTATTTTTTCAATAAATATGAGCATCACTCTGACAACTATCAAAATGTGCAGCAGTGTGTTACAGTTAACAGGGATTTAATACTGCTGAGAAAAAATACCAGATAGGAAATCTTGACTAGCTCAAATTGAGTAATAGCATCACTCAAGTTCAGTCCAAATCCCTGAGTGCTTTGCCTAAAAACTGAAGGAAAAGAACTCTCTTTCTAAATGCAGGTGTGGGCCAAGAAACTGGATTTGAGTCCACCTTAAAGTCATTGTCTGACATCAGTTCGATGCAAACTGTGGAATCTGAATGCAATTTGTACTGTTAAAATAATCAGTGATATCATCATTAGGGCATTTTTACATTGTTAGCAAGAAAATGGGAGAGAGAATGAATGTCTCACTGATAGGCAGAGTATGTCTGGGTGTACAGTATATGAGGTAACAGATATAAATGTGCTACTGCTGTACTAAAAGAGACAATAAGCTGCACCTTTTTAGCCCTGTAGTGCAAGTAAATATACTAATATTATTCAGTCAACGAGCAGCAGAGTGCTTTATGACTGCTATATGCATGACAACTAGGAAATGTATTCAGTACATGGTCAGGTCAGTGAAGATGAATGAAACCTTAACCCTACTGTATCCAGTACAAATAAACTTTAATCTGACCCCAACATTTGGCCCAGATCTTACCCCCACTGAGGGATGTTGCCATCCGACCTGAGCAAGACACCACACTGAGAGGCCAGCTGGTCCGCCTGATGACCCACGTTGACACCGATGTAAAGCACTGTGCTGCTGAGCTGCTCTTTGTGCTCTGCAAAGAGAATGGTATAGTCACAGTTAACCACATATTAATTCTCCAATGGCAGAGCCCTTGTGCAACCATTTCTATTAAAACATTTGTTTAGAAGCTTTTGACAAATAGAAACTAGCTGTCAGTCCTACAGAGATGGTGGTGAGGAGGTAGAGCAAGTCCTCCACTAATTGGATGATCGGTGGTTTGATCCCCGGCTCCTCCAGTCTGCATGCCAAAGTGTTCTTGAGCAAGATACTGTACCCCAAATTGCTTCCAAAGGCTGTGCCATCAGTGTGTGGATGCATATGAATGCTTAGCTCCTAAAACTGATGAGCAGTTGGCACCTTGCATGGCAGCTAATGCCATCAGTGTATGAATGTGTGTGAATGGGTGAATGAGATATGTAGTGTAAAAGTGCTGTGAGTGATCAGAAGACTAGAAAGGCGATATATAAGTACAGTCCATTTACAACTAAAATTCTACTAATCTATTCATTGGAACTGGCATATTGGAAAGTTACTGTGGACTCTTTCCAAACATTCATAGTCTTTCATCACTCCCATCTCTTTTCATTGAAATGTCACACCTATGAAACAGCTTTTAGAAATATGCACCAAGAGAAAAAATGAACTATTATCAGCAACTTCATATGTAAAGTGTAGAGCAGTAAAGTTTGCATCTTGTGTCTTTTCAGTCAGCCGCTTTGTCAAATATACGGGTTATGGCAATGCTGCCGGGCTCCTAGCAGCTCGGGGACTGCTGAATGGCAGAAGAAATTCTGGTGACAGCCAGTATGCCTCCCGGTACTCCAGTGACTCTGACTCAGACACAGAGGAGTATCAGCAGGCCAAAGCCAGGATTAACCTGGTGACTGGCCGGGTGGAGGCAGAGCAGCCTGATCCAATGGAGGGTATGACAGAGGAAGAGAAGGAGGAGGAGGCCCGTCGCCTAGTCAGCATGATCAACAGATTATCACGGTGAGTGTTTAAGTGTGGTACTGCCTATAATGTCGGACAAATACTCTATGGAATATCAAAAAGAAACTCATTAGATACTACTCTCCCTTCCTATCTCTCACCTAGAGACCAGATCATTCAGCCAATGGGTGTGACATCAGAGGGGAGACTGGCTCCACTCTGGGGCCAAATGAGGGGCTGCACACTGGAAGAAGAGGGAGATTCAGAGGAGGAATTGGATCAGATACCAGAAGGGAAGAAAGACAAACAAATGGAATAGAATTATATAAACATGGAGCACTAGTCTAACAGGGCAGAGACATGCAGACTGCAGTCTGCTTTCACCATTTTGTTTGTAGTGCACTTACTTTACCTGCTATTGTAAATTCATACAGGAAGACTGAGACAGAGTTAGAGCAGATGCTACATTATATGCTGCATGCAAAGGAAAGTTACATTGTTTTAAATGGAAGTGTTACTACAGTGTGAATGGTCATCCAGCAGTGTGACTGCCTGATATGTGCTGGCCAATGGCTGCACCCTGCTGTAACAGACAGTATAACTAACAGGAGTGTGAGTGGGAAAGTGGGACAGGCTGAGCCAGAAAGACTCAATGAGCAGCATGTATGTTATTTATGTGATGTTTTTGTAGAAGGATCCCTGAGCACCTTTAGAAAGGAAGTTATATTTGTAGAATTTGCTTCATCTGTCAGTGAAGGTGGATTCACAGAAAAAAATGTTAAAGAAGTTGTAAACTTGCAGATTTTTTTTCATGCATGAACAAATAAAATTTGAACTCTCAAATTCAACATTGCAACTTTTCAGATCCTTTTCTGCTCTACACATCCTAAGCCCTTACATTCACATGCAGAATTGCAAAGTATTGCTACAATTTGGAGAGTGAATGTGGGGCAAATCAACTGCTTATGTGGTGCATGTCTACTTTACAGGTTTACAACAGAGCCCATCAGATAAACAATCCCTAGTAGCCTAGGGATAGGCCGTTGAGACACTCATGTAGTTTATCCTAATATCAGCAATTCAGCAATATCACCAGGAGCCAGCCATTGAAATACTTCACATGTAATCAGTTCTTGATGAAAAGAGACTCCAACAATGTTCTCATACATGGGTGGGATCATCCCAAAGTCTGATCAAGCAAGTCCCCAGTTAGCAAGTCCCCTGTAGCCGGTGCGGTTCCACCTAAGGTAGCTTCAGCTAGCCGTCCCCTGGCTGCTCAGGGGCTGCCGGGAGGCTGGGTGACTATCTGAAGGAAGCATAGCCCCAAGCTGAATCCTGCGGTACACCACCAACCGCTCCACGTTTCAAACAAATTTTCCCCACTCAGAGACACACCTGCTGAGAAGCCAACTCTGGTCATTGGCAGCTCCATTTTACAAAACGTGAAGTTAGCGACACCAGGGGCCATAGTTAAATGCATCCTGGGGGCCACCAATCGGAGGTCACTAAAATTAATGTGTCATCGGTGTGTGCATACGCCAAAACGATGTTGGACTCCGTAGTTTTCTCTGGACCCCTGCCCAATGTGACCAGTGATGACATGTATAGCTGCATGTCGTCATTCCACCGCTGGCTGTCGAGGTGGTGTCCAGCAAACGATGAGGGCTTCATAGATAATTGGACACAGTGACAACCCAGAGTTGAGACCAGGAGGCAGAGCTGCAGTCTTACACGCTTCTCTGCGCTTCCATTAGAGCGGCTGCCCACCAAATCCTCTAGTATCATCATTTAAAGAAAAAATAAACAGAAGAAGAGTTCATCATAAAATCAACATCTTCAACAGTCCAACATAAGAGAATTAAATGTGGACTCCTGAATATCAGGTCCTTGTCCTCTAAAGCTGTTTTAGTCAATGAATTAATATCTGAATTTGCATCAGGCTTGATCCTTAAAACATAAAGTAATTTTTTTTTTTTTGAGACTTATATTTTATTATTTTGTCATACAATACAAATAAAAACGACTTCCAAGCATAAAACAAATTAAAGAGGCTGTGGGCCAGATGACCCGACAGCAACAACACCAACAACAAAACAAAACAAGGGGCCCAAAGCAGCGTTGGTGTATCTGAAGTAAGATTTCAGCATAGAAGTTTGTCCAGTGTCCACTGTACCATTGTCACATGAGGAATCACGATCCTTAAATAATAGAATAGTGTCCATAATATAATGTCCGTGTGATTACTTCTGAAGCGCCCTCACCACCTTCATCCTACCTTTATAGTGAAATCAAAAATGTGACAGGTTTAAAAGAAAAATAGATTAAAAAAAAAAAAAAAAGACATGTTTAGTAATACCAATAATTTTATCCCAGTCCTGTTCTTCAATAGAGATGCCCAAATCTTTTTCCCATGTTGCTTTTAGAGCTGTGGTGATATTATGGCCAGTGTTTATAAGCATAGAATAAAATTGGGAAGCCTCATGTCCTGCCTCTGCAATGCATAAAACTGAATTTAAAAGGTCCAGGCCCTGGGGAGAGGCTTGTGGTGAGCCAAAGATGCTTACCAGAAGATGTCTTAATTGAAGGTACCTCCAAAATTGATTATTAGCCAGATTGAACTGCTCAACCAGGTTGCCAAAAGACTTAAGTATGAAATACATACATTTTGCCTCGGAGGGCTTCACAATCTGTACAGGGAGTGACACCCTCTGTCCTTAGACCCTCGGTTCGAGTGAGGAAAAACTTGCCCACAAAAAACCCTTTTAACAGGGAAAAAAAGTGGAAGAAACCTCAGGAAGAGCCACAGAGGAGGGATCCCTCTCCCAGGACGGACAGACGTGCAATAGATGTCACGTGTACAGTCAACAAGTCAACAGAAACATTTTGTGTAATTACAATGAAAAATGACAATGGATTACAATGAATGATAAAATGATTACAGTAGCAGTGGAACCTGTGATAGAGATAGAGAGACACAGATGCACAGCAGCAGCAAATCATTAACTAAGTTACTATAAACTGTAATGGAGATCTGGTAACATTAATGACAGTAATAATATATGTAGTGGACGTCATGCAGGACCACAGCAGCAGTCACGATCCACGAGAACCTGCTGGACGAAAGAGCACAGAAACTCTGGGGAAGAAGTTTAGTTAGTAAGATGCATTAATGTACATGTATGACAGACATGTATGTTTACAGATGGTGGTGGTGATGGTGAGAGAGAGAGAGAGAGAGAGAGAGGGAGAGAGAGAGAGAGAGAGGGTTTTCAGTAAAGGGAGATGTGACTGCATCTTCAACCAATACCATGCCTGGCTAGGCATAACCCTGAAAGGAGGAGTCCCCTGGCAGTATAGTCCTATAGCAGCATAACTAAGGGATGACCTGAGCCAGCCCTAACTATAAGCTCTATCAAAAAGGAAAGTCTTACTCTTAAAAGTGTTGACCGTGTCTGCCTCCCGAACCCAAAATGGTAGTTTGTTCCACAGAAGAGGAGCTTGATAGCTGAAAGCTCTGGCTCCCAATCTACTTTTGGAAACTATAGGAACCACAAGGAACCCAGCATTCTGAGAGCGCAGTGTTCTAGAGGGGTAGTAAGGTACTATGAGCTCTTTTAGATATGATGGTGCCTGACCATGAAGAGCTTTGTATGTAAGGAGAAGAATTTTAAATTCTATTCTAGATTTAACAGGTAGCCAATGCAAGGAAGCCAAAATGGGAGAGATGTGATCTCTGATCTTGGTTCCTGTCAGAACACGTGCAGCAGCATTCTGAATTAGCTGCAAAGTCCTAAGAGACTTATTGGAGCAGCCTGATAACAATGAGTTACAATAGTCCAGCTTAGAAGTAACAAATGCGTGGACTAGTTTTTCTGCATCTGCTTGAGATACAATGCGTCTGATTTTGGCAATGTTACGTAAATGGAAGAATGCAGTCCTCGAAATTTGTTTTATGTGGACATTAAAGGACAAATCCTGATCAAAAACAACTCCAAGATTCTTTACGGTGGAGCTGGAGGCCAGGGTGATCCCATCTAAGGTAACTAAGTCTCTAGAGAGAGAGTCTCTGATGTTTTTGGGTCCAATTACAAGAACTTCAGTTTTGTCTGAATTTAACATCAGAAAATTGAAGGTCATCCAACTTTTTATATCTTTAAGGCATGCTTGGAGTTTAGTTAATTGATTGGTTTCATCAGGCTTGATCGATAAATATAATTGGGTGTCGTCGGCATAACAATGAAAATTAACGGAGTGATTCCTAATAATGTTTCCTAGAGGAAGCATATATAAACTGAATAGAAGTGGTCCGAGTACAGAACCTTGTGGGACTCCATGACAAACCTTGGTATGCATGGAGGATTCATCATTGACAAGAACAAACTGAGAACGATCTAAAAAATAAGACTTAAACCAGCTTAGGGCGGTTCCTTTGATGCCAATTTGATGTTCCAGTCTCTGTAAAAGAATTTGATGGTCAATGGTGTCAAATGCGGCACTAAGATCTAACAGGACAAGTACAGAGATGAGTCCTTTGTCTGATGCCATTAGGAGGTCGTTTGTAACTTTGACTAGTGCGGTCTCTGTGCTATGATGCACTCTAAATCCTGACTGAAAATCCTCATATAAACTGTTCTTATGGAGAAAGTCGCACAGCTGATTGGCTACAGCTTTCTCAAGTATCTTAGAGAGAAAGGGAAGGTTTGATATCGGTCTGTAATTGGCTAAAACCTCTGGATCTAGAGTGGGCTTTTTAAGAAGAGGTTTAATTATAGCTACTTTAAAGGACTGTGGTACATATCCTGATAATAAAGACAGATTAATCATATCCAATAAAGAAGGGCTAACTAGAGGTAAAACATCCTTGACCAGCCTGGTTGGGATGGGATCTAAGAGACAGGTTGACGACTTAGATGAAGAAATTATTGAAGTTATTTGATGAAGGTCGATGGGAGAAAAACAGTCTAAATATATATCAGGTTTTACAGCTGTTTCCAAACTTGCTGTATCAGAATGCAGATCAGTGCCTGTTGAGGGCAAGAGGTGATGAATTTTGTCTCTAATAGTTATAATTTTATCATTAAAGAAGCTCATGAAGTCATTGCTACTTAGACCTAAAGGAATGGATGGCTCAATAGAGCTGTGGCTCTCTGTTAGCCTGGCTACAGTGCTGAAGAGAAACCTGGGGTTGTTCTTATTTTCCTCTATTAATGAAGAGTAGTAGGCTGCTCTGGCACTACGGAGAGCCTTCCTGTATGTTTTAAGATTATCTTGCCAGGCTAAACGAGATTCTTCCAGTTTAGTGGCACGCCATTTGTGTTCAGATTTACGTGCCTCTTGCTTTAAGTTGCGAGTCTGCTGGCTATACCATGGTGCTAACCTCCTTTGTTTAATTATCTTCTTTTTCAGAGGTGCAATAGAGTCTAGAGTTGTTCGTAATGAGCCTGTAGTACTATCAACAAGATGATCTATTTGTGAGGGGCTAAAGGAAGCAGACAAGTCCTCTCTGCTATATTGAGGAGTAGGAGTTTCTGCAGAAAGGCTTATAGTCCAGTAATATGAACTCAAAGGTTATTAAAAAATGGTCTGACAGAAAAGGATTCTGTGGAAAGACTATTAGATGATCAATTTCAATGCCATATGAGAGAACAAGATCAAGAGTGTGGTTCAGACAATGAGTCGGTTTATTTACGCTCTGACAGAAGCCAATTGAATCTAACAAAGAGATAAACGCAGTACTAAGACTATCATTGTGGTTGTCCACATGAATATTAAAATCACCTACAATAATTACTTTATCTGTTTTAAGGATCAAGCCTGATGCAAATTCTGCAAATTCAGATAAAAATTCAGAGTAAGGACCAGGAGCACGATATACTATAACAAATAGAATTGGCTGTAATGTTTTCCAGGTTGGGTGAGCAAGGCTAAGAACAAGACTTTCAAATGAATTATAATTTAGTTTAGGTTTAGGATTTATTAATAGACTTGAGTCAAATATGGCTCCAACTCCACCACCTCGACCAGTACTTCGAGGAATATGAGTATTACAATGACTGGGAGGAGTGGATTCATTTAAACTAACATATTCATCCTCCTGCAGCCAGGTTTCAGTGAGACAAAATAAATCAATATCATAATCAGATATTAATTCATTGACTAAAACAGCTTTAGAGGACAAAGACCTGATATTCAAGAGTCCACATTTAATTATCTTATTTTGGACTGCTGGGGATGTTGTTTTAATTTTTATTAGGTTTTTATGATGAGCTCCTCCTCTGTTTGTTTTATCTTTAAATAATGTAGGTGGACGGGGGACAGACACAGTCTCTATACTAAAGGATTGGGTGGGTGGCTGCCCTACTGGAGGCGCAGAGAAGTGTGTAAGACTGCAGCTCTGCTTCCTGGTCTCAACTCTGGGTTGTCACGGTTTTGGTCGACTAATAAACTTGGCCATGTTTCTAGATATGAGAGCTGCTCCATCCAAAGTGGGATGGATGCCGTCTCTCCTAATCAGACCAGGTTTTCCCCAGAAAGGTGTCCAATTGTCTATGAAGCCCACATCGTTTGCTGGACACCACCTCGACAGCCAGCGGTGGAATGACGACATGCGGCTATACATGTCATCACTGGTCACATTGGGTAGGGGTCCAGAGAAAACTACGGAGTCCGACATCGTTTTGGCGTATGCACACACCGATGAAACATTAATTTTAGTGACCTCCGATTGGCGTAACCGGGTGTCATTACCGCCGACGTGAATAACAATCTTACTGTATTTACGTTTATCCTTAGCCAGCAGTTTTAAATTAGATTCGATGTCGCCCGCTCTGGCCCCCGGGATGCATTTAACTATGGCCCCCGGTGTCGCTAACTTCACGTTTCGTAAAATGGAGCTGCCAATCACCAGAGTTGGCCTCTCAGCGGGTGTGTCGCTGAGTGGGGAATATCTGTTTGAAACGTGGAGCGGTTGGTGGTGTACCGTGGGCTTCAGTTTGGGGCTATGCGTCTTTCGGACAGTCACCCAGCCTCCCGGCTGCTCGGGAACTACCGGGGGACGGCTAGCTGAAGCTACCTTCGGTGGTACTGCACCGGCTACAGGGGACTTGCTAGCTACTGACTGTAAGGTCCTGGTGCTTTGCCTACTTTTAAAGTCCTAATGACCTCCAATATTTCACTGGCTGTAATTGGGGCATCCAGTCCATCTCGCTGATCAGGATTCAGTGTAGGGAGATCCAGCCCCTCCAAGAATTTGATAATTTGATCTTGTGTATCAGATGCTGATGATGTATACAGTTTCATGTAGAATTTTTTTAATGTTTCATTTATATCAGCTGACTTTGTCAAGAGAGCTCCTCCCTCTGACTGAACATATTGTGGCCATGGACTAATATAGCGAGCTAGTAACTTCCCTGCCTTGTCCCCAGATTCAAAATATTTTTGCCTGACTCTAAAGAGTCAAAATTTTCAGCTATCAAGCTCCTCTTCTGTGGAACAAACTACCATTTTGGGTTCGGGAGGCAGGCACGGTCAACACTTTTAAGAGTAGACTCAAGACTTTCCTTTTTGATAGAGCTTATACTTAGGGCTGGCTCAGGTCATCCCTTAGTTATGCTGCTATAGGACTAAACTGCCCGGGGACTCCGGGGACTCCCCCCCTCAGGGTTATGCCTAGCCAGGCACGGTATTGGTTGAAGATGCAGTCACATCTCCCCCTTTACTCCCTTTCTCTCTCTCTCTCTCTCTCTCCCTCCCTCACCATCACCACCACCATCTGTAAACATACATGTCTGTCATACATGTACATTAATGCATGTTACTAACTAAACTTCTTCCCCGGAGTTTCTGTGCTCTCTCGTCCAGCAGGTTCTCATGGATCGTGGCTGCTGCTGTGGTCCTGCATGACGTCCGCTACATATATTATTACTATTATTAGTCATTAATGTTACCATATCACCATTACAGTTTTTAGTAATTTAGTTGATGATTTGCTGCTGCTGTGCATCTGTGTCTCTCTATCTCTATCACAGGTTCCACTGCTACTGTAATCATTGTATCATTCATTGTAATCCATTGTCATTTTTTCATTGTAATTGTACAAAATGTTTCTGTTGACTTGTTCTGTACACGTGACATCTATTGCACGTCTGTCCGTCCTGGGAGAGGGATCCCTCCTCTGTGGCTCTTCCTGAGGTTTCTTCCACTTTTTTTTCCCTGTTAAAGGGTTTTTTGTGGGCAATTTTTTCCTCACTCGAACCGAGGGTCTAAGGACAGAGGGTGTCACTCCCTGTACAGATTGTAAAGCCCTCAGAGGCAAAATGTGTTTTGCAACTTTGGGATATACAAATAAAATTTGATTTGATTTGATTTGATTGTCATTCTATCATTCATTGTAATTGTACAATATGTCTCTGTTGATTTGTTCTGTACACGTGACATCTATTGCACGTCTGTCCGTCCTGGGAGAGGGATCCCTCCTCTGTGGCTCTTCCTGAGGTTTCTTCCACCCTTTTTCCCTGTTAAAAGGGTTTTTTGTGGGCAAGTTTTTCCTCACTCGAACCGAGGGTCTAAGGACAGAGGGTGTCACTCCCTGTACAGATTGTAAAGCCCTCCGAGGCAAATGTATTTTGTGAGTTTGGCTATACAAATAAAATTTTATTTTGATTTGATTTGATCTGATTCCACCTTTTGTGAAAGTATATGATTATACTCATATTTCAGTTTGAAATGAAAACTGAATTTACATGGCCCCTTATGAATGCTTTGAAGGCTTCCCAGGTTGTACCTGCTGACAGGGAGGAGGGAACATTTGTTTCAATAAAAAGGTCAATTTGAGTTTTTAACATTGCTTTGAAGGCATCATCTTGCAGGAGAGTAGCGTTGAATCTCCATCTAGTAGATTTTTTTACATTGTCAAGAAGAACCAAATTAAGCGATACCATAGCATGGTCAGATACTAATACGCTCCCAATAGTGCACGATACTGTAAATGGAAGCATTTCTTTAGAAATAAAGACATAATCAATCCTTGTGAACACGCTGTGCATTGCTGAGAAAATCCCTTCCAGCAGGGTTAAACAGCCGCCATACATCCACAAGACCCAGGGCAGAGCACAATTTCTTAACTACACTAAGCGACTTAGGTGGCTTAGCTTTGCTGGGGTTACTCCTGTCAAGGACTGCGTCCATTACCATGTTCATGTCCCCTGCCCATATGATTGGGTAGCTGCCCATATCAATCAATTTAAATTCCAGATTGGCAAAGAATCCAGGCGCATCATTGTTAGGGGCGTAGGTGTTTGCTAATATCAGTGTTCTCCCCTGTATATCAGCCAGGATAATAAGTATCCTCCCCTCTATGTCCTTAATTTTTTTTAAGCATTTAAATTGTAAATGTTTATTTACTATCGTAATGACACCTCTATTTTGACTTGTGCCAGCACTACAAAAAACCTTCCCCACCCATCCTTTACACAATTTATTTGCATCTTTTAGAGACAGGTGGCACTCCTGTAGAAACACAATATCATATCTGACTGATTTCAGACTGTGAAGTATCTTATTCCTCTTTTTGGGGTTCCCCAGACCGTTCACATTCCATGTGGCTAGGCGCAAGTTACTATCAGCCGTAGACATAGTAGTAAAGTGTGGACAAGTATGTCACTGGTACCAGGACTGTGATATGCCTTGGGTGAGCTCTATAAGAACAAAACTTTATGAACATAACTCTTACATTACAAAATAAAAACTGCGCAAAACTCTGAACATAGCGCATCTTAAAACCCTTCAGGTCTGTGATCTGTCAGTAAAGTAACTCTGACCAACCAAGCCCATTAGCAGTGTCTTTATGAAAACTGCGGGAGCGTAAGGTGTGTGGGCAGGAGAAGAGAAAGTAAAGAAAAGAAAAAGTTTGATCATACCCCTTTAACAAAAGTTGTCAGTTCCTCACGTTGGAAAAGAAAAGAAAGCCACGTCCGTAGTACAGAAATGAATGATCAGTCAGCGGGTCGTGTAGCTCGTTCCTGATGAAATCCATGGCTTTCCTCGGGTTCACGAAGCGGCGTGGTCCCTCTTTTGTGTCGATTTTGAGCGTGGCTGGGTACTGTAGAGCAAACTTCACCCCACGTTGGTGAAGCATCTTTTTGAACGAGAACGAACCGTTCAACCTGAGCTGTGCCTCTAAACTGGAAGAATCTCGTTTAGTCTGGCAAGATAATATTAAAACATACAGGAAGGCTCTCCGTAATGCCAGAACAGCCTATTACTCTTCATTAATAGAGGAAAATAAGAACAACCCCAGGTTTCTCTTCAGCACTGTAGCCAGGCCACAGCTCTATTGAGCCATCTATTCCTTTAGGTCTAAGTAGTAATGACTTCATGAGCTTCTTTAATGACAAAATTCATCACCTCTCGCCCTCAACAGGCACTGATCTGCCTTACACAGCAAGTTTAGAAACAGCTGTAAAACCTGATATATATTTAAACTGTTTTTCTCCCATCGACCTTCATCAAATAACTTCAATAATTTCTTCATCTAAGTCGTCAACCTGTCTCTTAGATCCCATCCCAACCAGGCTGGTCAAGGATGTTTTACCTCTAGTTAGCCCTTCTTTATTGGATATGATTAATCTGTCTTTATTATCAGGATATGTACCACAGTCCTTTAAAGTAGCTGTAATTAAACCTCTTCTTAAAAAGCCCACTCTAGACCCAGAGGTTTTAGCCAATTACAGACCGATATCAAACCTTCCCTTTCTCTCTAAGATACTTGAGAAAGCTGTAGCCAATCAGCTGTGCGACTTTCTCCATAAGAACAGTTTATATGAGGATTTTCAGTCAGGATTTAGAGTGCATCATAGCACAGAGACCGCACTAGTCAAAGTTACAAACGACCTCCTAATGGCATCAGACAAAGGACTCATCTCTGTACTTGTCCTGTTAGATCTTAGTGCCGCATTTGACACCATTGACCATCAAATTCTTTTACAGAGACTGGAACATCAAATTGGCATCAAAGGAACCGCCCTAAGCTGGTTTAAGTCTTATTTTTTAGATCGTTCTCAGTTTGTTCTAGTCAATGATGAATCCTCCATGCATACCAAAGTTTGTCATGGAGTCCCACAAGGTTCTGTACTCGGACCACTTCTATTCAGTTTATATATGCTTCCTCTAGGGAACATTATTAGGAATCACTCCGTTAATTTTCATTGTTATGCCGACGACACCCAATTATATTTATCGATCAAGCCTGATGAAACCAATCAATTAACTAAACTCCAAGCATGCCTTAAAGATATAAAAAGTTGGATGACCTTCAATTTTCTGATGTTAAATTCAGACAAAACTGAAGTTCTTGTAATTGGACCCAAAAACATCAGAGACTCTCTCTCTAGAGACTTAGTTACCTTAGATGGGATCACCCTGGCCTCCAGCTCCACCGCAAAGAATCTTGGAGTTGTTTTTGATCAGGATTTGTCCTTTAATGTCCACATAAAACAAATTTCAAGGACTGCATTCTTCCATTTACGCAACATTGCCAAAATCAGACGCATTGTATCTCAAGCAGATGCAGAAAAACTAGTCCACGCATTTGTTACTTCTAGGCTGGACTATTGTAACTCATTGTTATCAGGCTGCTCCAATAAGTCTCTTAGGACTTTGCAGCTAATTCAGAATGCTGCTGCACGTGTTCTGACAGGAACCAAGATCAGAGATCACATCTCTCCCATTTTGGCTTCCTTGCATTGGCTACCTGTTAAATCTAGAATAGAATTTAAAATTCTTCTCCTTACATACAAAGCTCTTCATGGTCAGGCACCATCATATCTAAAAGAGCTCATAGTACCTTACTACCCCTCTAGAACACTGCGCTCTCAGAATGCTGGGTTCCTTGTAGTTCCTATAGTTTCCAAAAGTAGATTGGGAGCCAGAGCTTTCAGCTATCAAGCTCCTCTTCTGTGGAACAAACTACCATTTTGGGTTCGGGAGGCAGACACGGTCAACACTTTTAAGAGTAAACTTAAGACTTTCCTTTTTGATAGAGCTTATAGTTAGGGCTGGCTCAGGTCATCCCTTAGTTATGCTGCTATAGGACTATACTGCCGGGGGACTCCTCCTTTCAGGGTTATGCCTAGCCAGGCATGGTATTGGTTGAAGATGCAGTCACATCTCCCTTTACTGAAAACCCTCTCTCTCTCTCTCTCTCTCTCTCTCTCTCTCTCTCTCTCTCTCTCTCTCTCTCTCTCTCTCACCATCACCACCACCATCTGTAAACATACATGTCTGTCATACATGTACATTAATGCATCTTACTAACTAAACTTCTTCCCCGGAGTTTCTGTGCTCTTTTGTCCAGCAGGTTCTCGTGGATCGTGACTGCTGCTGTGGTCCTGCATGACGTCCACTACATATATTATTACTGTCATTAATGTTACCAGATCTCCATTACAGTTTATAGTAACTTAGTTAATGATTTGCTGCTGCTGTGCATCTGTGTCTCTCTATCTCTATCACAGGTTCCACTGCTACTGTAATCATTTTATCATTCATTGTAATCCATTGTCATTTTTCTTTGTAATTGTACAAAATGTTTCTGTTGACTTGTTGACTGTACACGTGACATCTATTGCACGTCTGTCCGTCCTGGGAGAGGGATCCCTCCTCTGTGGCTCTTCCTGAGGTTTCTTCCACTTTTTTCCCTGTTAAAAGGGTTTTTTGTGGGCAAGTTTTTCCTCACTCGAACCGAGGGTCTAAGGACAGAGGGTGTCACTCCCTGTACAGATTGTGAAGCCCTCCGAGGCAAAATGTATTTTGCGACTTTGGGCTATACAAATAAAATTTGATTGATTGAATTTGATATACACATTTTACACAAACATGTGTTTGTATTGCACTTGCTGGATTATGTTTTGGTAGCACATGACAATACTATACCTACCAAATATAATTACTTAATAGATACCGCAAGATGTCAACGTTTCAGCTCTGCTTACCAACACAGTTTCCCATAGATAAGACCACTCAGTATTAGTACAAAAATCCTTATTTCACCTTTTCTCTAAAATTAATCATTACATCTCTCATTCCCCATTGTCTGGTTTTCTTCTGCTGTACCCTGACTGAAGTACCAGTAGGAGCTAGTAAGTATTTTATATTCACATGATGAAGTTGCACTGTAAATTGCAGGCTGTAAAGTATTTTCATTTCCTTTCTTTTGCTTTGTGTATGTTGTCCATATGAGTATGTGCTCACAGTTCTTTAACCATTAGGTGATACCACAGCCTGTGTCTAGATTTAATTACGGAATGACATAGATTGCCAAATCCAGCGTGACATAATCAGTTTAGACACCACCACGCAGAGCTGACCTGTGGATTATATCCTTCATAGCTGCATTTGCCTCACTTTGCAAACAGACAGTTTTATTGAATTGAGCCTGATTTAATCAGGGCATTTGGCAGAAAGAAGCAGGAATTGGCACACCAGATGGCAGGCCAAGAGGAAACCACAATTGAAAATGGAGAGGAGTGGCAAACGCAGAATGGAGAAAGTGAAGGTGATCAGGAAGAGAGAAAGGAAAATGAGGACATGGAGGTCGATGGAAGCATAGAGGCTTGGAACAGGTTCATTTCAGGGGGGACGGCATTGGATGAAGCAGAAGGGGAGGTGGTGGCTGAATGGAGACCCGGTGAAACAGTCACCCCACAGCATGTCTTATGGCTGAATAGTTACACAAAGGGTGAGTCCGCTTTTTAATATATATATATATATATATCCTGGAGGTGTGTTCTGGGTCATTATCCTGTTGAAAAACAAATGAGGGCCCCACTAAGCTCAAACCAGATGTGATTGCATGTTTCTGCAGAAATCTGGCTTCTGATATTTTCCATTACTCCATACTGAAACAAGCCTGTATGTAGCACTCCCACCAATGTCACTCATTCCAGTTTCTCTCTAATTCAATGCCATGTAAAGCTTAACACACTTCTGAAGAGGTGAATTGTCAGCTGTTGTTGCTTGGATGTTTGGCAGAGTACCTGTGTTCACCAGAAGACAACATCTACAACATAAGCTTCTCTCGCTTCAAGATCAGGGACCTGGGCAGTGGAGCAGTTATCCTCGACATAAAAAAACACGGTCCAACAGGTACTTTTTCATCTCCTTACATTTGTTGAGATGCTGAATGTTATCAGGAGAACTGAAAAAATAGACTTGTAGCCCGCACTGAAATGTACTGGAGAGTATGCACACTACTGTATAGGCTGACAATTTTGATCTTCAACATTCCCTTAATTAACTTTGCTGAAATGTATATTTATATACATACTGTATGTGAGTATTGTTTGAAGACTGAATTGACAATATGTGAACCTTTAACGTAAAAAGAGTTGATGACAACATTGATTTTTTGTAAAAAGTTTGCAGTTTCTTTGGATGGTAGATAAAAGGTTGGAAGATCAAATAATCAAATCAAAACATCAAACTGGATTATTCCTCTTTGGACACTGGCTATCAAATGAGGATTTTATAAAAAAAAACAAAAAAACAGCTGCAGTGGACCAGAATGGTCAAGAGATTTTGACTGAATCTTCAACTTTGATTCAAAATCTTTGATTTTGACTTGCACAAAAGAAAAAAGAAAAGGTCATAGGACCATTAACCATTAAAAATCATCCTCTGGGGACCATAAATATTCATACCAAATTTGATATTAATAATACATAACAGATCTTTCTCTAGAAGTGTGAAACCAGACAGACGTCACAGCATAGATAACAATTGGTTTTTAAACACAAAACACAAAACAAAGCTGCCATAGGATGTATGTATGGTATATAAGCACAGTGCTATATTAACAATCAGCCCAAATACTCAGGTGGATCCTGCAAACTGCTGCACTGATGCACTGAGGCCAAATCACAACCACACTGCCATATACCCCCACTGCCAAACTTAGGCCGGATCCCGACACCCAGTTGTACCCTTTTTCGCGTTGGCCATGAGCCCCAAGGATGTCTGCCACCTGCTGCACATCTTGCTCCAGTTGCTTCTATGGATGATAATGTCATCTAGCAACAGATGCAGCGCCCAGTCCATGAGACACTGAAAGGTGGCTGGGGCTCCACAACCCCAATGAAAGTGTTAAGAATAGGTAGATTTTTTTCCTTGACCCTGGTGACAATGATATCTGCATACAACCCTTGGTCAAATCCAGTGTTGTTAAATTGCATTTGTGCCCCAGTACATTGAGACCAGTCATTGCTAGACTCTTCAATGACTTGATTTCCAGCATGGAAGCCTGGGGTACCTTCTGCAGTGCAAAGATCTGACGAGGAATTAACCATTCATCCCATTTTTATTCGTCATTTCTCTTTTTTCTCCAGAAATTGAAGACGTCATTGAACTTGATACAAACAGATTCATTCAGTATCACTTCTCCCCTGCATTCTTGGCCCTCAGAGAGATAGGAGCTACGTAAGTCAGAGCTATTCTTTTGGATTTACTGCTGTTACTGATATTTGTATTAAGTGGAAGAACATATTTTGATCTAAAACCAAGAAACTATATTCTTTGCTTTATTGTTGGGGAACATGAAACAGTCAAACAAATCAAATCAAATTTTATTTGTATAGCCCAAAGTCGCAAAATACATTTAGCCTCAGAGGGCTTCACAATCTGTACAGGGAGTGAAACCCTCTGTCCTTAGACCCTCGGTTCGAGTGAGGAAAAACTTGCCCACAAAAAAACCCTTTTAACAGGGAAAAAAGTGGAAGAAACCTCAGGAAGAGCCACAGAGGAGGGATCCCTCTCCCAGGACGGACAGACGTGCAATAGATGTCACGTGTACAGTCAACAAGTCAGCAGAAACATTTTGTACAATTACAAAGAAAAATGACAATGGATTACAATGAATGATAAAATGATTACAGTAGCAGTGGAACCTGTGATAGAGATAGAGAGACACAGATGCACAGCAGCAGCAAATCATTAACTAAGTTACTATAAACTGTAATGGAGATATGGTAACATTAATGACAGTAATAATATATCTAGTGGACGTCATGCAGGACCACAGCAGCAGCCATGATCCACGAGAACCTGCTGGACGAGAGAGCACAGAAACTCCGGGGAAGAAGTTTAGTTAGTAAGATGCATTAATGTACATGTATGACAGACATGTATACAGTTTATCTTTTTATTTTTTTTATTTTCAAATATACTTTACACAAACTGCATAAAGTGTTAAATAAGTGCTGTTGAGACAAGATACTAGGAATCAGTTGGTTTAGTGACTCATCTAATTATGTTCTAATGCAATTCTAAAGTCACCCAGTCAGCTTAATAAACAATTTATACTGTCTGTCCTCTGAAGAACAACAGCATTAGTTGTTTCAGCAAGTGAAAGGATATAAGTTTATGTTAAAGTGATGTAGTAATTATGACAGGACCAAAAGGGAAAGTCCAGAGGAGGAGGTTGGTGTGGATGAATGGGACAACAACATTAAAGTTTCAACACATTAAATGGTATGACAGTGTTTTCTTCTTCAAGCTGATCAGCACTTGTCTCTCAGGTTGGAATTCACAGTGGGCAGCAAGGCACTGAATCGTTTCCGTCTGATTGAGAGACATTTTTTCAGAAATCTCCTGCTCAAAACCTTTGACTTTGAGATTGGCTTCTGCATTCCATACAGCAGAAACACCTGTGAGCACATCTACTGCTTACCCGACCTGGAACCAGAGACAGGTACAAGTAAATGACTACTACACAGACACAAACAAAAACCATTTCCACAATGCAGGTAAAAATTAAAATGTCAAGTAAGGCTCTGTCCAAAATAGGAACAGTAAACATACAGTGGTTGAAAGGAGAAACTTTTGTTTCACTTCTACAAAATGATAACTAACATTATTTAACATTTCTTTGTTTCCACCCCTTGGCATATCTGAAATCTTAAAGACATATAGACAACAGATACAACCTGTGTTGGTGCACTCATATTTAAACCTGTTGATGGAACAATTTCTAATGGTGTTCCATTATTTGGACGATAACAAAAAATGTGTTTTAGCATGTCTACATTAGTGAAGAAATAGTCTGGCACCTCTTGTCTTTCAATGTCTAACTCATGCTGAATATGTTTGTGTTTTGCTCTGCTCAGTTGAGGAAATGATTGCCAACCCATTTGAGACGCGCTCAGACAGTTTTTACTTTGTCAACAACAAGCTGACCATGCATCACAAAGCAGAGTACTCCTTCAGCCCACAAAGAGAAATGGACACATCCAGGGAATAGAGAAACTGTCAATGAATGGGGTCAGCCTCTGGTGTTCCACAAATGATGCGTAAGAAAAAAGTTATTAAAGTTATTAAAAAATTATACTGTTACATACTATGTAATGTATTTCTCTTGGAGTTGTAAGGAGATAATGATATCATTGTGTTGTATTACTCAAAAGAAAAATAAGTTAATCCAGTTTACTAATTTAACACTAGATCCTCTTTATGGTATTGTACTTTTAGTAGATTCTTCTGTAGATTCTGTAGTGTTCATTGGAACAGTAGTTCTTTGCCTTTTTGAAAAGAAAATCCAGTTATGTCCTGTAGAACCAAATAAATCTGTGAAAAATCTGTGATATTGTCTTGTAGTAAATGCCATATTTATTCCACTCAGCCATACCATGTGTTAAAACATATAAAAACAAAATCAACTTTCAGTGAAAAATTCAGTTATTACACATTCAATATAATTAACAAAATTGTGTCATTTAGCTGAGTTGGTAGATCATCCGCCCCATGTACGAAAGGCTCAGTCCTTGCCGCAGCGGCCCAGGGTTCGAATCCGACCTGTGGCTCTTTCCCACATGTCATTCCCCATCTCTCTCTCCCCACATTCCTGTCACTCCTCAGCTGTCTCTATACAATAAAAAGCTTGAAAAGGCCAAAAAAAATCTTAAAAAAAAAAAAAAAAAATTAACAAAATTGCACTTTCATGTATTTTTTCTGATCATGTCATGGTAGCATATTAAAGCTTTAATATTGTGTATGAAATAATCTTTTTTTGTAGTTTTTTTTTTTAATGTTTCGACCTTAACCGAATCGTTCATCAAAATTTTATCAAATGTATACAATCACATGATACTGGTGAGAAGGAAACTTGTGTGCTGAAAGCTGAAAAACTTGCATTAAAAAATGCAACTGAAATTTATTGTGAATGTGCTGGGACTCCTTTATTTTGCCACAACATGTGTTTCCTAGAATAGTCTCTTTTTTCAACTTTGAGTACAGCGAGTTTAGAGCAACAAACCAAACCAAAATCTCCAGCAGGTGCAGGGGGGGACATAGAATAGTGCCTCAGAAATATGTATGAAAACAGATAGAGCCACATACAGTATCTGCTGTTGCTGATTTTTTTAAAAATCATTCTGCATTTGCAAAATACGTTACTCAGTAATGATACAATAACTTTGACAACAATAAAAGCCAGTACTATGTTTAGTATCAAGGGTAAAATCTCTGTAAGTTGATGCTCATATTATTGTGAAAGGAATTGAAAGCAGTGGTTAGCTTAAAACATGTGAAATGTGTGTGCTTGTGTGTGCCAGTATGCCAGTATGTGTCTGTACAGCTATTTGTGGGGACATCCTTGAGACAGAGGAAACAAAAGAGTGACCCAAAATCTCTGAAACAAAGAGAAAAACGTGAGTTAAATGTGATAGGCTGAGGCTTAGAGCCTGTGGGGTGGAGGCTGGAGGAAGGAGGAGGGAGAAAGGACAAGCAACAGGAAAAAAATGGGAACGGAAGGAACACAGAGAGGGTCGGGCAGCAACACACACATCTGGAAATAATTGGAGAGGGAGAGAGAGAGAGAGAGAGAGAGAGGGTGGGACTGAGATAGATACTGTTCTGTTCACAAAAAGGAAGAAAATGAAGAGAACCACTCGACTGGAAATGTACATAAATTCAAGATAAAGTTCAGAATTGGAGAGGAAGTTAATTGGAGTAAGCAGACGGAGAGAGTCAACCAGTAAAGAACAATACAGAGGAAGAGAAGAAAGGACAACTGGGTGAAAAGCCTGGCTGGTTCAGGGACCAATCCAAAGGAGAGCTGAAAAGGAAACCAACGTTAAGTTTGAAAAAAGAGTTGAAGGAGCCAGGCATAACCAAGAAGAGCGTGACAAAGACCAGATTTGAAAGATTGGAAAATCATATTCAGGTAAAGTTTATTTGAGTTACAGATCTACACAAGTACTAAACCTAGGAACTTTGCTTTAATTAGGTTTGTCAATATTTTTAAACCCAGACCATCAAAATTCACATCAATTCTAATCATACAGAGAAAAACTTTGCTTTTGTTTTTGGAAACTCACCATTCTGCTGTAACTTTCTTTTTGGTTTGAGCACAGTTCATGGTCAGGTTTTTAAACCACTGACTGCATCTCAGTGTTTTCAGTGGTTTGCAGTGAAAACACTGCATCTCATCTTAGAAACGGAGAAGTTTATTTGTTGCTTCAGTATCTATTTGTATTTGTATTTAGGTATATTTCTATGTTTCTGTCAGGTATGTTTTCCTCAGAGACTGTCCTCACAAGAAAAATAACAGCATATGCTGTTTGTTCAAATGTTTTACATGACCTGTTAATCTAGCTCCTGTTAGTTCCTTGAGTTATGACTACCCAGACATTTACCACAGCAATCAAAGCAAAAATGGTTATATCATTTATTTATTTATTATGGTTTTGGAAATTATATCTAAAATGATGTGAATCTGTTAATAGGGGCCAGAAAACAGGAAAGATTCTTTGAAAGAGAAATTCAAAAAGCTGCGTAGACATGGGATGGGATGCAATATCCCATTTACTCAATTATGTTTAATAATACGTAAACAAATATCAAGTCAACAATGCATATATCCCAATAAGTTCACACTACATGCATTTTTTTTCACAATGAAAAAGGTGTAATTATTTTAAGGACATGACAAACTGAGGGTAAGCCACCTGTCAAGTGGCACCTGTGGAACATTTTGACTGCTAGTGCTAATGATCGGACTGGGCATATTAGGCACAACTGCTTTTATGAATGAACCAAAAAACTAAGATCAATAGCCCACAAGTTAAAGGCTTCCCTCTCTGCATCTAAAAAGTGGAAAACAAACAGACACTGTGAACGCATCTGAGGTTTTATTTGATTTGTTTGTGGTGACAGAAGGGGAAATACGGAAACATTTGAACAGTAACGGATCGCCTTTTTGAAAACGTAAATAAATACATTTTATGAGCCACTTATGAGAAGTTGAAACTCACTCAACCTCAGCACAGTGTTATCACAGTTTACACAATCGAGTATTGGAGTTTTGGAAGTAACACAAATAAATACAATTTTCAACATAAGTCACAGCAGTTACTCCTCCCTACGCTTTAAAACATAGTTACCTCAGACTTTAGCTCTCCTGTGAGTCATAGGTTTTGCTGTGGTCATTGGAAACGCCTGCAGCAGTATAATTAGGTCTACTGAGGAGGGGAGGGAGCTTCCTTCCTGTCAGCAGTTTGACTTGATGCTCACACAAACACATGAACACAAACGCACACATTCTTGCGTTCTTAAAATTGCCAGCTAATATTTCTAAACTAGGGTAACAGCACCAAACAAAGTAATTGTCATATTATATCATATTATAATTCTTGATTGATATATTTATATTTGTTTTGCAGAACAGTCACATGAACATACACATTTAAAGAGTCACTGCAATTATTCCTCATATTAAAGCAGCTGTGGAGGGACTACTTCGTGACATGACTCCAGTTAAAGATATGGGGCATAAAATCAACAGTCTTCATCCTGGTTAGACAGGTCAATCAAATGAAATCAAATGAAATCAAATTTGTATAGCCCAAATTCACAAAACACATTTTGCCTCTGACGGCTTTACAATCTGTACAGGGAGTGACAACCTCTGTCCTTAGACCCTCGGTTCGAGTGAGGAAAAACTTGCCCACAAAAAACCCTTTTAACAGGGAAAAAAGTGGAAGAAACCTCAGGAAGAGCCACAGAGAAGGGATCCCTCTCCCAGGACGGACAGACGTGCAATAGATGTCACGTGTACAGAACAAGTCAACACAAACATATTGTACAATTACAATGAATGATAAAATGACAATGAATTACAATGAATGATAAAATGATTACAGTAGCAGTGGAACCTGTGATAGAGATAGAGAGACACAGATGCACAGCAGCAGCAAATCATTAACTAACTATAAACTGTAATGGAGATGTGGTAACAATAATGACAGTAATAATATATGTAGTGGACGTCATGCAGGACCACAGCAGCAGCCACGATCCATGAGAACCTGCTGGACGAGAGAGCACCGAAACTCCAGAGAGAGAGAGAGAGAGAGAGAGAGAGAGACAGACAGACAGACAGACAGACAGACAGAGAGAGAGAGAGAGGGAGAGACAGAGACAGAGAGAGAAAGAGAAGGTTTGAGTAGAGTGTTCAGTAAAGAGGGAGGGAGGGGGAGTCCCCCGGCAGTTTAGTCCTACAGCAGCATAACTAAGGGATGACCTGAGCCAGCCCTAACTATAAGCTCTATCAAAAAGGGAAGTCTTAAAAGTGTTGACTGTGTCTGCCTCCCGAACCCAAAATGCTAGTTTGTTCCACAGAAGAGGAGCTTGATAGCTGAAAGCTCTGGCTCCCAATCTACTTTTGGAAACTATAGGAACCACAAGGAAGCCAGCATTCTGAGAGCGCAGTGTTCTAGAGGGCTAGTAAGGTACTATGAGCTCTTTTAGATATGATGGTGCCTGATCATGAAGAGCTTTGTATGTAAGGAGGATCATTTTAAATTTTATCCTAGATTAAACAGGTAGCCAATGCAAGGAAGCCAAAATGGGAGATGTGATCTCTGATCTTGGTTCCTGTCAGAACACGTGCAGCAGCATTCTGAATTAGCTGCAAAGTCCCAAGAGACTTATTGGAGCAGCCTGATAACAATGAGTTACAATAGTCCAGCCTAGAAGTAACAAATGCGTGGACTAGTTTTTCTGCATCTGCTTGAGATACAATGCGTCTGACTTTGGCGATGTTACGTCAGTGGAAGAATGCAGTCCTCGAAATTTGTTTTATGTGGACATTAAAGGACTGATCAAAAACAACTCCAAGATTCTTTACGGTGGAGCTGGAGGCCAGGGTGATCCCATCTAAAGTAACTAAGTCTCTAGAAAGAGAGTTTCTGAGGTGTTTGGGTCCAATTACAAGAACTTCAGTTTTGTCTGAATTTAACATCAGAAAATTGAAGGTCATCCAACTTTTTATATCCTTAAGGCATGCTTGGAGTTTAGTTAACTGATTGGTTTCATCAGGCTTGATCGATAAATATAATTGGGTGTCATCGGCATAACAATGAAACTTAATGGAGTGATTCCTAATAATGTTCCCTAAAGGAAGCATATAAACTGAATAGAAGTGGTCCTAGTACAGAACCTTGTGGAACTCCGTGACAAACTTTGGTGCATGGAGGATTCATCATTGACAAGAACAAACTGAGAACGATCTAAAAAATAAGACTTAAACCAGCTTAGGGCGGTTCCTTTGATGCCAATTTGATGTTCCAGTCTCTGTAAAAGAATTTGATGGTCAATGGGGTCAAATGCGGCACTAAGATCTAACAGGACAAGTACAGAGATGAGTCCTTTGTCTGAAGCCATTAGGAGGTCATTTGTAACTTTGACTAGTGCGGTCTCTGTGCTATGATGCACTCTAAATCCTGACTGAAAATCTTCAAATAAACTGTTCTTATGGAGAAAGTCACACAGCTGATTAGCTACAGCTTTCTCAAGTATCTTAGAGAGAAAGGGAAGGTTTGATATCGGTCTGTAATTGGCTAAAACCTCTGGATCTAGAGTGGGCTTTTTAAGAAGAGGTTTAATTACAGCTACTTTAAAGGACTGTGGTACATATCCTGATAATAAAGACAGATTAATCATATCCAATAAAGAAGGGCTAACTAGAGGTAAAACATCCTTGAGCAGCCTGGTTGGGATGGGATCTAAGAGACAGGTTGACGACTTAGATGAAGAAATTATTGAAGTTATTTGATGAAGGTCGATTGGAGAAAAACAGTCTAAATATATATCAGGTTTTACAGCTGTTTCCAAACTTGCTGTATCAGAATGCAGATCAGTGCCTGTTGAGGGCAAGAGGTGATGAATTTTGTCTCTAATAGTTATAATTTTATCATTAAAGAAGCTCATGAAGTCATTGCTACTTAGACCTAAAGGAATGGATGGCTCAATAGAGCTGTGGCTCTCTGTTAGCCTGGCTACAGTGCTGAAGAGAAACCTGGGGTTGTTCTTATTTTCCTCTATTAATGAAGAGTAGTAGGCTGCTCTGGCACTACGGAGAGCCTTCCTGTATGTTTTAAGATTATCTTGCCAGGCTAAACGAGATTCTTCCAGTTTAGTGGCACGCCATTTGTGTTCAGATTTACGTGCCTCTTGCTTTAAGTTGCGAGTCTGCTGGCTATACCATGGTGCTAACCTCCTTTGTTTAATTATCTTCTTTTTCAGAGGTGCAATAGAGTCTAGAGTTGTTCGTAATGAGCCTGTAGTACTATCAACAAGATGATCTATTTGTGAGGGGCTAAAGGAAGCAGACAAGTCCTCTGCTACATTGAGACAAGTCATTGAATTCAATACTGAGGGAATCACTTCCTTAAATTTGGCTACAGCACTATCAGATAAACATCTGCTGTAGGAGTTTCTGCAGAAAGGCTTATAGTCCAGTAATATGAACTCAAAGGTTATTAAAAAATGGTCTGACAGAAGAGGATTCTGTGGAAAGACTATTAGATGATCAATTTCAATGCCATATGAGAGAACAAGATCAAGAGTGTGGTTCAGACAATGAGTCGGTTTATTTACACTCTGACAGAAGCCAATTGAATCTAACAAAGAGATAAACGCAGTACTAAGACTATCATTGTGGTTGTCCACATGAATATTAAAATCACCTACAATAATTACTTTATCTGTTTTAAGGATCAAGCCTGATGCAAATTCTGCAAATTCAGATAAAAATTCAGAGTAAGGACCAGGAGCACGATATACTATAACAAATAGAATTGGCTGTAATGTTTTCCAGGTTGGGTGAGCAAGGCTAAGAACAAGACTTTCAAACGAGTTATAATTTAGTTTAGGTTTAGGATTTATTAATAGACTTGAGTCAAATATGGCTCCAACTCCACCACCTCGACCAGTACTTCGAGGAATATGAGTATTACAATGACTGGGAGGAGTGGATTCATTTAAACTAACATATTCATCCTCCTGCAGCCAGGTTTCAGTAAGACAAAATAAATCAATACCATAATCAGACATTAATTCATTGACTAAAACAGCTTTAGAGGACAAAGACCTGATATTCAAGAGTCCACATTTAATTATCTTATTTTGGACTGCTGGGGATGTTGTTTTAATTTTTATTAGGTTTTTATGATGAGCTCCTCCTCTGTTTGTTTTATCTTTAAATAATGTAGGTGGACGGGGGACAGACACAGTCTCTATACTAAAGGATTGGGTGGGTGGCTGCCCTAATGGAGGCGCAGAGAAGCGTGTAAGACTGCAGCTCTGCTTCCTGGTCTCAACTCTGGGTTGTCACGGTTTTGGTCGACTAATAAACTTGGCCATGTTTCTAGCAAGAAAACATTGTCTGTGGGAAAAGAACATATGTGTTCGATAAAGCTCTCTGAGATGTAATTTGTAATTTTGGGCTGTGTGAATAAAACTGAACTGACTTTAAAAACTTCAAACTATCATTCTGCTTTACAAACACACATTGACCATGTCTGTATGACATACATCTGCCTTCTTACCAAGGAAATTCAAAACACATCCCAATAAGGCCATACAAGATACTGAAGAAAAGATTAATTTGGTTCTTAACTACATTAACTATATTAAGTCATATGAACACAGTGGATAATCCATACCTTCCAGCCACAATTAAACACAATTAAATCAGGTGACCAGTGACATGAAGCATATTTAAAAAATAATTCTTTGTTCTTCTTCTGTTTCCCTCATTCTTTGCAGGATGTCTGTGTCTCGGAGGTGTTTGTGCTGTGTCAAATATTTGATGTTTGTCTTTAACCTCATCTTCTGGGTTGGTATTTGCACACAAAATCCTACACACCTTTGGACGTTTAAATTTTAATATGCTCACTTCATGCTTCAGAAATGATTCCTTAGACTTGCCAAGTCAATCCCTTATGTAACATCCATTCACTCACAATTTTCCACTCGTTACTAGAAACATCATTTTCAGGACAATGCATTGTGATTAATGCTGTACTTTGACTTTGGTTTGATGTTCTATTTTCTGAAAAGCTAGGAGGATGCGGCTTGTTTGGCATTGGAGTATGGCTGTCCTTCACACAGGCAGAGTTCTCCTCTCTTCCACTGTCTTTTCCATCCCTCTCAGCTGCCAATCTGCTGCTAGTTGCCGGTGGGATCACTATGGTGACTGGCTTTCTGGGTTGTCTTGGAGCACTTAAGGAGCAGCGCTGCTTGTTGTTCATGGTGAGAGGTGCATATGAAATATATGATATGTTCTTACAGATATATTTGATGTCTAATATTTTGATCTTAATGGAATTACATCAGCTGTCACACTATAATGTCAGTCTCTACCTGCTCTTTTCTGATCTGCAGTTCTTTGTGATTCTTCTGCTCCTGGTACTGACAGAGGTGACTTTAATGTTGGTTATACACATCTTCCATGATAAGGTAAGTTTAATGCACACTACCACTACACAACTTGTAACAAATAAAATTATCAGTGATTGTTGTTGTTTGAAAACAACAATAGTGGTTAGCGTATATGCTGCTAGCATCGGAAATGGAGAGAATTTCTTCATTAAAAGAAAAGCAAAGAACGGCACTGACAGCTTTTCTCCCTGGAAAATATGTTTTTGTTCTTTTCCAGCTGTTTGAGTTTGACTACATTTTATGGCTCTTTGATCTAATTGGTTGAGGTTTTCCTGCGACAGATGACAGACAGATGGCTCATCCAGTCACCTGCTACATATTTTTAAGCACCTGCCCAAACAGTTTCAAACAGTTATGTCAAACGTGGATCATTTTACGAACTCCATACTTTCTGAGTCACTCACTAAACAGATCCGGATCTTATAAGTCCTTTGAGTCACTACGCCCATAAGAATATAAATTCTACCAGTGAAACACAAGCCCCACTGTGTTGGACTACACTTAAGCTAAATATATTCAAATTTGAGAGCTATTCTATGAGGAGGGCAGTCTGCATTTTCATCTCATTTAAAAATTCAGAAACAAAATGTATGATCACATTTTTGTTTCAAGTTTCGTATTTCAGAGGTATATTTGGTTCAGGGGCGGCACCAGAGAAATTTGATTGCAGGTGCTATGGGTGTGCTCCAACATTGACTGGGGGTGCTCCTAGAAATACAATCAGTGTGTCTTTTCAGTTTCCTTTTTAGTCAGATTAATGTTGTTGTCTTGTCATGTTTTTTTACTGCACAGTCACTGGAGTATATGCACACATCATTTCACTGCAATGATCTTGTATTATTGTATGTGACAAATAAACTCTCTTGAACTCTTGAACTCATACAAACATTTATTCCATTCCACCACTGTCAGATCATGGGAATCAAACTCAGTTTTATGAAATTATCCAAGGCTTTTGACATGCACATGAAAAAAGTAAATCGTATTTTTTTAATGTAACATTATTCATCTAGCACTAGCACAACCAGAACATGCCGCATGAGCCATCAACCTAATGAGGCCACCATCTCAAAATACAACTGCAGGACATTGGAACACATCCATATGGGCCCATCAAATAATGGTTAAAACCATTGTGCCACCATGAGAGATAAAAACATCAAAACGCAAACCAAATGCATAACATGCTTAACATGCTTAACAGGCCCCAGTGGCCCCGGCCGTTAGCTCCCCGGGTGCGGGGTGGGGACCAGCGCTTGAGGCGGTAGCGGTAGACTCCCCATCCGACTCTGAGGTACTGTTGCCGCCCGAGTCCATAACGGTATCTTTCTCCACATCAGTAACCGCAGGCGCGGTAACTGGTTCCTCCAAGCTAGGAGGACAAGAAGTAGGGGGGACCATCCGATGCTGATATCGCGGTGCCGTCGGACTCCACAAATCGATCTCCCGATCTCCCCTGGGGACACTTTTTGGCGAACTAGTCCGGATTCTTTTATTTGAAATGAGGAAACGTTACATTTTTCAGCCGATAAATCAAGCTATAGCTATAGCCAAACATCATTCACACACTGATGACGTAGCTGACGCAAATACGTGACACCTGACATTTCACTTTTGACCTCGCTTAAATATCATGATACATTTCGTAACATAATTAATTTAATTTAGGACATTTTCAGACAGAAATGAGATACAAAGCGCATGAGATAAAATGTCTTAAAAAATATCTTATTTAATGAATTCTTATTGGATTTCATGGGGTGCTATGCCACCACTAGGGGGAGCTGTAGCACCGGCAAGCCCCTCCTTGGCGCCGCCTATGATTTGGTTTGACATCAGCATAACACCTTCCAGAATTAGGTGCAGTATGGCGTTGGATGCCAGTAGAGGGCAGTGTGAGACCCTACGTCCAAATCTTTATATTTAGCTGGCATTATATTAAGATGACAAAAAAAATACATCTGCAATGCTTGTGAGTAAGCTGCTAGATTAACCGACATCGCAGTATATTTTTACATTCGACTGTCTGTGTGCACCGCATACAACTCACTCACTCCCTCACCTCAACTGACTGATCTAGATCCACCAACTCTGTTAAATCAGTAAATCTGGATCTACTATGTTTTGCGCTCTGTAGAAAGCTCAGCAGATTCACTTTAGGGATTTGAGAGTTTTGAGTCCACTACCCCTGATCCATTCGTCTCCTAAGCGACGCTTTGGGTACATTGGAAAGGACATAAAATTACTGTTTTTTTCCAAAGCATCCAACAAACATTGCACAACAGAACGGGCAAGGGAAACTTATACTTTAATTTATTTCCAGTTTTGTTGTTGTTACACTGCTCTACATTGTATTGTATATTGTATAAGTAACAATTCGAATACATTCAGGTTGGTAACTCTAAATGACCTGTAGTTTGACCATCTGTGGTGTGTGATACATATTTTATGGATGTATCATTTGAATAAATAACTGTTTTTCTTTTTTTCTGTTTTTTGTTAGTTGGATTCCAAAGCACAGGGCGAATTAAAGGAGGGTATGAAGATTTATGAATCAGAACCTGGACTGAAAAAATCCTGGGACAATGTCCAAAAAATGGTGAACACTATTAGCAAACAATGCATGACTTCTTAAAGTATGTTGCATAAAGCCTTTTTTAAAATTATATAATTAAGGAACATTTCTGTATTACACCAACACTGAACCAACTGAAATGCATCTCTCATGGTATGAAATTGAAAATACATACCATACCATAAAATGTTTAGTGCTTTATTGGTACTTATTTATTCTTGTGTGACTTCCTTGCTACTGGCATACAGCTATTAGCAACATGTGTATTACTCAATCTACTACATGACTTCTGTATTACTACTTATGACTATATATCTTCCTCTTCTCCAGTTCAAATGCTGTGGAGTAACTAACAAAACAGACTGGTATGATGTGCTAAATGGAACGCTGCCTTCTTCCTGCTGCTCTGTTGGGACAGACCAGTGTGTTGACGGATGGAGTGAGGTTGGTTTGCTGCTCAGCTTTTCTAGCACAAAGAGTCTAGAGGGGTAAAGTTGCAAGAGGTTTTCATATTGTCTGATTCTTTCAAATGAAATCCAGATCTGTTCCAGATGCATGAGTGTGTGACTGTCTTCAATTCAAGCAATGGAGTCAGAAAAATTAAGTTTTGAGTCCGCTACCCCTGCTCCACTCACTCTGTGTCTCCTAAACGATGATTTGTGCTGACATTTACGTCCATAAATGATGGAACTTGGCAGCTAGCCTAACTAACAGTAGTGATTCAGAGTCTGCTGTTTCGTACTACTGATGAAGTTCCCCTTGATTTACTCATACAGGATGGATCTGTGGATCTACGAATCTTGAATCAGCTACTTAGGCAGTTGGACTGGGGTATATTGTGATGAGATTGAACAGGTGGAGTGATGTTTGTAGCGGTGTATGAATCGCGATTCATTTTTTTGTGTGTATCTTCCTTCGTTTTATGTCTGCTTTGTAAAATACTTTGCTAGTGGTCAAAACTCAGAGCCAATCAGTTCTTTGATCAGGCAACAACTTAGTTTCCCACAATGTCCTTGCAGTCGATGAAGAGCAGCTCTGGTGCCTGGCTCTAAAAACTGTGGCCACCTTTATGTTGTGAGATTACCCATATGTGCATGATATCAGAGGAAGTGATCAAGCCTGATACAAATGTAATCATGCTTGTTCTTCTACTTCTATTCAATTCAGTTCAATTCAATTCAATTCAATTCAATTCAATTCAATTTTATTTATATAGCGCAATATCATAACAAGGGGTAGATAGATAAATAGAGAGAGATAGAGAGAGCTAGTATTAGTATGTATAGTATGATAGTATGTATTCTTTCCTATGTAAACTTCCTAACCCCATGCCTTCCCCTTCCTCCTGCTCTCTGTCTGTTTCTGTATGTCTCTGCAGCCATGTTATCAGAAGGCAAGACAGTGGCTGCTAGATAACATCCCCTCGGTCCTGGTGTTTGGAGTGTGTATTGGTGTTGTGCAGGTAGTTATCTCCAAAATTTATTTCTCATTTATTTGATCAGTTTTCTGTATATTTATGCATATGTCAGTTGAAACCTTGTATCTCTGACCTTATTGATTGTTTCCCCCATCTGTTAGCCTTCAAGTCTCAAACCCTCAAAATATAGAATTATTCAGCTTTTACTTCAACTCTTACTTCCTTAAAAGCTAACATTTTGATTAAGTTTTTGGCTGACAAGGACAGTGCATGCTACAACCCTGTTTCAGAAAAAGTTGTCACACTGTGTACAATGTAAATAAAAATAAATGTGATGATGTGCAAAACATTGAAACCCAAAATTTAAGTGAAAATAACACAAAGACAACGTATCTAATGTTAAAACTGAGATAGTTTGAATTAGATGCCAGTAACATGTTTCAAAAAAGTTTTAGGACAGCTCCTGGAGGAACATCTCACAATGAACGAGGTTAACTGGTAACAGGTTAGTAACATGACTGGATATAAAAAGAACCTCCCAGGGGGGCTGAGTCTAGTTAAGATGTGAAGGGCCTCATCACTCTGTGAAAGATTGTGCTGGTAAAAAAAAGTGTAATATTGGATAGCTGTAATGATTCTGTTGTGAACATCTATACATGGGCTGAGGAACACTTCCAAAAAAACATTTTCTGTGAACACAGTTCATCTTTGCATCCATAAATGAAAGTTGAAACTTGACCATGCAAAGAGGAAACCGTATATAAACCAGATCCAGAAATGCTGCTGCCTTCTGTGGGCCTGAGCTCAAAAACTGTCCTGTGGTCCGACAAGTAAAAATTTGAAATTTTGTTTGGAAATCATGGAAGCCGCTTCTTCCTTGCTAAAGGGAAGTGGGACCATCGGGCTTGTTATCAACACACAGTTCAAAAGCCAGCATGTATGATGGTACAGTATGGGGTGTAACATATTCTGCAAAGTAGACAATGTCTTTTTCAGGGGCGATTTTGCTTATTTCAGCAAGACAATGTCAAACCACATTCTTCATGTACTCGTGGATCTGTAGTAAAAGAGTCCAACACTGTCCTTCCTGCAGGCCAGACCTGTCACCTATTGAAAATGTTTGACTGATTATGAAATGTAAAATATGACAAAGGAGACCTTGAACTGTTGAACAGCTCAAAAATCCTACATCAAGCAAAAATGGAAAACATTCCACTTTCAGCAAAGACTCCTCAGTTCACAGATGCTTACATAGTGCTGCTAAAAAAAGAAGATGACATTTTCATCAAATTTCTCAGTTTTAACAGTTGAGAAGTTGTCTTTGTGCTATTACACTTAAATATGAGCTTTCAATGTTCACACCATAAAATTTTGATGACGTCTTTGGAAACAGGGTTGTAAATAGTAAATATTCACCCTCTGTTGAATGCTTATGTCCCAGTTAGTTAATTTAACAGAGAACATATCAGAAGGCTCTCTCAGGAGGTCAGTGAATAAGCTAATAAGATCAAATCTCAAATTAAAGATAAAAAATGGCCATTTCTTCAGACTAAAAACAATGACAAACCTTTCATCATCAACTGTCATCGTTTACCATTGCATTTCCAATCAGGTCAAACTCAGATAGACGTTAAACGGGGGAGAGCATCAAAACACAGCTGTCCAGCACTGGCACTGTAGAATCTGCAGCTATGTTACAGATGTATGTCAATTAAAGCCTCTCCTCTACAACAGATACAACAGAACTATAATACATAGGAAAGTGGCAATACACAAAACAACTTTATTATATGATATTGTATTCAATGTATTCATAATACATTGTTGCAGATATATAAGCACTTTCTTACCTAAAGTTTATCACTAGTGTCCTTTATTAAATTTGTCTTACTTGTGTAGTTCTGAGGCTACACATGATATTGTGTCACTGCTAATAAATGTAAAGTTAATGGTAAATAGACTCAAAGCACTTTACAACACTTGTCACATTCACCCATTCACACACACATTCATACACTGATGGCAGAGGCTTCCATGCAAGATCATCAACTGCTCACCCACAAACATACATTCACACACCAACATCACTGCTTCTGGGACCAATTTGGGGTTCAGAATGTTTTTCTAGGACACTTTGATTGGACTTAGGGAGCCGGAAATGAAACCATAAATCTTTTCCTCTTGGCCTCTATGAAGTTGATTCATTCAAATTTGACCATACATTTCAATAGCTTATTGGCTGAGAATCAATAATTCAGCTGTTTCACAAATAAAACCATTTTCTAAAAAGTTTTCTAATATTACATCACCATGGTGAATATTTGATGACACACAGAAACATCTTGGATATGATATGTTCTTGTTCAAGTGTAACATATACTCTATGGAGAAGTTGATAACAACTACAAACAAGGTGAAACAGTTGAAATGTTACAAATACTCTACAAACTATCTGTAGTAGTTATGGACTATTCAAATATAATTTTTTGAAGATTTTGTAGAGAAAATGGCTGTTGTTGTAATTCCAGCTATCATAATTTTTCAGTATTTGACCTGTACACCTTCTTTTCTTGTCAGATTTTGGCCCTGGTGTTCTCAATGCTGATGTACTGTCAAATCCTGTGCGCTGAGAAGCACTTGGACTGACTGAAGATGTTCACAAAGATGTTCACTGGCCTGTGATGGGAAGGCTTATCACAATCTCAATATACCCCCAAAACTGATTTGCATTTTCCAAACCTCCAATTTGCTCCAGTGCTCACTTTGGGTTGAATGGTAAATGGTAAATGGACTGTATTTATATAGCGCCTTTCTAGTCTTCTGACCACTCAAAGCGCTTTACAGTACGTATCTCATTCACCCATTCACACACATTCATACACTGATGGCACTGGCTGCCATGCAAGGTGCCAACTGCTCATCAGTTTGAGGAGCTAACCATTCATACACATTCACACACCGATGGCACAGCCTTTGGGAGCAATTTGGGGTTCAGTATCTTGCCCAAGGACACTTCGACATGCAGACTGGAGGGGATCGAACCGCCGATCTTCTGATTAGTGGACGACCCGCTCTACCTCCGAGCCACAGCCGCCCATCCTGCTGAAATTGTTGCATTTCAAAGTCCCCTGAAGATTCCCCCAAAATTTACATCCTGACTAAAGCTATTGGTGGGTGCAATCAACACTGGCCACATGGACTTAGACAGTAGTAGACTGAGGAGGTAATATCATGAACATAATGACTGTTTAACCTTACATTATATCAGATCAGTAACACTAGAATCCATTAGCCTCCAGACAAAACAAGTTACAGTTACCTTCATGCATTGCTTCTGCAGAGTTACCAGGGGAAACAAGTAAAAAAGACATATATCTGTCTCCTTATTATTCATGTGTTATAAATTATGTTATGAATTTTTTATTCAGTTACTTTACTTTCCTCACCATTCACAATTTCATAATTTCGATTTAATTATCTGTCCATTATGTCATGTTGAGAGGAAGTTTATAACCTGCTGGTCAGTTTCAAGCTAAATCAAGCAGTCTTATGGTGTAACATGTTTTTGACAAGCAGGCCCGCTGTGTAAAAAAAGAAGGAATGAAAAGGAAAAGAATATATTTAGCACTTAGATCACTTTTAATGGTTTCAAACAATATGTATACTATTCATATACTATATGAATACACTTTGAATGTCTGGTTTAGTGACTTTACAGTATTAATCAATATTCCTATAGTAATCTGTGGTATTATTTGTATTTAGAATATTATAGAGAATGTTTGACTCATAGTAATGTTCCCCACTGGTCTTTTTTTCTAATATTTTTTCTAAGAGATTCTCCAAATAATGAAAAGAGATTTGTTTGGCAATTAAAACTGACAAAGTATTAATAAAATTGAACAGATCACATGGCCACAGTCAACTTAAGCACTAGTGATCTCAATCTAAATGAACACAGAGATTCATTTAGGACTTTAACATCATTGAAAAGTATGCCAACCAAAATACCAACAAAGGATACAACCAAGATTATTATTTTTTATTGCTGCCTCAGCACAGGTCTAGAATATTTAATTGCTACTAACCCTAACAGATGTACCAGCTACAACAGGTCACAAAACATGCTGAAAGTTTTGATTCACGAGGAGAAAAAGTGGCCTGACATGAACCCAGCTGAGCTCCACTACTGTAGCTTTTCACTCTCTGTGCACTCATCCCTGCAGTGTTGACTCACTAAACTGAACACATGCCACATAACACATAACACATAAACACATACCACCTCTGAAAATATTCGTCTCTCCAAGTATCACTATTTTGACAGACATTAAAATCAAGCAGCGCAGACACACCCTGTTCAACTACAGTCAGTTTACGCAGATGGAAAGTTTATTCCTATTTATTGTTGACTGCTGTTGAATCCTAAACAGAACCAGAGCTCATTTGGTGTTAAAGGGGTTCTCCTGATCCACACTTCTCTTCCGAATATTTCCTGTTTGGAGCCACGATTGGAGTATTTGAACCATTCATTTAACCTCTGCTTGCCATCTCACATCACATTTTAACTAATCATGGATGTATGCGCATACTACGTGAATGAATGTGTCTACGTATCAAGCTGATATTGGAACAAGATGTATCGGGAAATGCAAAAGTTATTTTAAATTTCCTCACTCGAACCGAGGGTCTAAGGACAGAGGGTGTCACTCCCTGTACAGATTGTAAAGCCCTCCGAGGCTAAATGTATTTTGTAAATTTGGGCTATACAAATAAAATTTGATTTGATTTGATTTGAAATTACATTTATGCAATCCCCTGGTTTAATTTCAACCCCTCTAGGAAAGTCAAGTGCCACCAGTGGTACTCGTACCAGAGTTTGAAAACCAGTGAGTTAACAAATATTGTAGATGTAAACAGAAATTAAGATGCTAAAATACAAAACGATGGCTCATTGTCCATCACAGTCTCGACAAAACCTCACTGCCATCAGCATGCCACTCACTCTTCTAAAAATAAAGAGCTATACAGTGGCAATGGCTGGCATATTCCTTCATTGCGATCAACTCTAGTTTATTCTGAAACAAACCTACAACCCTGTTTCTAAATAAGTTGGCACAGTGTGGAAAACGAAATAAAAACATAATGTGATGATGTGCAAAACATTGTGCTATTTACATTGTGCTATGCAACAAGTCTGGACTGCAGGCAGACCAGTTTAGCACCTGGACCCTTTGACTTTGGAGCCACCCTGTTTGAATATGTGCAGAATGTGGTTTGACATTGTTTTGCTGAAATAGGCAAAGCTGCCCCTGAAAAAAAACGTTGTCTACTTTGCAGAATATGTTGCTCCAAAACCTGCATACATATCCTTGAGCATTAAAGGTGCCTTCACATATGTGCAGGTTACCCATCATGCATCCTACCATGTGAACTAATGCACCCCCATGCATGCTGACTCTTGAACTTTGCATTGATAACAAGCTGGTTGCTCCTTTTAGCCCGGATGACACGGTATCCATGATTTCCAAACAAAATTTCAAATTTTGACTTGTCGGACCACAGCACAGTTTTCCATTCACGCTCACTACTCCTAAACCATTGACCTAATTTCACTGACTGGGTGGGTGTTCCTCACATAAATCTAGTTATGAAAACAGAGCAGGTGTAATGGCTGGCTGTAAAATCTACATCTAATTTACATTAACTACCAATAGCAGCAAAATCTGTTTAATATTTCTTTTCTTTCTCTGATGTTAAAATGGAACAGTGAATAAAAATACAATAAAAAATAAATATTTAAATAGCAAAAGAACAAAATTTCCTTTTTTACCAGAATGTTACAATCAGAATGCAGAATGTAGCAATAGAGACTGTCAGTTGTATTCAGTGTGATTCAGTGTATGTTGTCCTTTATGCTAACTGTATTCAAATACAAAAACATATATATAACATATATAAAACAAAGTATGACATAAAAGCAAAATATATTATATAAAATATATATATATAAATATATATCTTTTTTGGGGGGGGGGGACTTCAATTATTTTGAATCATGAATGCAATGAATGTAAACAATATGAAACAACCTACAGTTAGGGGGAACATCACTGTCTACATCCTCAAAGAAGTCTCTGGAAACTTGTCACAGTCCAGGTGAGACTGTGGGAAAGCTTGCCCATGTAGGAAAGTAGAGCAAGGTCCATCGACCATCTGCATTCCAATGTCATGATCCAGAGCTGAGTGTGGAAGTAACCTGGGATCTCTGAGAAGTCAGTCATACTCAACAGGCTCCTCCAAGTATACCACATTCTCCTAAAGATTAAATAAAAGGTTATAGGTAGGTAGGTATAAACATCAGAAAATAAAACTGAAAACATATTTTTAACATTGACATAGGTGCATGGGTCTAAATTTCACTATAAAGCAATGTCTGCTATAATCCTAAACAACTAAGCAGTGCACTGTACAGGATGCTTTGAGCGTGGTCTGTATAGTGATTGCTAGCAGTAGTAGCAGTATAGTAATATAATGTAGTGAATGCTACTAATAGCTGGTTTTCATTTGATTAAATGAAAAAATTAAATGATGAACAAAGTACCAGTAACAAATATCTCGTATTTTTGATGAAAAACTGAGCTTAACACCCTCTATGGACATGATGACAGAGGCGAAAAGACCAAAGGAAGCGATGATGGAAGAAGCTAAGAAGAGAAAAGTTGAGAGAAGGTAAACAAGAAACTGCCGGACAAGAGTAAATTTGGGACTGACTTTTAGTGGTTGGTGAGAGCTTGGTGAAATAAAAGGCTGAAAGACAGACGCCGAGCTGGGCTGACTGCTGTTGGACTAGTCAGTAATATTAGCTGTCTGCTGTTGGACTAGTCAGTAATATTAGCTGACTGCTGTTGGACTAGTCAGTAATATTAGCTGGCTGCTATGTCTGCTGTTGTTGACCTTGTTGATGTTTGGCTGTGATATAACAATAATAAAAAATATTTTGTTTTGAGCCAAAAACTGTTTACTTCATGAACAAAATCTGTTTCTGTTTTGTGAGAAGAATAAAACCTCTGCTGCATTCTTTGAAGATAAGATTGAATTTATGAAACAAGTGTTGTAGGAGTCGGGACGAGTCTCTAGCTCAAGGCTCAGACATCAGGCCTACAACAATATTATAATATTGTTTAATATTCTGTCATTATTTGAATACTGGCTTCTATTTATTGTCTTGGAATAATTGAAATATTTTTATGAATTCACTCACCCATCCTCCATGCTTCTTGACCCAGGGGGCAAATGTCTCCATGTAGCACTCTGCATAGCCCTGCATGCGCTGGGCTCCTGTGGCTGTCACTATCCGCCGTGATACCTCCATGCTGACAGCCATGCGTTGCAATGTTGGACTGGCTGTTTCCGGCAGGGCTGGGGGCTCAGATACCTGATTACTGCTGAAAGTGTCCAAAAGCTTGGCAAATGATGCATAAGAAAGACGAGTCAAACTGGAGCGCAGGAAAGGGTCTGACTGGATCTGTAAAAAGATAGCGGTATAGCTAATGGCAGTATGTAAGGAAACTTACACTGTGGCTTACACTCTGTTGTATATTCATCTGTCTTTGTGTCTATTGTTACTGTGTTTTCATAACATCTAAATTATTATCAAATCAACACTGCCACATACAGAGAATTGAAATATCGTTGTCCTATGGTAACGACTTTTGAGCATTACAGAGCAGATGAATTTGGGTGAAGAAATCCCTGAATTTAAAGCAGAAGACCTGACAATAGAGGACAAATGAACAATGCAGCTTGACACATTATACGATAAACCACTACCTACCTTTGTGTTGATAGAATCTCCCTCCAAAGAAAGCACCTGGACAAGCTGCTGCACAACTGCCTCTTTCTCACTCACTGCTTAAAGAAAGAAGAAAGAACTTTACAGTCAATCAAAGTGTATATCAGGCTGAAAACAGCTCTAGTAAAAAGCCCATCTGAGAAAATGGAATACAAACCAGAGAATACAATTTGGGTAATAGATCCATGACAGTATTCTGACCCCAGTAGTCATTACTTTGAAAAACATGAGCATATTGAGTGTGTTTGATTACCTGCTGGAGATGGGGCTTTGGGTCTCATTTTCTTTATACTCGTAGACCTCTGGGCAATCTTGTCCAGTTTCTCTGCTACTTCGTTATAGAACTCTGGAGGGTGGTCTATATCAACACCAGCAGTATGTTAGAGTGAAACTCTGATAGTGCCTTTAATATTCAACTTCAGGCACAAACTATTACAGTGTGTAGATTCAAAGCAATGAAACATTCTATATATTTACATTTTAAATTTAGGCACAGCAGCAAATAAATGAACATGTGTAGTTGTGTAGATTTATAGTACAATGGAGGAACTTACTGGGAGAGACAATGGTTGGCAAGGGCTCTGCTTTTTTGTCAATTGACAAGCTGCTAGGCCTCTGAGGATGAGAACCATGCTCCTCTTTCTCTTTCTCCTTCTCCAACTTTAAACGGAAGAATTTGGAGATCCTTTTTCTAATCTTCTTCTGGTTCAGCTTCTTCTGTGGTTTCCTCTCATCTTCTTCTGATGTAGAGGAGGGGGATATGACATCATCCTGTGGGAACAGGTTCTTCATCATTAAGAGTGGGACGCGGGTGAGAGTGCTGATTCTTTGTGTGTGTTTATATATATATATATATATATATGAACACACACACACACACACACACACACACACACACACACACACACACACACACACAAACACACAGAAAAGTGACATTAAAGTAAAACAAAAGACTAAAGTAGCAGCAATCAAGCAAAACTGTGACTTGATTTTATTGGGCTACAGTGCCTAATAAAAATAATACTTCCTTACTTCTGTTTGGTCTCTGAAGTGTGACACTTTTGTCCTGTTGTTCCTGTCCAATGAGCCTTTCTGGTCTTTGGCAGGATGGCGTGTGCTGTTATGAAGTGGCAACTGTTTTATGAAGTCCTTGAAACCGCTCTTCTTCTCATCTGCTGAACTGGCATCTTCCAGTTGTGAATCCCTTCCATCCTTTGCTTTTGGTCGTGGCCTGGCGCTAGCAAAGGAAGGCATAACACACTCACACTGATTTAACACAATTTTAATTGTCTGTAACTGCTTCTCCTCATCAGGGTCACGGGGGGCTGGAGCCTATTCTAGCTGACTTTGGCGGGGTACACCCTGGACAAATCATCAGGTCATCACAGAGCAAACAACCATTAACACTCACACACATATCTACAGACAATTTAGAGTCAACAATTAACCTGTTAAGTGCATGTCATTGGATTGTGGGAGGAAGCTGGAGTACCCAGAGAGAACCCACACAGAGGTTTCATCTACTTCACCTACTCATTATTACAAGGTCTACATTCACTTTTTGAATTTAAGCTGACTCCAAGTTAGAGGTTAAAGGGAATATACATGGCTAGTTTAAGATGGATTAATCAAACAAAACGCTGAGGCTGGAAATTACATTTGATCATTTTGACATCAGCATCTGCTCAAAGGTAACGGGAGAGGGGTGTGTTGTTGAGAACAGTGAGAAAAAAAAACGAAAGCACAAACAGAGTAGTGAGGTACATTACCTGAATTTGTTGTGATCTTTGTAGGCACCTCCTACTGTGCCAGGCCTCTCTGTTTGGGGGATGGAAAGTGTCCGATGGAGGAAAGCTTTGAGGACTAGATGAGTCTCAGTCTTGATCTCCACCAGAGGGATGGAAGAAATGGAGGAACAGCGGTCTGCAGACTCTGACATCACTACCGTAAGGTGAAACAGAAAGGCTGTTTACAATTTTCTTATTCTGTGTTATTTAAAAATGCGCCATGTGTAAGATTGTGACATCTTGTCACAAATATGGCTTGAAGAAGAAGAAAAAAAAATTGTAAATACATCAGATGAAGTGAGATGTTTAGGCAATAACCAAGCTTTATGAAATGCTGTCCAAGATGAAGTGAAAGCAAAACTAACATACCTGGGCAATCTAGTTCATTAACATTCCCCTTCTCTATAGCTCTTCTAGTGATGCCACACCTTATACAGCCTATGTGCCACACATACAGACATGTCAACATTTCATTAAACATATTTCCAATCCAGACACTGACATTAACCAAATAAAACAAACAAATAAAGAAATCAGAACATTAGTGTTGTGAAATTATCTGTCCTTGGGTTACACAGGGTCACATATGGGCCTAAATCTTATCAAAGAAGACTCTCTCTCTCTCTTTGGTATGTGAGGCCGCTGTTTGGATTGCTGGAGGACAGCAGGTGCCGGCCTATCTCAACACTGTGGTGACCAGAGTCGAAGGAACTGAATGTTGCCTTCCTAGACATAATAGATAGCTTAACGTTGACGTTACATTAACACGAACAGACAACAGTGTCTCCAGACTAGAATGTGCTGACACTAACACTAACATGGGTAAAAACATTCTCTTTGACTAGCTCTGGGCGTATAGTATTTGTGGTGTTATCTGTGGGTTTAAAGTCTGACCACCAGCATGTGCTGGGCAGAATAGAAACAGACTCATATGCATATCTGATTGTATGTGAGGATGTCTCTGATTCTCCTTGATCAAGCTTCAATAGATATTACAGTATAAGACTTCAGAGGCTCCTGAACACTTTCTTCCCTCCTGACCTCATCATTGACCACTGATTTCAGCAATTTCTCCACAACAATTAGAATTCAAAACAAATAATAAATGATGTGCAATAAAGCTGAACAGAAAATGTAGTTAAACAATTATTTATTTATTAACATAGTGATATTATATTAAGGTTCTGTTAAATTCTGTAGATAGAGGCCCTGAATCTGAAACACTGGACTGGTTGATAGTGACATAGGGACATAAATGAACCTAAATTACCTTAATAATGATTTAGTAGCCATGATGAAACTATGAATCATGAAAGAAAGGAGAACACATGCGTTAGCTATGGATTATACACTATGTGTGACTATGTTCGTTTGTAGGTGTTATTATTATGTCGTATTATGTGTGTTAACTTGTGCATTCTTTTCTCTAGTAACTGAAGACTGATTAAGAAAAAGTGAGGATGTGACAGGAATTTAAGAACGGCTCACTGAGGAGCAAATGCAAGCTTTTCCCAGAAGGGAATTTACACATGCTGGCAAGATCCAACAGTGAAGAGTTTAGAGAGTATAGATCCACAGTTACGGATAATGGAAGAAAGACAGACAGACTGAATGAATGAATGTTCATTAATGAGACTGAATTGGACAGCACATTTCGAGATGATGGGAGCTGGATTAATGAGCTGCAGTGCGCTGGACATGGACAAGGCTTCCTCACTCCGGAAGATGGCAGTAATGTGACACAAAGCAGGAAGAGGAAGAAGAGGGTCGGAGAGATTATGGCAACAGGACGAGACAGAAGAATCCGCACCGGCCGGCCCGGCAGCCCGCTGAGAACCTTCTGATACCAGGAAATAAAAGTGACAATGACACTATGTGTGTGTGTGTGTGTGTGTGTGTGTGTGTGTGTGTGTGTGTGTGTGTGTGTGTGTAGAGAGAGAGAGAGAGAGAGAGAGAGAGAGAGAGACAGAGACAGAGAGACAGAGAGAGAGAGAGAAACTACCACCAGCACGACCAGTCCGCTTTATGTTACGTTTGTTTGTGCTTGTACACAAACACTGTGCAAACAAACAGAGACAAACAGCAGAAGGATACACTGAACTAAACAAAGCTCTCTTCAAGTCTTCACGGAGTGACTTCAATAAAGTTCAATAAAGTGTCTCGGTCACGTTCCGGGCCGTACATACAGGACAAAAAATAAACTCCATGAAATGTCTCTTCGTACCTCTGTTCGTGTGTTTCGCCGAGATTCGTCTCCTTTCTTTGTAGCTCCACACTGTGAACTGCGGGAAGAGTGCGGGGAGGAGCGACAAGCCTGTGAAGGTCTGTGCTGATCATCCTGATAGGAGCGACCTGTCTGCAGACAGGGCGCCAATTATTTGTTTGTATTAAGAAGCATTAAGAAGAAAACTAAATCAGAGTATGAACGCGTTTATTACAATTCATTTAATTTACAATTCATTTTAAAACCTCACGAACCAGGATGCTGTCTTTAAAATGGCTTTGTATCATAAAGACAACTAAATAGAACTTTTGATTTAATATGATTTATCTAAGGAAAATAAACAGACATGCTCTCATGTTGACTGGTATTTCACTGACACTGATCTTTTTTCTTAGTTTTTCTTAGTTTCTTCCCATATCATTGTTAATGATTGATAAAATTGTGGGTTGGCAGAAAAAGTTCGAGAAACACTGCTTTAGTCAATGTGGCATGTCTGTGTTTCCTCCACTAGATGTCCCTCTAGGCATATTGTCTTTTATGTAGGCCTTATCAGCTGTGGCGATGAAGAAAAAAAAGCGTACACGCTATATATGATTTATATGAGTCTAGTTTATCACCTCCACCAAAGGACATTATGTATTCTGAGCTCTCTGGGTGTCTGTCAGCAGGATTAGGAACACCACTTAGATTTTTAGTCAATATTGCTTTGATGTTATGAATTGCAGTGATCTAATTTTAGATCAACCTAGACATGACTTAAAGCTATGTTCATGTGTGGCCCAATTCCAAAGAAGTTGGGACTAAAACATTCAAAACAGAAAGCAATGATTTGCATATCCTTTTTGACCTCTATTCAACTAAGTACAGTACAAATATAATGTTCAAACTGCTAAACTTTGGTAAATATATTCTCATTCTGAATTTGATCTGTTTTTATTTACAATTTTGGGGTTGTAGTTTTAACAGTGACTAAGATCTATTAAACAGAACCTTGTGTATGCACTGCTTTATGAATGTGACCTCAAAGAGTCACTGCCTTTTTGTGTACAAAAAGCAACTTTATTATTATCATGAAGGTTTGCAACCAGGCTAAATACAATATAATGTACAATGTAAAACAAAGTGTTGTTTAATTTAGAATAACATTACAGACAAACAATAATAAAAATAATCCATTTTATTTACAGATCATCTTTCATAATGCTCAAAGACACTTTAGTATTATGAAAGTAAAAATCACCAAACAACACAAAAACAATATTTAGCTAGGAAATTTATTTAGGAGAACAATTTTTAGTTGGATCCATTGTGGGACAGTGAGCCAGTGGAGTAACCATGCTAAACATGTTATCTTTATACAGCTTTGACTGAATTTGACAGAAAATGACACTGTGACTCTGAGAAATCAGGTGCATTTTATTGGTCATCTTATTGGCTGTATTATATTACTGTATTACTATTATCTGTGTTCCCATCCCAGGAACACCCTGTTCACCCTGCTGCCATCTGGCAAGCGATACAGAAGTATCCGCTGCTCTACCACCCAACCACAGAGCAGCTTGTTTCCTCAGGCCATAAAACTCACATCATTCTCCGCGCTCCACCAGAAAATATTGTTTTACTTGAGGAACATAAAGGAACTACAGCTTGCATTTTGTTGTGTAACCCTGTCTTGTAGAATAATATATAACTGAACCTTGAACCTTCATTAGTTTGAAGTTTGAAGGAGAACGTGATCTCATGTACTACCATGCACCAGTTAGTATTATGAAACATTTCAATCAGAATCTCATCACAGTTATACTTATGTTGTCATGTCATGTATCAACCACATTCACATCCACACATTTGGTAATTTGCCAACTATACCAAAATTAATATGAAATAAAAATGTTCTCATGCAATATTGATGACTGTTTTATTTAGAAATGTGCACAAATCAGCACTAAGACATAACTAGAAGAAAAAACAATGTGAAGAGAATGAAAATAGACATGAAAACAAAATTAACAGGAAATAATGGAGACATAACACAAGTCCTTAGCACAGCACCCCCCAAACCTGTCCAGCGTCACTGCAGTATCAAGACACTGGTACAAGGATTGGGAGTGACCAGACCAAGAATGCATAAATGGGGACTGGCAGCAAATCACAAGTATGAGATTACACTGCAAAAAAAAAAAAAAAAAAAAAATCCTCATTTTGTTCAAACTTGTGTCAATCCTTCTTACAAGTTACTACATGTTTAGAACTCTGTAATGGGCAAAATGAAATTGTATGAAAGATTAACATTAAACAAAAAAAGTGTAAAACATGAAACACATGCGATTCTAACACATCCAATGAGTTTCCTAGTGTATAAAGTTAGTTTAGTTCTCTGACTGCGTTGTGAGAATGCTTACCTCCTGCCACACAAAGCCATTTCCTCCCTGCGTCTGCTCTCTTCAGCTCTCATTCATCTACATATGGAGCTTTTTTCTGTACTGATCTTCCTGTCATCTTCCCTCAGCCCCATCTTATGCCCTTGTCTCCCTGTTCATATTCTGATCCCTCTATCTATCCTCCCATGCTGCCCCCGTCACTCTGTCTCGCCCAAAAAAATCACTGTTCATCTGGGGCCAGATAGAGAGTCAGGCAGCAGGGTGAGGCACTTCCTCTGTGACAGGAAACTAACAACAAACACCCAGAAACCACGAGCAGGGGGAGGGGGTTAATGAGAAAGGGAGAGATAAAGAGATGCAGATGTTTGATGGCTTTAAACAGAGTTCTAGAGGTCAGGAATAGGTCAGTCTTTGATATTCATTTCTAAAGTTTTGTTTCATTTCTGAAATAAAACTGTATGAATGCGTTCCTCCATATCCAATCCTTAAATCATTCTAATATAAGTGGTTGAACAAAATCAGCAGTACTTGTTTTGCATAAAATGCCTTCTTAAGTTTTACTGAAAATAATTTGAGGCTATCCATGTTTTCACATTAACCGTTCCCTTAAATCAAATCAAATCAAATCAAATCAAATTTTATTTGTATATCCCAAAGTCACAAAATACATTTGCCTCTGAGGGCTTTACAATCTGTACAGGGAGTGACACCCTCTGTCCTTAGACCCTCGGTTCGAGTGAGGAAAAACTTGCCCACAAAAAACCCTTTTAACAGGGAAAAAAGGTGGACGAAACCTCAGGAAGAGCCACAGAGGAGGGATCCCTCTCCCAGGACGGACAGACGTGCAATAGATGTCACGTGTACAGAACAAGTCAACACAAACATATTGTACAATTACAATGAATGATAGAATGACAATGAATTACAATGAATGATAAAATGATTACAGTAGCAGTGGAACCTGTGATAGAGATAGAGAGACACAGATGCACAGCAGCAGCAAGTCATTAATTAACTATAAACTGTAATGGAGATATGGTAACATTAATGACAGTAATAATATATGTAGTGGACGTCATGCAGGACCACAGCAGCAGTCACGATCCACGAGAACCTGCTGGACGAGAGAGCACAGAAACTCCGGGGAAGAAGTTTAGTTAGTGAACTGCAGTGGAGGAAAAGTGCACAAAGAGGGAAGATACACTTCAGACATCAGACTAACACTTCAAGCCTCCCTCATATTACTTTTAGATTAACTTTAGAATACACTTTTGCACAGATTGAGAACTATAGATTTTGTCCTCTGTCTCTGACACTGAAATCACCTTACACTGTCAGTATGGACAAGAGGAGCCATTACAGTGACCAGTAATGCTTTTAAAATACATACAAGGCATACACATATAAGTATTGTTTTATGACAGACTTGAAAAAATGTTCACTAATCCTTTCGAGCATTTTCACATAAAACAAACAAGTGATCTAAGAATAGTCTAATTATGCCTTTTCAACAGACTATACACAGTGTTTATCTTGGTCAACGATTCTTTAACTGGAGTAGGAATCAAACCAGCAACCCTCCAATTACTAAACCACCTAGTAACAACTTGCCTTTCTACTCCAGACTTGCTCTGATATTTGACTCATTTCATGACAACTGAATATCTCAGAATGACATTGGCTGGTTTAAAAGAATATGTATGATACTATAGATTTGATTTTCAACAAAGTCCATGAAAAGACCAAAACCAACAATTAATGTATCTACTAACAAGTTATGTGTGTATCCAAAGCCTGATCTATCATTTATCTCTCTAATAGAGAACTCCATTGTTGTCCATAAACTATTAAAAAAACATCAGTGAGCCAGGCTGTTGCATTGACCATGACATGTTCCTTCATTACCATGGACACGCAGTGTAGTTTATTTGTGTATGTGTGTGTAACCTTTATTTATTGACGAAAGCAGCGATGCACACATTCTTACCTGAAGTCCCTCAGGTACAACCACCATCTGATCTGACGCCACTGCCAACAGCTCCATTGCAGCAGCCAGTGCAGAGTTTAGATGTCTTACTCATGAGAACCACTGAGATGGTCATGACAGAACTCTTGAACTGAACTGAACTGAACTGAGTGTGCCTGCAAGGCGCACTATTTACTATTCCCCATACTTATTATTCTTGCGTATCCCACGAATGGTGTGCTGTGACTTTTCTAAGCTTTTCGCCAAACGGTTTTGCCAAAAAACGCCAAAAAACACGGCAAAATTTACAATGGGTGTGTATTGGTAGAATGTTCAAGAGCTAGAGTGGGTGACATCATCGCTAGAGTGGAGGGAGAGAAACATTTGTCAAAAAATAAATTTGATAAACAGAAATAATTTATACATAGAAACATAGGAAAATTTGTGGGCTACGCAGCAATATCACTGCTGAAGCTGTCAGACTTATAGTTTTGGCAGGAGACGCACTGATGCGCCAGGATCACCCACCGACAGCCCCATCTACTCCCATGTAAACTGGAAAGGAGAAATTTCCCAAAGGAGTACGGGGCACCTGTTCTTTCTCTCTCTCCCCAGGTCACATTTTTTAACTTTAGACACTGAAATTCAGTATTCACTTGGTCGACAAGATGAGGATGCTCACTGTCATTTTGGCTTTTTGATACGACCTACCGTTTGGCATAAATGGCCACTAGTTCAAGGGGGTTAATTTTTAGATTTTCTGTGTCTCTCAGCAGTCACTCACATACAAACAGAGCACAGCTGCAGTTAATTGCTCTGACCTGCAGCTGACCCTGGTTATTGAAGTCTCTGTGCTACTGCAGTGTCAATAATAATGTATGGGTGCGACAGGGCCGGAGTCAGGCACACTCAAAATTTCTTTAGAAATGTAATACTTAGTAGTATTATTAAATGTATTAAATGTATTGTTATTTTAACACCTTTATTTATAAACAAAAATGTTAACATGACATCATTACCAGACCAAAAGTTACAAAGTTATCCTTGATATGTTCTTTACTAGCTAATAGCAGAAGAAAGAATGTGCAGCAGGCATCAGGATGGGAAATGATGGTGAGCTAGAGGGCAGGGTGCTGATGGAGTGATAGTGACGGGCTCACGTTCAAAGAGTGCAGATAAAGAGTACTCCTGATAACCGCTGGGCGGGATGTCTATGGGGAATAGTTGTTTATGAAGGAGGTCTAGTCCCACTTATTATCTTCTGTAGCATCCTTAACCACTTTTACCACATCATTAACTTCAGACTTCATTAACTGTGTTGCCATAGCAACCAAATAACCCGAATATATCTGACCTTATATGGTCTGGTCTAGACCCACTTGCTTATTGGTATGTCTTTCCTGATTATGCTTATTATCATTATTTTTTATGTCCATTTCCATCCTGAAAACAAGCTACAGAAATATATTCAATCTCAAAATGTTTCTAGGTTAATTTCAATGATGATACTGAAGAACCAAGGCAGTCAATGCAAAAAAAGTTTGGCTTCCAGCCTCCCTTTCTTTCTGTTGTTCTCTCCCTTCAGCAGTAGAAATGTGTCACTGCAAGTGATTTTTTCTTTAAAGCCAGCTACATTACATTCTGTGCATCTGTTACATTTAAGACATTTAAGGGATTGAAGAAGTAGTATTTATGGAATAAAAGAAAAAATGTCAAATATATGTGTTCTCTGACCTGATGTCTCATTCTGGGTGATGAGCAGACATGATTAATGACGAATGTTCCTTTAAATGGATCAAATCTGATATATTATGTTAGCACACATGTTAAATGGTGCATGGTTTAAACCATCATCATCACCTCCATAGAGGATGAAATGAAATAGATTTTTTGTGTTCTTAGAATCAGATTTTAGGAAAGCATCAACTAAATAGGTTTTTCAAGCCTCTTAATGGAAAAAACTCACACTCTTCTGACTGCAAAGAGATCCCCTCTTAAAACAGCATTGTGTAAGAATTGGTATTTTTTGTGACTTTATCCAGTTAGGTTGCCAGCTCACCTGACTCTGGATCTGGTGTCCATTCTAACTTCACTCCCCATTTGCACCCTCCATCCTCCATCCATCAAGACACTCTGTAACTCACAGACAGTTGAGACAGAGCAACCAGAGGACATCAGAGGGAAAACAAAACCAGTTTCACCAAAATCACTGACATTGTTGCTGATTTTAGTTAATGTCATTTATATATTGCCAAATCATGGAAATAGTACCTGCCAGGGTTTTTTTTGGGCAGGGCATGGGAGCTTCAGAATGTAAAGTACAGAATGCCAAAAAAAAAAAAAAAAAAAAAAAAAAGCCAAAAAGAAAAAGGAAAAAGTCCTTTACTGTGACGACCAGGACCTACCCTTTTCATTAATGTCACAATATACTGAAGAGGAAAACAGATACAACAGGACTTGTACATGATCAGAGGTGTGCACAGTCTTACTCAGCAGAATCACTATTAAAGAACTAGGGCTGGTAGTGGTACCTTGAGTTGACAGCATCAATATGGAGACATTGAAAACCAGTTATCCAAAGTCGTCCAGGTCTAATGCAGCAGCCAAGCCATACAGCATCAAACTGAAAACACGGTACTGTTCTCCATGACAGGTTACCAATTCCCCTTACTCATGCCCAAAGTCAACTGGAGAGCGTGGAAAGGATTGCAGTCAATTAGCACATGGGCCTCCAAATGATTGAAAGGGTTTCTCACAGGCATGTACTTGGAACTGGAGACTGACCACTGTTGAGTCTCCTGGAGGCCCAGGCTTTGGACTTTTTACACCCCATGGATCCCACATTTCAAGATGAGACTCTTACATGTATACAGTATGTATAGTATGTACTGTATGTACAGCCGGCCCTTCTATACTCTCTGGATGTGCTGAGGGATTTTCTGCATGAGCTGATAGAGTTTCTCAGACTCAGACTCAGACTCAGACGGTTTTATTGTCATTGAAACCACAGCATGGTAGAACGAAATACAGTTTCCCAGGTCTGGGTTTTCCAGCGTTACTAAGATAAAAAATATATATATAAAAAGATACAAATATATATAAAATATGAATATGAATTCTTCATCCTCTGGCTGGCAGTCAGCCTGTAAACGTGAAAGTGGTGGCAGAGGCACAAGGCAGCCAGATTCATGTTGCATCACTACCATGATGCCTGATGGGCAGGTAAAACCAGAAAGGAGTAATCGTCAAAAGTGTCCAAATTCTCCGTCATCTATTTAGTGATTTATAGGGATGCCAACTGTCCCTACCTACTATCTAAAGAAATCACAGCCAAGGGAATGGGCTTGGCTGAATTAGTGGGAGTCTGTTTAGTCTGACAGTGTGAAGACGATGAGCTTAATGAGCCCCAAGCAGGCTATTGCTTCTGGCAGCCTCCACACAGTGACAGGTGGGGAATTTGACTGGGGTGGTACACCTGTCACACGGTGACATAGGTGTCCTAAAGCGAGTTTGGACAGAAACCATCCATGCAGCAGAAGCTCACTTCATCTTGATTTTCAGTATTAATACAGATGGTGAGAGCATGCCTCACCACATGATCATTCTGACTTTTTAAATTTGAAGCAAGACATGTCAGAAAAGTTACTACAGGGATAACTGGCTTGTGACAGCCCAGAATTCATAGTGACACTGCTTTTTGATCCTTCAGTGTCGATTTTTCTTATCATTGTGAAGTAGATTTCACTAAGCATTGGATTGTTATTGTGAACACAGCTAAACAATGCACTAAACTAAACAAACAACAAAAACAAAACAAAAGGTGTGTACATGTGTAAAAGAGATCATAAGTGTGTGTGTGTGTGTGTGTGTGTGTGTGTGTGTGTGTGTGTGTGTGTGTGTGTGTGTAAGAATGGGTAGGGCTGCACACCAGAAAGAATGTGTGTGTCTCTGATCTACACACACTATGCTCAGCATGCACAAGCATAAAAAGTGTTACATCAGAGACAAAGAAGTGAGAGAAGTGGGAGCCCGTGCCTGTGTCTGTGGCTGTGTCTAATTGTAAATTTGTGACACATTATATACAGCAAAACACGACAAAGAAGCTGTTGAGCAACTGAGGTCATGTATCAAGTAATTTTGAATTAATGTAAACAACGAAATGTAGTGAAGTCAATTGAAAAATAGTCATAAATTGTAATTTTATTTGATCAACTTAATTACCATTTTATTTGAAACAGTGTTCCTCTGTTTGATTTTTTTTCCCAGTTTTAAACTTAACTTAACTTAACTTAACTTAACTTAACTTAACTTAACTGTAATAGTACTAGAGTCACTTTACTTAAAGTTTTTACTTCAAGTCACCCAAATGTGGATATCAAATTTTCTGCAGCCTCATGCTGATGAGACAGTTATTGGTCATAATTTGATTCCATTTTCCATTTGATTGATGTTGACAATAATCAAATCTCACAGTCTTGGTTTTCTGCTCCATTCCATAACTCAGCATTGCAGAGACCTTGGTATCATTTCTGATCAAAGCCTGAGCTTGGACAAACATGTTAAGTCAATGATTCAATCCTGCTTTTATCACCTCAGAAACATTTCCAGGATCAAATAATTTCTGTCTGCTAAAAATCTGGAAATTGTCATTCATGCTGGATTACTGTAATTCTTTGCTCTTTGGCATCATCATAAAAAATCCCTCTCTCTTCTCCAGCTCATCCGAAACTCTGCCAGGATTTTGACTCAGACGAAGAAAAACATTCACATCACACTGACTCTGGCTTCCTTACACTGGCTACTGGTTGTCTACAGAGTTGATTTCGCACCCTGAGATCCTCACATGCATACATGTACATAAAGATGACAGAGACTTGAGGAGATCGGGGCTGCAAACTGTGTCATCTTTTAAATCACTTTTAAAAATGTCACATTTTATTCTAATTTCTTTATTGATTTATAGCTTTTAACCTATTACTATTGTTTGCTATTGTGGTTGATTATTGTATTTTGTTCTGCTTTAACTGGAAAGCACTGTGTTTTGAAAAGTGCTATACAAATCAAATGTCTTATTCTTATTCTTATTCTTATATACATGCAGGTCTGTTTAATATTGCACAAGAGTAAATGCTGCCAGCCACTTCTATGCTGAACCCCAAATCCTTCAACTGTTGATGTGGTAACTTTGGTTGTAGGTATTAATGGAATTATTAATCAGAGTTCCAAATTATAAGTGTTGTGTATTTTTTTTCATGAGAATGAAATTAATCAATTAATTGGCTATCATTATTCTTTAAGGGTGGAGCCCAGTGGAACATTAATATTAATAAATTAGCATTTATGATTATCTTTGCTAGTCCTGATAGTCAAACTAATTGACACCTACACAGTTTGGTGTCCTTTAAACCATTTGAAATCCTCAGCAAGGATGGCAGCAAGGTAACATGAAGGATGACAGCTGCTATAAAACAAGAATATATTAACAATTTTGTAGAACTGTTGGGAGTATACAACATTTGCTGGTAGAGTTTTGGATATTATATTACAGATATTATATTAGACATTAACAAGAAAGTGAAACAGTACCAAAAAAAAGAAGTTCACGTTTAAATTTCACAATTTGAAATGCCACATATAACCATGTAGGTACACTGCTTATTTTTGCAGGTAGAGCACCACCTATTGTATGCTCAGCTGAATGAACCATTCTAGATAATAAACAACACAGCCCAGTAGTTATTCGTTATTAGAGAAGCTTTTCACCATAAATATAATCACAAATACTATTCAAATATTAGAAAAGTTAACTAATAAAAGATAATTATTAATTAATAAAATTAATAAAAGATCATTTCAACCAGGTTACAGTATACACAGCAAAACTGACAGCAAGAATCATCAGTCTTCAGTGGATAGAGGAGGTGAAAAAATGGTGATGATTATTATAGTATTATAGTTTTATGATATATATATATATATATTATATTATATTTTTTAAAAATTGTTTTTTTTAATTGCTTTTTATTGTCTTCTAAATGTTGTTAGTTCTTCTTATTTTGCCTGAGTATTTTGTTCATGCTTGTCTGTCAAAGCACTTTGTAAACGCGGTTTTTAAAGGTGCTATATAAATAATAGCTACAGTAGGTGGCGCCATAAAACCCAGGAAGAAAATGAAGAAGGCAGAAGCAAGAGAAGAAGAAGAAGAAGAAGAAGAAGAAAGGCCATACTAGAGGACTGCTCAGAGCATGACAAGTCAAACTTTCGTAGCTTAGGCTGGGTTGGAAATGTATGTATATATCGAATGTTCCTCTACCAGAAATTGAAATGGTTAGGGGGAGACAACAGGGCCAATGCACTCATTGCATCAGATAGCTGGGCAGCACTCAGTAGTATTAAGACCATGAAGTCATGTAGGCAAGATCTAATCATGGAGATCCATCAAAGGCTATACAGCCTTCATAACGGGGAGGATGGTCTGTTTTCTGTGGGTTCCTGCTCATGCAGGGGTTGAGGGCAATGAGGATGCAGACATACTCGCAAAACAAGCACTCAGGTCGCAAACAGTGAACAATATCCCACTAGGGAAAGCAGAAGGGAAAACAATCATTAAAATACAAATGCAAAAGGTTTGGCAGGAATATTGGGATACAAATGAGACAGGAAGACACTTTTATAGTATACAAAAACAGGTGGGGAAAGGAGGAGTGGTGGGCGGGAGCAGGAAGGAGGAGATGGTCATTACCTGCCTCAGATTAGGGCACACAGAGTTTAACAGCACGCTACACAGAATTGGTAAACATCCTACTGGTAAATGTAGACTGTGTGATCATCCTGAATCTGTGCAGCATGTTCTTATGGATTGCAAGGGACTTGAGGGAGACAGGGTTAATGGATAGGATTTAATATATAAGTATATATATATATATATATAGTGTGTGGTTTTATTTGTTTTGTTGTTTTTTTTTGTTTAATTTTTATTTTGTTTAGTTTTTTTTCTCTGTCATCTAATGTACTACACTCCAGTCCGGTAGGTGGCGGCAATGCACCTATAAGTTGGATGCCAGCCACCAATCAAATCTAAAAGAAGAAGAAGAAGAAGAAGACGAAGAAGAAGAAGAATTTTGTACTTGCGGTGCTTGTTAAACAGAAGCAGGTATACATTGTTATTATATATCTGTGTCATGATATAAAGCAGGTTAGCCACAGCTTGTTTGCGGTCTTCTTCTAAAGTGACCTTTTATAAATACATTGCGTTAGATCTGCGCATGCGTTTAGAATGTTTGGGTTTAGCAGCTAATGTTAGCATCTTAACATTATTTTTCCTTCCAACATTTCTAGACTACCGGATTTATTGTACAATGACTCGCCATGGAAAGAACTGCACGGCCGGAGCTGTCTACACATACCACGAGAAAAAGAAAGACACAGGTGAGAGAAAACGGAGCTACGTCAGTCCTGTTCCACTGAAGCAATGAACGAGGAGGAAACACTGAACGGAGCCAAACACGGTCAAACTTTGAGAGTTTCTGCAGACGGATTATTCAGTTTAGTGCTCAGCTTAGCCGACAAGTTAAAGGTCAAGGGGCACCACATGGCTAATTACAGATAAACAACTATTGACCTATTTCACAAAAAGAAAATGAATGTAATCTCTGTTCACACACACACACACACACACACACACACACACACACACACACACACACATTACTCATAAAAAGTTCAAGATATTTGGCTTTCGCATGAAATTTCAGAGTGCACCTAAAATGCACTCTAACATTTACAGGTGAACTTCATTTGACCTTCTCTAAACTTTTGAATGCACATGTCCAACTGTTCAATGTTTCAGTACTTATTGCATAACATGCTGTTCTCTAACAAGGTGATTCAAAATCACAACAAGTGTGTGATCCATGAATGGACCACTAAATGTTCTGCTTCAATGACAGTTTGTATTTAAACAGTCCTCTTCATCATGCTGTTCACATTTTGACATCATGACACCAAGACGACACCTAACAATCCATCAACAGTACCTGGTCAGTGTGAGGCTTCAAACAGGAAGTACTCAGAGGGAAGTTAGCACTGAGCGCTGAGTGTCACAGAGTGTCATCAGCAGGTTGGAATAAGTCCACTTGTGAACAGCATGAGATGTCTAGTCGAGCTGTAATTGATGGTCAAGGTCACATGACAAGTTACTGAGACATTGACATGTTTCATTGTGTGTGTGTGTGTATATATATATATATATGTGTGTGTATATATATATATATACACACAGGTGGAGGCCACTGACATTTTTTCCCTCCTCATCTTTTCTGACCAATTTCTCATTAGTTTTGTATTTGGCTAGGGTCAGTGTCACTACGGGTCACATGGTGCGGTACCTGGACCCTACAGAGGTTGCACAGGTAGTCCAACTCCTCCAGGGTGGGACATCAATATGGGCCATTGCCAGAAGATTTGCTGTGTCTCCCAGCACAGTCTCAAGAGTGTGGACGACATTCCAGGAGACGGTCAGTTAATCTAGGAGACCTGGACAGGGCCGTAGAAGGTCCATAACCCATCAGCAGGACCAGTATCTGCTCCTTTGTGCAAGGAGGAACAGGATGAGCACTGCCAAAGCCCTGCAAAAGACCTACAGGAGGCCACTGGTGTGAATGTCTCTGACCAAACAATCAGAAACAGACTTCATGAGGGTGGCCTGAGGGCCCGACGTCCTGTACTGGACCCTGTGCTCACTGCCCGGCACCATGGAGCTCGACTGGCATTTGCCACAGAACACCACAATTGGCAGGTCTGCCACTGGCGCCCTGTGATTTCACAGATGAGAGCAGGTTCAACCTGAGCACATGTGATAGACGTGAACGGGTCTGGAGACGCCGTGGAGAACGTCATTCTGCCTGCAACATCATTCAGCATGACCGGTTTGGTGGTGGGTCAGTGATGGTCTTGGGAGGCATATTCCAGGAAGGACGCACAGACCTCTACAGGTTAGACAACGGCACCCTGACTGCTATTAGGTATCAGAATGAAATCCTTGGACCCATTGTCAGACCCTACGCTGGTGCAGTGGGTCCTGGATTCCTCCTGGTGCACGACAATGCCCGGCCTCATGTGGCGAGAGTATGCAGGCAGTTCCTGGAGGATGAAGGAATTGATAGCATTGACTGGTCCCTATGCTCGACTGATCTAAATTGAATAGAACACCTCTTGGTCATTATGTTTTGGTCCATCCGATGCTGCCAGGTTGCACCTCAGACTGTCTAGGAGCTCAGTGATGCCCTGGTCCAGATTTGGGAGGAGATCCCCTAGGACACCATCCGTCATCTCATTAGGAGCGTGCCCTGGCGTTGTCAGGCATGCACGTGGAGGCCATACAAACTACAGAGTACCATTATGAGTTGCTACAAAGAAATTTTGGCAAAATGGGCTAGTGTGCCGCATCATTTTTTTGCTTTGATTTTGGGGATGTCTTTGAATTCAGCCCTGTGTAGGTTGATAATTTTCATTTCCATTAATGATGTGGCATCCTTTCATTCTTAACACATCTGATGTGTTTTCAAAGTGTTCCTTTAATTTTTTTGAGCAGTGTGTGTGTGTTTTTATTTATATATATATATATATATATATATATATATATATATATATATATATATATATATATATATATATATATATATATATATATATATATATATATATATATATATATATATATATATATATATATATTTAATTTAATGATGGATTTTATCCTCCTTCTCAGCGGCCTCTGGTTATGGAACGCAGAGTATTCGACTGGGCAAAGATGCAATCAAAGACTTTGACTGCTGCTGCCTATCCCTGCAGCCCTGTCAGGATCCTGTAGTGACGTATGTTTCTATCTCCAACACACACACACACACACACACACACACACACTCAAACATGATGTATAACCTTAACATGTGACCCCATATATAAACATTCCATGTTCTGTTGCTGTCCACAGTCCAGATGGGTACTTGTATGAAAAGCAGGCCATTCTTGAATACATTCTGCACCAGAAGACAGAAATTGCCAAAAAAATGAAGGTAAGCCTGCGCTAATAAATGTGTGAACAACAGAAACGGGCAAGAAGTGAAGTACGGCTGCAGCTATTGATTCTTTTTGAAGTCGAGTATTCTACAGAATATTTCAGCGATTAATCGAGTAATCGGATTTTTATTTTATTTTTTTTGCATTTTTAAACAACAATACTATTGCATAATGTGTGACAGAAACGACAGGCCTGTTACAACCGAACAATTGTTCCCAAACCTTAGACATCTGAGTCGTGTGCGTCATTGTTTACAGTCCATGTAGAACACAATCTCCGGGCGGAACACAAGTGACTACTTAAACAAAATTGATAATTAAACGAATATTTGAGGCAAAAAAAATTATTCGAGGATTTTTTGTACTCGAATTACTCGAGTACTCGAAAGTGAAGCAGACAGCCTGGCTGATCAAATTCTAGTTTCATTGATAACATTGATTCCTGCCTCCCCAGTCCAGTTGAAGTGTCCTTGCGCATTATATGGAACACTAAATTGCTCAAAATGTGACCAAGATGTGTGCAAATGTTGTGTTGGTGTGTGTGTGTGTGAGTATGAGTATCATTGTGAGTGGGTGAATGTGAAGTAATGTGTAAAAGTGGTTTGAGTGGTCGGTAAATAAGAAAGATGTTGAATGAATATGGGTCCAGTCCATCTGAAATATACTAGTGGTTGACCAGCAGTCACCTGCTTCTTTCTGTTCAATGTGTTTTGATAGAACATAAATTATGTTACTATACTACTCATATTGTTTTTGTGTTACAAAATATATATATATATTTTATTTTAAACAGATTTTCCTTCATTTCATTTTTGTGAATTCTTTCTGTTGATATAATAGGGATTACTCTGTGTTGTTTTTTAGGCGTATGAGAAGCAGAAGCAAACGCAGAAGAGCAACAGCCAACTTGAGTCCAAGTCAGAGGAAAGAGAGCGTGTGGAGAGGTTTAAAACCAGGGAAAACAGCATTGTATCCAAACCCATCAACCCATTCATGTCTGGTACGTGTCTTCATTATATCACTACATGCACTCTGTCTAACTGAACTGAGACTGTGTAGACTGAGCTAGCTAATGTTAAAAATCAGATTACATAAAGAATGAATGTTAGCACATTGGCATTCAGGTCATTAGGTTTCACATTAATTTGACACTACACAGAAAAAAGACCAAAATAACTAACAAAATATCCGTGAAACTGTGTCCTATCCAGGTGAAGTTCATGTCCTGGCGTAGTTTACTTCATGTAGTCATGTCTGACTTGCAGTCTGTGAGACTGAGAGAGAGAGAGAGATCAGTTTTCCTCATCAACACTAAACAATTAATAAAGAATTGCTCTGGAGAGCTTTGTCAAAAAAACTGTTCCTGGAGTCAAAATTCCTTAAAATTGTATTTATTGAAGTTTGTTTGAACCCTGTAGAGGCTTTACCTCTTAGAGGTTCAATGTTGCTTTATCACTCAGATAAATAAAGTTTAAGTTTGAGATGAAGTGAAATTTGGCAGTGTTAGTGTTAAGGTCAAGCTTGTGATTGACAGGTTGGTGGTTGCTGATCCACTTTTTTCCACTTCAGGGCAGAACAAAGGAAGTGAAAAAGGCAGGACAAACAACAGCTCAGCAGAGTCCTCCTCTGCCTCAGCTGGCCCTTCCACCCAAAGCCTGCCCAGTTTCTGGATTCCTTCTCTGACACCAGAGGCCAAGCCCACCCTGCTGAAGAAACCAGTAAGTGACTTCTCCTTCCATGCCAGGTCAAAATTTACAAAAGTGGAGAAAATATGTAATTTCGCATTTGTATGTCTCACTAGTAGCAGATTGTTGATTCATCATGTTAGTCTCATGTTGGGCTCATGTCTGAAAAAGGGCTATGGTTGGTTTCAGGTTGTGTTTCTCCAAAAACTGAATCTGGCTCAACTTCTCTGTCGCAGGTTGTTGCATTTTCTTTTTCAGCATACCTTATGGTCCACACCAACACGGTTAAACACTGTAGCTCAGTTCATTTCTGCTGCAGCACCAGGATTGGTCTAAATCAGGCCTATCGGTATGAGTCAACAGTGAATTAATACAGGAGAAAATTGTACCGCTGACTTTAAAGCCATGCTTCAAATCAACAATCAAATCAAAAGGTGCAATCTTCAAAAAATGATAATACTTAATGTACTTAAAAAAAAAGTACTTTGTTACTGTACATTCCTGCACACGACCAAACAAACAATCCCCTCCAGCCCCATAGTAAGATGAGATAGACTTTAATGATCCCACACCAGGGGGAATTCACTTCAGCAGAAATATATAGACAAAAGTCATGCTGAAGAAAGTCATGAAGTCATGCTGCTGTTGAAGAATCTGCCAGCTGCTGGAATGAAGGAGCTGTGGTAGCTCTCCTTCTTACATGGTGGGAGTAGCAGTCTGTTGCTAAAGGAGCTGTTTAAGGCCTCCACAGTCTCATGCAGGAGGTGAGAGTTGTTGTTCATGATGGGTGTCAGCTTTGCTAACACTTCCTCTGTGGAGTCTATAGGGGGCAGTCCAGGACAGAGCTGGCCCGCTGACCAATTTGAGTATATTTCTGTTCCTTTCTGTGCTTCCCCCTCACCCCCTAAGACATGTGAGTTCAAACCAATAAAAGAAGAAGAACAAGAAAAGAATTAAGACCAGCAAACCATACTACTAAAAGGCATGGCTAAAACACAGTGTTTTCAGCTCTGACAGTGGCGTCGGAACACACCTAACATGATTTGCTAGGTTCCAGTGGCTTGCATCAAAAAAGCTAAAGGCTAAAGTTCAACATATTTTTACTCTTACTATTTAGATTACCAGGGAAAAAATCCCACAAATCCTAGATCCCCCCTTAGTTACATTAAGCTGTTAAGCTATGCAAAGATAGCCAAATAAGAAAAGTGAGAATCCAGCACTGGTCAAAATGATGCAATCTCAAAATCAAACTTCATTTTTATTTCATTTCATCAAGTTTGTAGCAGAGAAAACAGCGGCAAGTGTAATGCAGCCTTTTCGTGGGGCTTTAGACTTGATTGTTGAATTGTTGCGAGGTTTACCTGTTTGCTTTAACTGTTAACATGTCACAATATTCTCTTTCTGTTTAGTTTGTGTATCTCTGATTGATGTTGACACTGTTGCCACTGTAAAAGGCAGACTGACCCAGGATCCAAAGAGTCTCTTTGGCAGTCACAGCTTTCTGCTGCTAGACTGCAGATATCACTTTTTTAATCACTCCTCCTTTCTCTCCTTCTTGTGTATCCTTCAGAGTAAGGTCGTGTCATGTCCCATGTCGGGACGACCTATTAAAATGAATGAGCTGATCACAGTTCGCTTCACCCCCCTGGATCCAAGCCTGGACCGAGTGGCCCTGCTCACCCGACAGGTCAGTTTCCATCAGGACCTGACAAACAAAGTGGTCAGCAACAACAACTGACATCACCACAAACATTTAGGCTTGATAGTTGTGAGCATCTTTGTTTAAAAAAAATCATCGATACACAAACAACACAACTGACAGAACCAAATATTACTGCTATGTAGATTTAGCAAGACCTTCTGCACTAACTGTGCAACCCCCAACTGACATCATGTAAGGTGTGGTATTTGGTTGTTGTTGTTTTGGTATTTGCAATTTGGCACCCCCTCTTTGAGAGTGTAACACCACTGTGGTAAATATGGACAGCTCGACACATGTGTTTGTCATGATTACATTACTTATGATCCAAAACTAGCGAGACAGCAACTTTGCTTATATCAACCAAATGCAACAACACAAGAAATAGCAACCAGCTAACATTACTTACTTATGTCAATGACTAAAAAACAGTAATATTTACACTTATCCAGCAGCTTCATGCTCAGTTGCTCTCTTTTTCCTCTGTCATCCTCTTAGGATAGCTATATCAACCCGGACCCCAAGTCCAGTTGAAGTGTCGTTATCATTAAACAAATTTTAATATCAGACAAAGATAACCTGAGTAAATGAAAAATGCAGTTTTTAAATGATGATTTCATTTATTAAGGGAAAAAAGCTCCAAATCTACCTGGCCCTATGTGAAAAAGTAATTGTGCCCCTTGTTAAATCATGAATTTACTGTGATTAACCACATTTTTTGGAAAGCTGGGTTCAATTTCACTCAGATTACTGCCAGACCTGTTGAATATAGAAATCACTTAAATAGAAGCTGATCTCAAGATCTCAAAAAGTAGCCCATCACGCCATGATGTAAAGAAATTCAAGAACAGACGAGAAACAAAGTCATTGACATCTATCAGTCTGTGTAGCGGCCCACTTGGAATAACCACGCAAGATGCAGAGAGCTTCGACTGGTGCAACTTTAATTCTTTCCTCTTTTCACCTCGCATTATGACACCGTGAAAACTATATGGACAGAAAATACAAATGCCACAGTACCATATTATTTCCACAAATAATGAATTTTACATGAAATTAGACTTTTAAGCCGTTGTGAGTTGTAGTTCTTATTTAAATAAAAATAATGACAGTTTCCTTCTGTTTTAAATAAAATGAAACACTCGTTTTACAATGAATACACCATCAGTCTCCTCCTACCTCCTTCTGCTTCCAAGGGCGCTAAGTTTGACCTCAGCCTGCTAGCAGCCTATCTTCCACACACCTCACACTGACGTTCCTTAAACATGACATACAAACGGCACAAACACGAAGCGGACCACTATAAAATACCCTTTCACAAGTTTCCATGCAGAATATGACAAGTAAATAATTTGTTTGCATGTTTTACCAACTCTGGAGCAATGTGAGCATGTCGTTACGACGAGATGGGAGCAGGAGTCTAGCGTATAGGAAGTAGTAGAAGAAGAGCGGTGCTCTTCAAATTAAAAGCACAAAACGTAAAGTGACAGAACTGCTTCGTTTACCACGAACATAATTTGCTGCCATTTACAGTCTGGAAAGGTTACAAAGCCATTTCTAAGGCTTTGGGACTCCAGGTAGGTAGGTTTGGAGCTATTTTCCTTTTAATAAATGAAATCATCATTTAAAAACTGCATTTTGTATTTACTTGGGTTATCTTTGTCTGATATTAAAATTTGTTTGATGACAGCAGATTTTCACAGCACTGTAGATGATGCGTGAGTTGTGAACAGACATACTTACTCTACACTCTTGGTATAATCCTGCCTTCTTTCTTCAGGACAGGTATGTATGTGCAGTAACCAGAGACGTCCTTGGCAATAGTGTTCCCTGCGCTGTTCTGCGAACCTCGTGAGTGCCAACATGTCTACCTTCACTCAGATATAAAGATGTTGTGTTAACTGTGAGGACCCTAACTAACTACACTCTGTCCTGTATTCAGGGGTAATGTGGTAACTCAGGAGTGTGTAGAGAAATTGATCAAGAAGGACATGATTGATCCTGTGACTGGAGACAAACTGTCAGAGAAGGACATCATACCCCTGCAGAGGGTATGTGTGTACTTTTTATGGTGGAAATCAGTTCTCATAAGAATCAAGAATTCTCTATGATATTGAATTGTTTCATAAATTAGAAAAATAGTTTGTTGTACATTGGATTTAATCATTTCTGGGGTGCGGAGGCTGACATAGGGAAAATTCAGACTGAATCAGGCATTGCTGTGAAAATGCAGGCTTTGCCATTCATTTGAATGGATATTGCGTTTAGGGCTGCAGTGGTGGGGGCTGCAGGGCATGCAGTGACCTTACAGCTGTGGTACCAAAAAAGCAGATGAATCAGAGAAACAGTTCTTTTCTGATTGTTTCATAGCGAGTTACATCCATCACAATTAAACACACCCACACCTCTGCACAGCCCTGTGGCTAATCACTGCAATGTCTGATTGGGTCTAAATAAGGCCTTAAGGTGTTATTGGTTGCTGCTGCCAATTCTATTGTTTCCGGTGTTGACAAAATGGCAGCCATGCTGCTGAGGTCAGTGTCAGCAGCATGGAGATAGTGAGTGCTGTGAGTCACTGATTGCAAGCTGTAATCCACTGCCGTTTACTGCTGTGTGCTGTATACTTATGTAGGAACACTACTAAATAATTTAGTCTCACAAACGTCTCCAAACTGTATTCTTACATAGTGTCATAGTGTTGTTGTGGTGCTGATGGTTTGTCATATCTTCTAACAGGGTGGAACTGGCTATGCCGCCTCCGGGGTTGACCTCCATGCTAAAGAGGCTCGTCCAGTGATGCAGGTGTGAGAAGATGTAGGATTGCACTGCAGTGTCACATTAACAGATTCCTCCCAGCGTGTCGATAACTTTAACATAATTTGATGCTCTTTGTTGTTTGATGGCATATTTTCATGTTTTTCATGTTTCATTGCGTTTTTTTTTTTAACTGGATTTTTTTTTCATTCATGTGAAATACAATTCTTTTAAAAAATGATGATGTTTCATTGACTGTGATAAGACGTAATTATTCTGTTCATTCTTTCAGCAGAGCTAGTTGTTGGAAAAAATACAGCTTTGACTTTTCTTCACTATTCACTAATACAGATTTTGCAGAAACATTATTTTAATGGTCTACATAAGAGAAGGATAAATTGATTGCTATATGCTGCAACATGTGAATAAAGATTAAATTGACAGGACCTGGTGCAGGTGATATTAAAGCCTTTCCAAATTTTATATCTAGACAAGATAAATGTGACCCAATTTGCCATCACATGCTGCTGTATGTGATGGCACGGTCTAGACTTTAACATGTAAGCAGGTAGTTTTCCATTTTACTGTTTGCTTGTTACTGCGTGTCTTGTATGAATTTCTGTGACTCATTCTGCATTTTTGACTGCATTCAGCACAGTGATATCACAGTAAAGCACACATGTTAAATTAATGTTTCATCGGTGTGTGCATACGCCAAAACGATGTCTGACTCCGTAGTTTTCTCTGGACCCCTACCCAATGTGACCAGTGATGACATGTATAGCCGCATGTCGTCATTCCACCGCTGGCTGTTGAGGTGGTGTCGAACGATGTGGGCTTCATAGATAATTGGACACCTTTCTGGGGAAAACCTGGTCTGATTAGGAGAGACGGCATCCATCCCACTTTGTATGGAGCAGCTCTCATATCTAGAAACATGGCCACGTTTATTAGTCAACCAAAACCATGACAACCCAGAGTTGAGACCAGGAAGCAGAGCTGCAGTCTTACACGCTTCTCTGCGCCTCCATTAGAGCAGCTGCCCACCAAATCCTTTAGTATAGAGACTGTGTCTGTCCCCCGTCCACCTACATTATTTAAAGATAAAATAAACAGAGGAGGAGCTCATCATAAAAACTTAATAAAAATTAAATCAACATCTCCAACAGTCCAAAATAAGAGAATTAAATGTGGACTCTTGAATATCAGGTCCTTGTCCTCTAAAGCTGTTTTAGTCAATGAATTAATATCTGATTATGATATTGATTTATTTTGTCTTACTGAAACCTGGCTGCAGGAGGATGAATATGTTAGCTTAAATGAATCCACTCCTCCCAGTCATTGTAATACTCATATTCCTCAAAGTACCGGTTGAGGTGGTGGAGTTGGAGCCATATTTGACTCAAGTCTATTAATAAATCCTAAACCTAAACTAAATTATAATTCATTTGAAAGTCTTGTTCTTACTCACCCAACCTGGAAAACATTACAGCCAATTCTATTTGTTACAGTATATCGTGCTCCTGGTCCTTACTCTGAATTTTTATCTGAATTTGCAGACTTTGCATCAGGCTTGATCCTTAAAACAGATAAAGTAATTATTGTAGGTGATTTTAATATTCATGTGGACAACCACAATGATAGTCTTAGTACTGCGTTTACCTCTTTGTTGGATTCAATCAGCTTCTGTCAGAGCGTAAATAAACCGACTCATTGTCTGAACCACACTCTTGATCTTGTTCTCTCATATGGCATTGAAATTGATCATCTAATAGTCTTTCCACAGAATCCTCTTCTATCTGACCATTTTTTAATAACCTTTGAGTTCATATTATTAGACTATAAGCCTTTTGGCTCCTACAGCAGATGTTTATCTGATAGTGCTGTATCCAAATTTAAGGAAGTGATTCCTTCAGTATTGAATTCAATGCCATGTCTCAATGTAGCAGAGGACTTGTCTGCTTCCTTTAGCCCCTCACAAATAGATCATCTTGTTGATAGTACTACAGGCTCATTACGAACAACTCTAGACTCTATTGCACCTCTGAAAAAGAAGATAATTAAACAAAGGAGGTTAGCACCATGGTATAGCCAGCAGACTCGTAACTTAAAGCAAAAGGCACGTAAATCTGAACACAAATGGCGTGCCACTAAACTGGAAGAATCTCGTTTAGCCTGGCAAGATAATCTTAAAACATACAGGAAGGCTCTCCGTAATGCCAGAACAGCCTACTACTCTTCATTAATAGAGGAAAATAAGAACAACCCCAGGTTTCTCTTCAGCACTGTAGCCAGGCTAACAGAGTGCCACAGCTCTATTGAGCCATCTATTCCTTTAGGTCTAAGTAGTAATGACTTCATGAGCTTCTTTAATGATAAAATTATAACTATTAGAGACAAAATTCATCACCTCTTGCCCTCAACAGGCACTGATCTGTATTCTGATACAGCAAGTTTGGAAACAGCTGTAAAACCTGATATATATTTAGACTGTTTTTCTCCCATCGACCTTCATCAAATAACTTCAATAATTTCTTCATCTAAGCCTCAACCTGTCTCTTAGATCCCATCCCAACCAGGCTGCTCAAGGATGTTTTACCTCTAAGTTAGCCCTTCTTTAGTGGATATGATTAATCTGTCTTTATTATCAGGATATGTACCACAGTCCTTTAAAGTAGCTGTAATTAAACCTCTTCTTAAAAAGCCCACTCTAGATCCAGAGGTTTTAGCCAATTACAGACCGATATCAAACCTCCCCTTTCTCACAGAGACCGCACTAGTCAAAGTTACAAACGACCTCCTAATGGCATCAGACAAAGGACTCATCTCTGTACTTGTCCTGTTAGATCTTAGTGCCACATTTGACACCATTGACCATCAAATTCTTTTACAGAGACTGGAACATCAAATTGGCATCAAAAGAAAAAAGGATTTCTTAGATCGATCTCAGTTTGTTCACGTCATGAATCCTCCATGCATACCAAAGTTCTGGGTTCTGTACTAGGACCACTTCTATTCAGTTTATATGCTTCCTCTAGGGAACATTATTAGGAATCACTCCATTAGGTTTCATTGTTATGCCGATGACACCCAATTATATTTATCAATCAAGCCTGATGAAACCAATCAGTTAACTAAACTCCAAGCAAGCCTTAAGGATATAAAAAGTTGGATGACCTACAATTTTCTGATGTTAAATTCAGACAAAAGTTCTTGTAATTGGACCCAAACACCTCAGAAACTCTCTTTCTAGAGACTTAGTTACTTTAGATGGGATCACCCTGGCCTCCAGCTCCACCATAAAGAATCTTGGAGTTGTTTTTGGGACAAAAATCGGCCACGAAAAAAATCCACTCACGCCCGAGCATTGAAAGTTTTGCGAGCGAGCAGAGGAAAGTTTTGCGAGCGGACTCTGCGCACGCTCAAGCGTGTTTTTTCCTCGCAGGCTACAATATTGCTCGAGGGAGCACAGATGCAGGATACAAAATAGCTTGCGAGTGCTTTGAAAGCGTATAGGCTACTGTGCATCTGTGTCTCTCTATCACAGGCTCCACTGCTACTGTAATCATTTTATCATTCATTGTAATTCATTGTCATTCTATCATTCATTGTAATTGTACAATATGTTTGTGTTGATTTGTTCTGTACACGTGACATCTATTGCACGTCTGTCCATCCTGGGAGAGGGTTCCCTCCACTGTGGCTCTTCCTGAGGTTTCGTCCACCTTTTTTCCCTGTTAAAAGGGTTTTTTGTGGGCAAGTTTTTCCTCACTCTAACCGAGGGTCTAAGGACAGAGGGTGTCACTCCCTGTACAGATTGTAAAGCCCTCAGAGGCAAAATGTGTTTTGTGAATTTGGGCTATACAAATAAAATTTGATTTGATTTGATTTGATGTTAGATGATACGGATCACATCCAGAGCGTTTATAGTCACTAGTGGAAACCAGTGGCTGGCTGTTTTTATTATATGTAGCTTCAGAGATAAGACTCAGTGTCCACACAAATTCCAATGACTTTTCATCAGGTTTACATTGCCTATTTTGAATATACGCTCTTCTTGTTGGCCAGTTCTGCTTAAGAGGATGTCCCTAAATTTGTTCCAAGGTAGAAATGAGAAAAACATAGTTCCTCTTGTGCTCTGGTAAAATTTTTCACAGCTCATCATGGCCATCCACTGTCATGCCTCCATAGTCTGTAATGGTGCTGGTCTTGATGTAGTCCATCTTGTCAAGCAGCTCAGACAGAGTCAGACGGCCATCCTGACAGGAGGACAGGAAGGGATATGAAAATAAATATACATATAATATACAGTACATCTGGCTTTTTTGTACATATCCGGGTGACAGAAGCAAAATAGATTAGATTAGTGCAGCAAAATAACTAGAAATGAAAAGTCTGAACACAGAGGAACACACTTTTATTCTGCCAAATTGCTCCAAAATTGAAATACTTGGAACTACATCACTAGACCCAGTACTTCAGCAAATTTACACAGGTTACAAATAAAAAATAAAAACGCCCATACTTCTGTAGTAAAGTACAAACTGTAGTAAATCAGACAATTGTTTACCTTTCAACATGTTTGAAGTACAGTCACATTTCTACATGGTCTCTCCACAGAAAATTTACATTATCGGCTGCAGTTATTACATTTTCAAAGGATTTTTTTAATGCTACGCCAATAACGTAATAACCAGCCAATAATGTAATAAGTTATTACATTATTGGCTCAAAACCTTTATTACGTTATTGGCATGTTATCACGTTATTCGCTTTATTACATTTAAAACAGCCAAAATTATTACGTTATTGGCAGGTATTGGATGCTACAAACGCCCTTATTTTACCATCTACTTCTGACCATGAAGGAGACACTATGGTGACTACATGGGGTGCAACAGACCCCATCTAGAGCCAGTGTTTAGTTTGTCCATCCTGGGCTACTGTAATTTCCATTTCTGCCATATTCTGTAAACAGCACCCCTTAAATCTGGCACACTGGACCTTTAAGTTAAACCCTAACCGGATAACGTTCCTGAGCATGGTAAATGGACTTTACTTAAAAAGCGCCTTTCTAGTCTTCCGACCACTCAAAGCGCTTTACAGTACGTATCTCATTCACCCGTTCACACACATTCATACACTGATGGCATTGGCTGCCATGCAAGGTGCCAACTGCTCATCAGTTTGAGGAGCTAACCATTCATACACATTCACACACCGATGGCACAGCCTTCGGGAGCAATTTGGGGTTCAGAATCTTGCCCAAGGACACTTCGACATGCAGACTGGAGGGGATCGAACCGCCGATCTTCTGATTAGTGGATGACCCGCTCTACCTCTGAGCCAGAGCCACCCCAGCATGCCAGTAAATTCACCAAAAAAATGGATGAAAAAGAATAAATGTGCGGTTATAGACAAAGCTACTACAAAGCAAAGTTCCATTGTTGCTTTTGACTGACCTCTGTTATTTCTTCCCAACTGATGAGGTTAAAACTAATTATATGAAGCTTCCATTCAAAGTCGGCGGCGAAACTGAACCCCAAATTGCTCCTAAAAGCAGTTGGCACCTTGCATGGCAGCTGATGCCATCAGTGTATGAATGTGTGTGAATGGGTGAATATATGTAGTGTAGATATGTAGTGTAAAAGCACTTTGAGTGGTCGGTAGACTAGAAAGGTGCTATATAAGTACAGTCTATTTACCAGTTATATTAAAGTCATTCCACGTTTGTACAAAGAAGCACCTCAAATTGATACATATAACATAAAAGCTTGGGTGACCTGCAATTTTCTGATGTTAAAATGAGAAAAACCAAAGTACTTGAAAACAAGCACCTCAGAAACTCTCTTTCTAAAGAATCTTGGCGTTATCTTTGATCAGGATATACAGGGGTGGGGACTTCCGGCAAGATGGCGAACTGGGCACACAAAAACTTTTGAGGTCCGTTCGTGTGGTCCCAAAACTTTACATAAACATTGTCCTCAACTCGAAATCTTACTCACGACAACTCATCAACACCGTAGTGAACAACAACGAAGTCCAATGAAGACTATGTCCATTCACAGCAACAAAGATTTCCCTCCACTCAAGACTGCTAATGCTAATACGGATGACAAGTGATGAAGAAAATACTTACTGACATATAGAAAACTTGAAGCCAAGTAGTATCCGTCTGGGTCTAGCCTGTAACCCCTACTGAGCTGGTCCCTTGATCAAGGTAATACACATTGGGGGCAGTGTATACTTGTTAATTGAGCAACGTCTAGGAAACCACCCCAACCCCATTGTTTAGGTCTTGAACCTTCTTCTCATACATATGTATTCTTACCTTTTGTCTGTCCGGCTCCAACTTCCAGACCTCATGTAAATGTCTACCTTTTGTTACCTATTCCCCTCCTTTCCCCCTACCCTTTGTTGCCCAATCCTTTGCCTTACCTTCCCCACCTTTTGCTCCATCCCTATTTACATATTGTGTAACCATGGCTGTTTTCTGTATAAAAGTGTTCCTCTTCATTTGCTCCTGGTCAACTCACTGGCTCAGATACCCTCTGTGACCGTCAGTTCACCAGTGTGCCGGCATGCTTCGTAATAAACACACCACCACAGCAAACATCTCAACTGGACTCGATGATTTCTTCGACAATTTGGTGCCGTAACCCGGATGGCAACACACTTCCACGGAGACTCCTCTTTGCAGACCAAGAACACACCAGCGACCTGAGAATCCAAATTAAACCAAGAGGTAAGAGGCCCTTTTGAAAACCCAATTTCTGTTGTTGTGTGTTGTTGGAGGTCTGTGAAGCTGGAGTCCCAAAGAAGTTGACGCCATCCAATTTTATGTAAGTTTGCTGTGTGGCTGTGAATTAGTTCTGCCCTGGTTGATATGTTTTAGGAATGGTTGCATTTTCAAAATCTAAGAATCTGTCTTGATTGGAATTGTTTGCCTTTTCCTGACCTTTGAATCTGACTTGCTGTTCTAATGGTGTAACATTAAGGTCTTGGCTAGAACTACAGAAAATAAAAAAGACCAGATAGTTGAATCTTGTGAAGGATCAGGTATATATGAGTTCTGTGATTCTATTTTCTTTGGAAGTCGACATGTGGTTTGTGACTAAAAATCAGTGATTTAGAACACTGTAGGAAGTTGACTTGTGATTTGTGACAAAAGAATCAGTGATTTAGAACACTGTAGTCATCCCGGGTGTAGTGTTGGGAACACTAGAAGAGAAGTCCAGAGAGTGCCAAGAGAACACTAAAGATAGTGAGTAGAGGCCTGGGGCCTGATGGAAAAGCAGCTGGTGGGAAGAAGTGGGGATGACTCGCTCTCCCAGGGATGACTTGCTCTCCCAATACTTAGGGATATATTTCATTTCTGTAGGGATCTGAATTACTCTCCTTACAAGAATAGGAATGACTTGTGTCTTCTGAGTAGAATGTTGATTGAAAGATTTAGCAAGTGATTTGAAGGTATGAGTAAGTGTTTATGAAAGCGTGTGGAGGGATCATTTGAAAGGACAATGGGAAGTTATTTTAGTAGAAGGTCTGAGATTGGATTTACCGGTCGTGCGAAGTACATGTGTGGTAATTGTGGTACCAAGTGTTGTTTGTTATGATAAATTTGTTGCAACGTGGGTTAAAATAACTGCTGATGATGGTCTTCTCAAATTTCCCCAAAACGGGTCATTTGACCGGGTCAGATTTGAAAATCTGAAGGAGAGATTACGTTCTCATCCAGATCGAAACAAGCTCTTACATTCTCTCAGATTTTGGAGAGATGAAAGCAGGCGCCGTAATGCAGAACCTCAAAAAGATTCGCTTACAGATCAAAATAAGAAGTTAATGCACAATAAAAAAAAATAAATAAATAAAAAAAAACACAACGCAGAGTTAAAACAGTGCAATAACTAGAACAAAACATAAAAAACCTTTTTAAAAGTCTTCCGGAAGCAACAAAACAAACGATTAAATCAAAAGATTTAATTTGTAGAACTGTTTTGTGATTTTTGTTCATGTGTTTCTGTCTGTTACTTCTGTCAAAGGGAATGCCTTCTATTTTAATCTTAGAGGGTTATTTTGATAAAACGACAATCTGAGGTTACAAAAAGAGTATTTTTTGTATTGTTGAGTATTGTTTTGGGTCAAAATGTAATGTTTTTTGAAGTGTCTCACTACACAGGCAGAGCAAGGAGGATAAATGGCAGAGGAGCACTCAGGAGAAAGAAGTTCAAACCAAGCTGTGGGACTAGAAGTCATTCACACCTTGGACAAAGACACCTTCCTGAAACAAAAGCACTGGGGAATTCTTCAATAGGTGAGCCACAATTTGGTGAGAAAATTTCTAAATTGCAATTTGCAACAACCCAGTCAAAGCCTACCCTGTCTATGGCACCTCCAGCAGAAAGGGCGGAGCAGATACGCTGCCCGGCGTATCTGCTCCGCCTTCCGTCATGTTTGTCAATATGTGTGTTGGGCTGCGAGTGTGTCGTGCACATATATACGTCATCAATGAGAATTTATCATTTTTTTTTATCGTGGGATGACATATTCTTACCCTAGGGAATTTTAATGATATATCGTAAACAATGACATATCGTACATTGCTAATATGTATCCATGTATTTTCAGTGTCTGCATTGATTGTTAACAATATGGGCAAACTGAGGATTATTACATCCTCAGGGACATCCATTAAAAATGGCAAAACACTGTTAGATTGGTGAACTGTTAGGTGCATGCCAACCACCATCACCTATTGCTGCTGTTAAGTCTGGTGCTAACTTTAAATCCAATGACCCTATCTTTTCAGGCAATGCCTTGGTTGACCATGCAGCCAAGGGAAATGCTAGAATTGTCTTTTCTGTCTAGGTTCTATCCTATACCTGCTAATGACTTTTGCTTCTCTTAATGACGTGGCCTTTTACAGGAGGCTGCTGATGTAAAGGAACAATGGTCTTAGTTTTCTCATGGTCGTAAAAATGTAAATAACCTGTGGTTCCACAGTGACGGCCACATTGTGGCTCCCACACATCTGTACCCATGGTTAGCTCACATGTCACATAGCTTGTCACATGTGGCTAAAGGGGGGATGTGTCTGATAATGTTGAAAGAGTGGTAGACTGGATTTCCAACCTATGCACAAAAGTAGCGTGAAAAATGCCTAATTTGTCATATAACTCAGGTACAACCATACAGACAACGGTGTCGACACATCCTTCCCCACGGGAACCTTTTGAAATGATGCAAATTGATTTTATCTATATGCAAAAATGTGATTGTTATGACGAAATTCTTGTATGTATGTGTTTTTGGTCAAACTGGAATTGCAAGAAAACGGACACTGTTTCTACAGGAAAATGCCTGCTGAAAGACATTGTTCCCAGATTCAACATTCCACAGAGCATCAACTCAGACAGAAGTCTGAAATAGACGATGCCGTTACTTCTGGCCTTAATGTCAATGAGTTCAGCACCCACTCCAATGACTATATCAAGCAACTCAGTGCTATACATGAAGAATATGGATCTCCATGCCATGGTTGAAGCCACAATGTTTTTTGTTCTGCTATAACCTCTGCTGTTCAGCTGTTCCACAGACAAGTAAAAGCTGTCCAGTCTTCTCCTAGTGACAAACTGCCACAACATCCATCCAGGGGAGTCTGAGTCAACAGACAGTTCCAAAGGAAAAACGCCTGAAAGCCACGTTGGTACAAAACACCAACACCTCCTACTGACCACCAACATGGCTGTGGACTGTGAAGACCACTTCATCTGGATCCACACATCCATGGAAGAAAACGTCTCCTCCACCAGAGATCGACAAGACCCCTCATCACACGTTGGGTCTTCCTTCTTCATCCTGTGGGTCTTCACTCTTCATCCTGTGAGTCTTCATCCTGTGAGTCTTCTTCCTCAGTACACAGTACAGGAAATTAACTCTTATTGATGGCTTTGCCCATAAACCCCTGCGAAACCTTCAACGCCACCTATGGACATTGTACTTGTTCCCTGTCTTTACACACGGGACAATCATTTTGTAAACAACTCCATACCAACTGCTCTTATCGCAACACTCCTAACCCTGTTATTATACCAAGAAACTGGTATACCATGGACTGTATAATGAATGGATGTCATATCTGTGTCCCCACAGGTTTCTCAAGAGCCGTTGTGGAGGTCATTGTGTTGGCTCTGACCCTCGTCATCTTGACAGTTTTGCCTCTACCATCTCATGACCACTCTAAACATGGGCTAAGACAAGAATCATTGTGGACCTGAAGTGGACTGAACAATAACTGAGTGCTCAAACAAGCCATTCGTAACAACACCTATCTGTTAATCAAAACAGTCATGCTGTTGATTATGTTGAGCCTTAAGCCTTAATTTAACATGAATTAAGTTCTATAAAATACACCCTCAGTACAGTTAAACAGGAAATTGCTACAGTGACCAAAGTAACTCTTTTACCAAGTTGTAAGCATGTTTCTGTAAAATTGTTTTGCTGTAAGGTGGAGCATCTGAATATAGAGGTTGACATATTCTATAGCAAGACTGAAGTAGTTGTCTAACCACTGCTGTTTTGGCACATGAGCTTCACTTTACAGCCATAGAGGTTGTCACTTGAGACACACACAGACACACATGCATGCACGCATACACAGGCACACTCCAATCGCACACACACGAACACTATTTTGCTACCCTCTTTCCATCTTATGGAGTTATGGTAACCTTAGATCACATAAGAAACTCTTTCCAAGAAGTTTAAGATCATGGATTAAGAAACTCCATTATCCAACTTTTCTCTAAATCAGACATCAAGAAATTGAGAACCAAATATATTACTTATCCGGTAAGCCCCAAAACAAAAGAAATCCACTTCAAGATCATGAATAATATCTATCCATCCAATGAGTTGCTAAGAATGAGATTTGGTATTGATCATAACAACTGTGCTTTTTGTGAAACTGAAATTGAAACTACTGATCATCTGTTTGTTTTTTCTGAGACCCCTTGGGAGGATCTGCAGGACTGGCTATCAACTAAAATCCAACTCACCCCTCTCACAAGAGAAAATGTTGTGTTTGGTATTAATTTGAAAGACACCAAGTGTGATTTGATCGTAAACAACCTGATTATCCAGGCAAAATTCTTCATCAAACACATCCATATGGAGAAAAACAAAACCACTTTTTTATGTTTTCAAAAAGACTCTTTTAGACATTCACCTAAGTGCTTTAAAACTGATGGACAGGAAACATGCACGGTCTCCCCTTGCAGCATATGAAGATCTTATAGGATATACAGGGGTGCAGCTTGTGAACAGGCAAGGCAGGCAACTGCTTGGGGACCCGAGCCGTTAGGGGGCCCCCGAGACTCGGTGCCCGAGGGCTGTTTTTACCGAAATATCTCAAAAATGTATAAGCTGCAGTGACCGCGTCCGCGTCCCCCTCCCCCTTAAACAACAACGGGCGAGTTGCAATGACATCTCAGGAAACCCCCCGAAAGGGGGTTCCAGGTCAATCCCATGATCCCACCTGATGTTGACCTGTGTGATGCTATTTGGAAATAAAGTTGAAGGAAAATGAAGAGGAGCTGTCCATCTGGCAGTGAGAAGAGGAAGAAAAAAAAGAGGATGAAGAAAAAAGAAAGAAAGACAGTGGTAAGTGGAGCAGATAATGATGAGAATAACATTAACAGTAAATGACTGCTGTTATTGAACAAATGCTGTTACTTTGTCTAACTAACGGGGAGACAGACTTGAATAGCAGCTAACATTAGTGTCAGACGTATTGTTGATGGTGACCACTGCGTTAAACTGACGCTAATGCTAGCTTCAAGAGTTCAAGTGTCTCCCCAGTACGTTAGTCTAACGTTAAGTTTGAAACGTAAAAACTGTATCATTGTTATGTTTATTACTTCACGTTTTGGTTAGTTAGCAAGCAGAGCTGGACTGGCACTCTGTTGGCCGTGACCGACTCAAGTGTGGCGCGTGTGGCTCTGCCACTGGACGCGGTTATGGCCAGCAAGTTACAAAAAAAAAAAAATGCAAGGTTAACCTAACGTTAGTTGCTGTCCTCCTTGACAGCAAGCAGCAGCACTCTATTAACTTGCTAGCTATCAGCGTAACAGAAAGTAAATAAGCTAACTTATAATGTTACAGTATTGAAATGGAGCATTCAGTATTATAATATCAGTAATGAAGCCACCTTAACAGCTATTTATATGCTAACGTTTTTCTTAACTTTTAACTAGTTTTTAACTTTTTATGCAGTATTTATTGTAAAGTTTACTTGTTGTACCATGCTTGCTGTGCCTGTATGCTGTGTGGACATGGGTGTTTGTTGAAGGTACAAAATGTATTGGAGTGATTTGGATGGAAAAACAGCTTTTTCTGTAACTAATAAAGTTGTGTAAGAGTTAATAGCTAGCATTAAGCTATGAATGCTATGATAGCAATGAATAATGAAAGCTATGCCCAAGGAGAACAATTAAAAACCTCTCTCTTATCTCTCCTCAGGATCATTACTTAAATTTATGACCACAATACAGACCGATAAAGTGACCCAAATGCTGATGATGAAAACCGAAAGTCCAGTGTCCCACTTTAATTGATAACACATGCCATGCCCTGTAAAGATTCTTTATGACAATATATACCCTGTTGTTTTTTGTCATATCAGTTCCGGCAACGTCCACCTCCAGCAGGACAGCAACTCCTACCTCTCATCATGACATGTCACCTGCTACTACAACAGATTTGACCACATCAAGACCCTGCAGAATGGCCAAGTGTTCTAAGCCATGGTGAAGTGTGTGCATTAGTCACAAGCAGTGTTGGTCATCTTACTTTAAAAGAGTAATTAGTTACAGTTACAAATTACTTCTGCCAAAAAGTAATTGAGTTACCACACTGTAAAAGTAATTAGTTACTCAGCAAAGTAACTGTGACGTTATTTTTTATGTTCCATAACGCTATTACGTTCTATAATATCTTCTATATTAACTGATTGAAGAATAAAAACACTACATACAGTATTTTAGGACATTTGGTATTTATTTGAACTTAGATTGCAGCCTGCCATATCGTGCTTCATAAGGTTAGAGTTGCTTGCGGCAGACGTGGATAAAATCTTTTTTCCTGGGCATAGCGTGCATGACACATATACATTCTTGTCTTTAATTTCAACGAGGGAGAAATAGTGCCGGTACTTCCAGTTGGAGAACGCTACCTTTGAATTTCCCTGCCTCGTCGCCATTGTCGCTGTCCTGTGCGTTCAGAGGTAGTCATAGGTGGAAGTCAGAGCGTGCAGTGAGACAGCGTGAGCAGGGCATCTGCCCACCCAGCCAATCATCATCGCATTTGCAACGGTGTCATCATCATCCCCACTCCTGCTCTCTCCAGGCAGCTGATGTAGCCAAAGCTTGTCACCTCGCGCTTCATTCAACCAAATTGTAGTAACGCGCCACTTTACATTCTCAGTAATGATAACGGCGTTGCAACGATGGGAAAAGTAATTAATTAGATTACTCCGTTACTGAAAAAATAACGCCGTTAGTAACGCCGTTATACTTAAACGCTGTTACTCCCAACACTGGTCACAAAAGGGCCTATACAGATCAAAGATGTCGTTTTCCCACAGAATTCTGAGAAAAATCCATGTAGAGTCACAAAGGAAAACTACGAAATGGTAATGAAAAATGGGGAGAAAATACAGCGAACATGGCTTCTTTATTCACTTAGCACAGACTCTGTCTTCTGTTTTGCGTGCAAACTTTTTGGTAAAGAGAAGGTTTCAGAAATTGGAGGAATCTGGCTGGGCATCTAAAGGAACATGAATATTCCAAAACACACATTACCTGTATGACAAGTTGGCATGAACTCCAGATGAGGCTCAAAACTAAAACAGCCATTGATCAGATTAAGAAGGATTTGATGCACCTTGAGATGCAGCACTGGAGAGGTGTCATACTCAGAGTGATTGCCATAATATGTCACCTAGCTGAAAGGAACCTCGCTTTGAGAGGGCATACAAATCTGGTATATGACCCACATAATGGCAATTTCTTGTCACAGGTGGAATTAATGGCACAATTTGATCCAGTCATGAATGAACATTTGAGGAGGATTCAAAACAAGGAAACAAAGGTGCACTACCTCAGCAGTCAAATCCAAAATGAAATCATAGCACTAATTGGAGACAAAGTAATTGATGAGATAGTCAAAGGGGTGAAAAAAGCAAAGTACTTCTCTGTCATAATGTACTCCTGACATTAGCCACACTGAGCAACTTTCTGTTGTCTTGAGAGTGGCGAACTGCGAGCCATCAGTTGGTGCATCTGTCTCTGAATATTTCGTAGGATTTGTTGATGTTCAAGACACCACTGGCAAAGGTCTGTGTGACACACTACTGGAGAAGCTGGACAAGTTCAGCTTGAGCATTGCAGACTGCCGTGGACAATCTTATGATAATGGGAGCAACATGATGGGACATAAACAAGGGGTTCAAGCTAGAATATTGCAAATTAATGAGAAGGCACTGTGTGTCCCATGCAGTAGTCACACTCTTAATCTGGTTGTAGCAGATGCTGCAAAATCTTCAGTAGTCTCCATCTCCTTCTTTGGTGTTCTCCAGAGACTGTACAATATTTTTAGCTCCCCTGTGCAACGCTGGGCAGTTTTACAGGAACATGTCAAACAGTTAACGGTTAAATCTTTGTCAGTGACCAGATGGGAGGCCAGGATTGACAGTGTGAAAGTGGTGTGTTACCACCTGCCGGAGATCATACAAGCTTTGTCTGCTCTCCAAACCCTTTCAGTGCAGAAGAAGGAATCAGAGACAATGTCCACAGCAACCAGCATTAAGGATGAACTCATGACATGGAGTTTTGTAATGTGCACTGTAATCTGGTACAACATATTGTATCAGATCAACCACGTCAGCAAGATTCTCCAGAGCCCCACTGTTTCTCTTGAAACACTTAAAAGAGAAACAAGCACAGTGAGAGTGTATCTGGAGAATTTCAGGGAAAATGGACTTGCTGCCTCTCAGACTGATGCTAGAGAGATAGCAGAAAACCTAGAGATTGATATGACATTTCCTGAAAAAAGAAAGTGGAAAACAACCGGGCAGTTCCTGTATGAGGGCAGAGAAGAAACGCAGTCCACTCCAGATGAGTACTTTAACAGAGTTTTTTCTGCCCCTAGTGGACACAGCCCTCACAAGTGAATGAAAGATTTTCAAAACTGGAGGATGTTTATGCCCTTTATGGTTTTATCTTCTCCAAAGAAAATATGTCAAAGATATTCAGAGTGGCAAACTTGAAGACAGCTGCAAGAAACTGGAAAAAACAATACATGACATTGATTCTGAGGATTTGGTTCTGGAGATCAGGGCTGCTGTCCATGCCTTTCCTGATCATGTATCTGCCTCCCCAAGAGAGATGCTTGATTACATTTACAAGGAACAGCTTCTGGATCTTTATGGAAATCTCAGCATTGCCCTCCGTCTGCTATTAACTCTTCCAGTCACTGTTGCCTCTGGAGAGAGAAGTTTCTCCGCTTTAAAACTAATCTCAAAACCTATCTCAGGTCAGCCATGTCTCAGGAGAGACTTTCAGGACTGGCTCTTATTTCAATAGAGCGCAGTGTGCGAAGGTCTTTGGATCTGGAGGACATAGTGGGCATTGGGGCGGCTGTGGCTTGGAGGGTAGAGCGGGTCGTCCACTAATCAGATGATGGGGTCCTCCACTAATCAGATGATCTGCGGTTCGATCCCCTCCTGCCTGCATGTCAAAGTGTCCTTGGGCAAGATACTGAACCCCAAATTGCTCCCGAAGGCTGCGCCATCGGTGTGTGAATGTGTATGAATGGTTAGCTCCTCAAACTCATGAGCAGTTGGCACCTTGCATGGCAGCCGATGCCATCAGTGTATGTATGTGTGTGAATGGGTGAATGAGATATGTAGTGTAAAAGCGCTTTGAGTGGTCGGGAGACTAGAAAGGCGCTATATAAGTACAGTCCATTTACCATTTAGTGTCAGCATTTTCACTAGCCAAGGCCCGTAAGCAGCATTTGTAGAAGCAGTGCTTTAAAGGGGCTGATGAGGAATTGCCTACTGTGGGTTAGTACCCCAAGAACTATTTAACTTCTATACATTATATTTTGTACTAAATTTATATTGTTTTTTTAAGTAATATTATTTAGTTTTATAGTGTTATTTATTTTGTTTTTTATTGTTCTTTACATTTATGTTTTCAAAATTACAAGTTTTTGTGTATGTATGGTACAATATGTGAACATTTGATAAAAAAAGTTTTGATTTCATACATTTTTTGTTGGTGTCAGATTATTTATAACATAATGGTGATGAACACTGGTCGGAAGGGCCCCCTGGGAATTTTTGCCTAGGGCTCCAACAGACTCTAGAATCGCCTCTGAGGATATACCCTTTAACATCCACATGAAACAAATTTCAAGGATCACCTTTTTTCACCTACGTAACATTGCAAAAATCTTTCATAAGCAGATTGAAAACTAGTCCACGCATTTGTTACTTTTCGATTGGACTGTTGTTTTCAGGCTACTCCACTAAGTCTCTTAGGACTTGGGACTTCCGGTTATGGCGTGGTGCTGGTGAGATGCGCCCTGGTGAGGCTCCGAAGCTAACTTACTGAACCAATTATTCGCGAGACTGTAAACAGTTTAAACTTAATACAATTTGAAACGATATAACACCGGCCAGTCTAATGGTTAGGAAATCTCGGACAATTGCTTGGCAAAGCTCAACACCATCGAAATCACCAGCTACTTCGCAAGCTACTGCTAACCCGCCTGCTGCTAGCAAGGAGAAAATGGATGCCGCGACATCGGATGAGCTCAGCACTTCACAGAGAAATTCGAAGATGTGCTGGCCAGGATAAGTGGACTCAAGAATGAATTACAAAGCTAACAGGATAACAGAAACTGAAGACAGAATTGGGAAGGCTGAGGACGATCTACACGCTATGCACAGCACTATTAAAAAGTTGAAAGAGAAATGTGCCACGCTGGAAACGAGAGTAGAAGAGCAGGAAAATAGAGGACGTCGCAACAATTTAAGAATCATTGGCATTCCCGAGAGAGCTGAGGGCCAAGATATGTGTGCTTTTTTAGAAGGATGGCTACCAAAAGCTCTTGGCATGGACACCTTTCCCACCCCTCCCATCATCAAGAGAGCACACAGGATAGGACGACTTATCGCTGGCCAGGATTCAAAACCAAGAGAGGTAATTATGAGATTCCTCAACTATAGAGAAAAAGAAAAAGTTATGCGAGCAGCCCGAAGACTGGGAGACATGCAGTTTGAAAACCACAGCGTCCGATTCTACCCAGACTATTAAGCGGAAACTCACCGGCAGCAGCGGCTCTTCGATGCAGTGAAAAGGCAGCTACAATCCATGGGTCTCCGTTACGGCATGTTTTACCCGGCCATCCTGGTAGTCACACACAACGGTTAGTGACATTCATTCACGTCGGCCCCTGACGCAGAAAAGTTTGTCCAAAGCATAAAGGGAGATACTGCCTCCACATCCGCGCCGGACAATGAGTAGTCTGAACAGAATATGCTACACCGTGGCTATCCCGACAGCTGCTGTTTCCATGCGGCCAGAGGTAAACAACTGACACGTGCTGTTCCCTTGGCCAGAAGTAAACAACCAACACGTACTGTTTCTATGCGACCAGAGGTAAACAACCTCATGATGTAATGATAAGTCAGCGAAGCTATTTTTCTCAGTCATTTCTTATCTCCTTATTTGATAACAGTCTACATATGTTGCCATGCCAAAAGGCAAGATCTATATGTTCTCAGAAATGTTCAAATGGTCTGACTATTTAATAGTTTTCTGGAATTCTCGGAGGAATGGGGCTCATAAGGCTCTTACGTCACACTGCTCCTCACTATGAGGATCAGATGTCTAAAATAACCGAAGTCTGTAGTTACCTAAGGGGTTACAGTTATGTATTTCAGTTGGGGAAATGCATGGGGTTCTCAGGGTTTTTTCCTTACTGTATACATGTGGGTACTGTTTTTTTTCCTTTGTGTTTTCATTTACTGTTTTCTTCCTTTGAATAAAGGATTGAATAAACTTGTTAAATTAAAACAGGTATTAGACAGAATTAGATTACTTAAATCCCAAATTATTTTCCTGCAGGAATCGCATTTGACTGATATGACTAAAGTTAAAAGAAGATGGCCTGGACAAGTCTTTGCAGCCCCATTTAACTCTCAAGCCAGAGGGGTTCATAAATCAGTCCCCTTTAGGCTCAGCCATGAAGAAATTGACCCGGCAGGCAGATACATTATTTTACAAGGAACAATATTGACATCCCAAATTACCCTAGTAAATGTCTATGGACCCAATATGGACAATCCCACCTTTTTTAGAAATTTATTTCTCACTATATCCTCTACTCCCAGACAATATAAAATTGGTGGTGACTGTAACTGTGTGTTGGACCCACTGAAGGACCGCTCCACAGGTGTTGATGCTTCTCATTCACACTTCAGTCTATAAATGATCTTAACCTAATTGAGGTCTGGAGGAAACTTCATCCTAACAAAAAGGAGTTTTCATGTTACTCCAGTACTTATAAAACTTCATCACCTATTGATTACTTTCTGATCTCCATAAGTCTACTACCTCATGTGAATGAACGTGCATAGTGCGCGATAGCATAGTATTATCTGATCATGCTCCCATATCACTTACTCTTTATATACCAGGACTTGCCAGATGCCCCCCAGGTGGCGTCTCCAAACAAAATGGCTTCAATTTGTCATATTTCTTGGTGATAATATAGATAACTACTTTTGTATGAACACAGATCAGACCAATGCGGCCACACGGTGGGAGCGTTTAAAGCTTATATTATGTTGTGGAGAAATTGCTGAAGTCAAAGGTCAATGGTGAGGTCAGGAGGGAAGAAAGTCAATCAATCAATCAAATTTTATTTGTATAGCCCAAAGTCGCAAAATACATTTTGCCTCGGAGGGCTTCACAGTCTGTACAGGGAGTGACACCCTCTGTCCTTAGACCCTCGGTTCGAGTGAGGAAAAACTTGCCCACAAAAAACCCTTTTAACAGGGAAAAAAGTGGAAGAAACCTCAGGAAGAGCCACAGAGGAGGGATCCCTCTCCCAGGACGGACAGACGTGCAATAGATGTCACGTGTACAGTCAACAAAAGTGTTCAGAAGCCTTTGATGTCTTATGCTGTAGTATTTATTGACACTTGGCCAAGGAAAATTAGAGACACTCTCATAGTGCATCAGAAGTGCCTGAGTCGGTCTCACATTCTGCCGAACTCGTGCTCGTGGATAGACTTTAAACCTCAAGATAACACCACAAATACTATATGCCCCAAATGAGACAAAGAGAAGAATCAAGAACGGTGTTATCCTCAACATATTCTAGTCTGGAGACACAGATGTCTGTTTACGTCAACGGCAAGCTATCTATTATGTGTAGGAAGGCAGCAATAGGTCTCTTTGACCCTGGCCACCACAGTGTTTGAGATAGACTGGCACCTACTGCTCCCAGTCAAAGCCAAACAATTAGTACTGCCGAGGACCTCAAGGCCCACACGTGACCTCGTGTAACCTAAGGATAGAAAATTCCATAACATATTAGAGGTGTGATGATAAGCTATACAAGTTTTTTTTGAACAAATGTGTTTATTGATGTTTCAAGCTTTACATACTTAAACACACTTACAGAATTTTTCTTATTAACCCTGAATTTATATAGCTGTATATAAAAAAAAAATTTTATGTGTGTTTTTGCCTTTAAGTAGATGGTAAATTATGTTGAGATTGTTAATTTGATAGAAATTTCGGTATGTTGCAAATTTGCAACAACAGGCATAATGATAAATGAAAAGTGCTTGCCGAAGGTTCCTAGGTCCGTATCGAATATGTGCTAACCGGCATTGGGGGAATGCAGGCGCTATCTCGGCCGCTATAACGGTTTGTCGCATATTCGTGCCATTCGGCATTAAAGGGTTAAAAGCTTTAAATTCTTTTGTTCCATATCTGCATAGAAAGAAAAAAAAAAAGGCAAAAAGAGAAACAGCATGAACAGAGAACCTATCGGCAAGGTGGTTCCATATTCTTATGACAGTGTCAGAGATCTGAAAGTTAAAATAAATAATTGGATAAATAATAATAATATTGATATTTATGTATAAATAAGATTAAGTAGAATTACCATGGTGATTGATTGATACTTGTGAAATGAAGACATAACAAAAACACACCCTTTTACTTTAGAGGGTCCAGGCCTGTAGGTGCCTATATGATGCTGGATCACCTAGGTGTCCTGTAATGTTAGGCCAAAGTAAGTAATTAGTGGGTTCCACCTCCTCTTGAATAAGGCCATGTCGAGGTTGAGCTTTGCCGTTATTTTTTTGGTCAATGGTCGGGGGTAATGGTTTACACCAGGACATAGTTATCATCTTTTTTGCCACCATTATGAGAATTTTGAGTAGGTACATTTTTTCTTTACATAAAAAGTCATAGGGAAGCACTCCAAGAACAAAGATCAGCGGGTCATTCTTTATACTAATTTGTAAGATGTTAGAAAGTTCCGCCCGGATCCCCTCCCAATACTTTTTCAGTTTAGGGCAATCCCAGAAAATATGTGTGTGATCTCCAATTTGTCCGCATTGTTTCCAGCTAAGATTTGTCTTTGTTTTGTCAAATTTGGAGATGATAAATGGAGTTTTAAAAAAGCGGAGATTCACTTTCCATATGAATTCTTTCCATGTGGGGCTGCTGGTCAGTTTATGCCCATTCTCACACACTTCTTCCCAAATGTGGTCTTCAATCACAACATTCATTTCTAATTCTCACTTTTCCTTTATTCCAAGAGAGCTCCGTTACATTTGTCTGTAGTAATTAATATAAATGTGAAACAATTTTTTTACCATCCCCTTTCTTTATGGTCTTGATGAAGAATAGTTCTAAATCAGAAGCTGTAATGTAAGAGACTGTAGAAATCTGTGGATATCAAATCATATCAAACCAAATTTTTCCTGTAAATGGTTAAATGACTTCAGGGTTTTACCATCAAATAAGTCATCAATAAAAATAAGGCCCTTATTTTCCCATTCTTTAAATCTTGAATCAAAGTGTCTAGGTTTGAAATCTATTGTCTCAGAAATTTTCATTGCCCTAGATATAGACTGTGGTGCATTTATTTTTTTTCTTACAGAGTTTAAAACCTTGCGTGTGCACTTCATCCAGATATTTGAAATTTTATTCTTTGTCCATATCTCATTTGAGCAGAATGGTAATACTTGTAGTGAGACTCCAGGGCATGAATTTTGCTCTAAAGATAGCCATGTTGTTTCTTTATTTTGTTTTAACCATTCTACTGCCCCATGTAATTGTGCAGCCCAGTAATATAATTTCAAATTTGGTACATTTAGACCACCGCTTGCTTTACTGCTAGTCAAGTGTGTAAAATTGATTCTGGGTTTCTTTTTCTGCCAAATCAAAGAAGAAATCATTTTTTTGTAATTTTTTAAATTTAGTTGCTGAAATCCAAATAGGTTACAGTCTGGGCAGAATGTTTGTTCTGACTGTCTCAATCCTACCAAAGAAGGATAATGGCAATAATTCCCATCTTTCCAGGTCCTTTCGTATCTGTTCTATTAATTTTCCATAATTCAAATTGTACAGTTGAAAAGCATCCGAGGAAATAGTTATTCCCAAGTATCGAAATCCCTGAGGTGACCAGTTAAATTTGACCTTATCAGATAGTTCTGATGGCCAGCACCCATTCAACATCATGGCTTCAGATTTCGATTTGTTGACTTTATAACCTGAGGCCACACCAAAATCTTTCAAAAGTTTTAAAAGTTCAGGTATAGAAGTGCTGAGATCCCTAATGTACAAAATGACAATTTGTGCTCTTTTGTCTTGTCTGATATACCAAGAATCAATGGGTTACTTCTGATTAGTTCTGCTAAAGGTTCGATACTTATAGCAAACAAAATTGGAGATAGGCAGCAACCTTGACGTGTTCCTAAACTATCCGAGATATGACCGTTAACACGGACCCTGGAAGTGGGGTTTTTATATAGGACTTAGAACCACTCAATAAATGTTTCATCGAATCCCATTTTACTTAGGACATGCTCCAGAAACAGCCAGTCCACCCGATCAAATGCCTTCTCGGCATCAAGACCGAGAAGCATTGATGGTTGAGACTGTGATTGGGCGGTTGATATTATATTAAGCGTGCGCCTAATGTTGTTTGTTCCCAGTCTTTCAGGTATAAAGCCTGTCTGATCTGGGTTAATCAACTTATTGATGATCTTCTGGAGTCTTCTTGCTATTAGCACTCAAAATCTTAACATCATTGCATAACAAACTTATCGGCCTATATGAGGCACAATGTGTGGGATCTTTCCCTTCCTTGTGTATGACCGAGATAACTGCTTCTCCCCATGTTTTAGGTGAGTCTCTAGCATTCAGCGCATAGTTATATACTCTATGTAGAAGGGGAACGACCTCGGCTTGAAAACACTCTCCAGGGAACCTGTCCGGGCCCGGCGATTTGTTGTTTGTTGTTTGTGTGTTTTTTATTTCCTCTTCTGTGATAGTTTCAACTATAGCTTTAGATTAATTTTGGTCCAGTTTGGTAAGGTTAATTTGTTGGAGAAGTTGTTTAATTTTTTCTGATTTATTGGGGGAGGTTGTTGAGTCATAAAGTTGTTCGTAATACTTAGAAAAAGCGTTGGCTATTGCTTTGGGATGAGACACCAAATTTTTTGAGTTCGGGCATGTAACCTTTTGTATTGTTCGGCTTGCCTGTGCTTTTCTTAATTGGAAAGCGAGCAGCCTACTTGCTTTCTTCCCTTGTTCGTAATACTTTTGATTAGTGAAGCGTAAGGCCCCCTCTGCTTTGTATGTTAGTAAATCATTTAATTGCTGTCTACATTTATTTAGCTCTATGAAAATAGTGTCATTATTTGTTTTTTGTGTTCTGTCTCTAATTTCTTAATTTGTTCTTCTAATAATCTTTGATCTTTTTCACGTTCCTTTTTTAATTTAGAGGATAATGATATAATTTTGCCCCTCAACACTGCTTTCGCTGTGTCCCACAAGGTGGAAGGGGAGACTTCGTTATTATCGTTTGTGTCTAAGAAATTTTTTAATTAGTTTTTTATATCCTGTACCACCTCCAGGTTGTTTAAAAGTGACACATTTAATCTCCATAATTTCTGAGTCTTATTTTGATCCATACATCACGACATAACCACTGGACCATGATCCGAAAGACTTTGGGGTTCAATGCGGCATTCATCCACTCTATGGGCTTCTTGTTTCAAAATACAGAAATAATCTATTCTTGAGTGACTCCTATGGACTCTCGAGAAGTGAGTGTAGTCTCTAGTCTTGGGGTTTTTTACACGCCAAATGTCAACCAATCCGAGTTCATCTAGCATATTGCAGACTGCTTTGGATTTGGATATTTGATATTTTTGTTCGAATGGAAATTTATCTATGCATTTGTTTATCACGCAATTAAAATCACCCCCTAATATTATTATTCCTTTTGAGTTCCCTGCCAAGAGTTGAGCCACCACCTTAAAGAACCCTGGGTCGTCCTCATTGGGTGCATAGATATTCATAATTGTCAATACAAGTTCTCCAATGGAACCTATGACTATGACCCAGCGACCTTTTTTGTCCCGGAGAACCTTTTCTGGGACCAAACATAAGGATTTATGGCTGTAGAACTTTCCAGCAGGTGAAATCATTGCTATATATGTATTATTATAAGTGATGGGTGTTATGATTATGTTCTTGTGTATTTGGATAATTTTCTTGAGCACTGAGGATCGTTGTATTGTTTGTTATCATTCCTGGTCTCCAGACTGCGTGTGTGTATATGCACGATTCGCCACTAGGCGCAGGTGTCTCACTTTTCGTTGGTTTTTCATTCATTTGATGGTCAGGACTGGTATGCCTTGTCGGTGAGTGATTGTGGGCTAGCTTTGCTAGTATGTTAAATCAAGAGTTAATACCACATGAATATGTATAATTTCATGAGTTAATTCTGGGTTTTGTGTTTATGTTTGTATTACAGGTTTACAACCTAATCAACGTCACTACCTAACTATCTAATTAACGCCACTAACTAATAAGCTGACTAACGGTAGGATAAGTGTAGCAGCTACCTAGTGTATGGATGCTTATTGTGGATGTGTGCGTAATAAAAATCATAAAGTGACTCGAGTTGTATCCGCCATACTTGTCCTGATAACCCTTCCAGAGGGGAGTTTATTAAACTATAGAAGGTAGTTTAGTAAAAGTCTGGACAGTTGTAAACCGCTGTCGGAGCCGTGCCAGAGAGTACACGGACCCCGAGCGGAGAATAGCCATCGTTGAGGGCCGGCGTCGGGACCGGAGACCCGGAGTCTGTAAAGGAAGCGGCTGTCAACAACGCCACTACAACGGAGGAGCCGAAGCCAAGAGCTTACGGGGCTGTTAAAGGGCTGAATAACTTCCATAACCGTAGGTAAGGTTGTGTGGATAATACCAAAGCTATCGCTGACAGAGCTGTGACTTTGTACACAACGCCGCTACCTGCCACAGCAGCCGGCAAGAGACGTTTGTGTCGTTCGCGGGCGAGTCGTTTGTTTCGAACGAATCCTTTGAACGAGTCTTTCGAACGAATCGAATCTTTTGAACGACTCCTTTTACTAAAGTGATTCTAGTGATTCAATTCACCTGAAAAAGACAAAATGGCAGACAACAAGCCAGATCTAGAAAGCCTAAAGCGGAGGCGTTCAAGTGCGCAAAGGAGCTTTACAACACGAATAAACCGCCTTGATGTTAGTGCTGGCCGTTTACGTGAAGTTGAGTTGTCAGAAGAGTTAGCAAGGTTGAAGGATGATTATGATAAACTCCTCGATGCCAGTAATGAATACATTGACGCACAGAGGCAGATAGACCCAATAGGCGACGACAGTGAGTTGCGGGACGCCCTGGCGAGGAGAGACGCCAGTGAGCAAAAGTTCCTTGAAACTGAGAGCACGATCATGGAAATGCTGTGGTCCAAGTATGCAGCACCAGACATAGACGCTCTCGTAACACAGTTCAAGTTGACTTTTGATCGGGCTGAGGCACTCTGGAAAGATAAAGTAGTGCCATGGGCGCAGCAAGGGGTCGAAAGTGGTAAACTGGATAGAAAACTCCATGGTCTCAGAGGCACTTTGTACGCCTGGAGAGACTATCGACCGGAAGGAAAAAACAGATGGATGCTCTTTTTATCATTGAAAGAGGACAAGGAGCAACTGATGGATGAGTGGACATGCCGACGTGAAAATGAGGTCATGAGGAGCAACAGGACAGAACACGATGACGATGGCGATGGTGACAGAGGTGAGGGGGAAGAGGATGAAGATGTGGGAGGCGAGAGCGCAGTCGGTGGGCATGTCAGACAGCCTTACAGCTGCCGATAACATCACTTTTACCCAACCAGTAACCCTTGCTAATGCTACCCCACCTGTTAACACCCAGCCTGCTGTTGTCACTCCGCCCGTTGATGGGCAGGGAACTGTATATGTTACGAGCTCTCCTCTGTTCATTCCCACTGACAGAGCGAGCATCACTACCAGCGCTGCTCAAGTTGCTACTGTCAATAGTCAACCTCCGGGCAGGTATGTAGCAGCTGCGACACACAGTACTCCCCAACAGACATTACAGCCCGCCCTGCAGTCACGACGGTCTGATGGTGGTCTTAATGTCAGTTTTGCTCTACCTCCGACCCTCGCCAGCACGCCACAACTGCCGGGTGCTCACACTGCTCCGCCTTTCGACCTCAGCATGGGACAAGGTAGTAGCATGCCATATAGTGGCTCTGGTACATACATGGGGGGGGATAACAGCTCCCAGTGGGCCCGACCTAAAATAAGGCTCACACCCATAAGTTTGCCTAAGTTCTCTGGGGAAAGGAGGGACTATTGGCGCTGGAAGGCTGAATGGGAGAGTATCCAGGCACAAGCAGAACCCACAGGGTCAAGGGAATGCAAGAAACTTCATTTGCTCGACAGTATAGATGAGGATGTGAGAAATGAACTCAGACTGTTGCGTTGCAGAGATGCAAACAATATCTTCAGGGAATTAGAGAACCATTATGGTGATAAAGCGCAAACGGCAGAAGAGATTGTGGTGGAGCTACAATCACGACCTGCTGTAAAGAACCACCAGTCACGTGAGACGTTAGAGTTGATCCTAGCAGTGGAGAGGGCAGCATTGGACCTCACAGACCTGGGGTGCATAGATGCTATACAGAATCAGCTGGTGATTCGATCTTTAGAGAGTAAGCTCCCTGATGTCCTGAAAAGAGAGTGGCTCATGTATGTGAGAAACCCTGTTAACAATGTCCACCCAGGAAACCGTTTTGACAGGCTCTTGCTGTTCCTGGAAGACCAAAAGTCGTTACTCGTGAGGTTGGAGCAGTTGCTACCCAGCAAGCCATGGCCTGCTAACGTTCCTGAGAGATCAAGCTACCGGGAAAAGCCGGGTGACAGATGGAAAGAAAAGAAGTCGTACACTAAGGCTACAGCAAGAGACTCCCAGCAGATACCATGTGCTGTGTGTGGTGATGTAGAACATGGAGGAAAACTGTTTCGCTGTAAAACTTTCAGGAAGGCCAATCTGTCGGAGAAGAAAGCACAGGTGAAAAAGGCAAAAGCATGCACAAAGTGCCTGGATGTTCACGGGGTTAACGGTGCCTGCACTCCAAGGTTCCTCTGTCGTAAGGAGGAGTGTAAGAAAGGCGACACTCCGGCGGACCACCACTATTTCCTCTGCCCTAAGGCACCTACAAAGAAGGATGCTGCTAAGAGGGAAAACAAAGCGGAGGAAAAGAGGGGACCTCGTGGTCCGACAGAGGAGCAAGAGGCTGTGTTCGCTGAGTTAGGACTGACTTCCCGCCAGTTGGAGGCTGTCCGCAGAGCCTGTACAAACAAGGCAACATCGAGGGTTTGTTCCGGCAAGGGTCTGATAGAACAGAGCGGCTTAAAAGAACATCCAGTCCTCATGATGCTCGTACCTGTCACAACAAAGAGAGGAGACAGCCTTGGAGCCTTGGTCGATCTCGCTTCTGACACCAATTACATCACACACCAAGCTGCGGAGAGACTCGGACTGACCGGTGAACCGATCTCGCTTGTCGTGTATGGTGTTGGCACGATGAAGGTGGAAGTTGAACAACAAAAGGTTACAAAAAGGTATCTTGTGACAATAAAGGTGTGGACCTCACGAGGAACCCTGAAGTTCCACGAGATGATCTGCTACGGGATGGAAGACATCGCCAAAGTGGATCGAGTGGTAACATCGGAGCGGCTGGAGCAGTTTTTCCCTGAAGCTAAGCCGGGAGAACTGGCCCGCCCAGAGAAGATCGATCTACTGATCAGTACTCGAGAAGGCCGGTTAGCTCCACAAAGACTGCAAAGGGTCGGCGACCTGGTGTTGTGGGACGGTCCTCTAGGCAAGACCGTGAGTGGTATGCATCCAGACCTCTTCGAGGAAGTGGAGGTGACCACATGGCACTCGAAGACACACTTCGCACACTCCATGAGGACGGTGGCCGTCAAAGTTGGAGAACACTTTGTGGGAAGGCCGGGAAACCATTTGGAACTAGAAAGCAGCATGGAAGTTCGAAGGACAGCAACGAGCAATAAAGAGGTCCTTGACTGCCTGAAATGGGATAGCATCGGAGCTGCCTGTGAACCTACCTGCGGAGGGTGTCGCTGTGGGAAGTGCCCACCAGGAGGGAAGGAGATGTCCCTGGCCGACGAAAAGGAGCTGGAGATAATAAGGGCAGGTCTGACCTTCAGAGAGGGTGACGCCCACAGCAACCAGCCGCACTGGGATGCGAAGTACCCTTGGAAGGGAAACCCAGCTTCTCTTCCCAACAACCGAAAGGCTGTGGAGGCAACATTCCTGAGGGCTGAGAAGCGGCTCATGAAAGACCCCATGTGGAAAGAGGCTTACATGAGGCAAGTCCAAGAGATGGTGGGGAGGGGAGCTGCTGTTAAGCTCACCAAGGACGTGATGGACAGCTGGGATGGTGCCGTGTGGTGGGTGAGCCACCTAACCGCACCAAACCCCCACTCAGTGACTACGCCGGTGCGCCTCGTCTGGAATAGCAGTCAGGAGTTCAGAGGGGTGAGCATGAATAGCATTTTACTTAAGGGCCCAGAAGTCCTCAATCCCATCAGAGCGGTGCTCCTCAGATTCCGGGAAGGAGAACACGCAGCCATCGGAGACATCACTAAGATGTATAATTCGGTATGGCTGGAGGAACAAGAGGTCCATGTGCATCGATTCCTGTGGAGAGACTCACCAGAAGATGAGATTGAGGACTACGCTGTCGTGAGGGTGAACATGGGAGACAAACCGGCGGGGTGCATTGCGCAGGTAGCCATGCGTGAGACCGCAAAGTTGCCCCAGTTCTCTGATATGGAGGAGGAAAGAAGAGTCATAGAGGAAGACTCTTACGTCGATGACCTCCTCACGTCCCACAACGACCCACACTGCCTAGACAAGATCCTAGAGGGAGTGGAGAAGATACTGAAGGCAGGGGGCTTCTACCTCAAGCCCTGGGTCCGGTCCGGTCAAAGTGGGAGGCGGGACGAGACAGAGTCCAAGCCAGTGACTCTGATGTTGCCCAACCAGCTAAAGGAGGAAGACAACAAAGCCCTGGGGGTTGGTTACCTCGTGCAAGAGGACAAACTCTTTGTGATGGTCTCCATCAACTTCTCCAGAAGGAAGAAGAAGATGAGAACTGAGATTGACCTCACTGAAGGGGAAGTGGAAGTACAAACACCAGACCCACTGACCCGTCGTGTTCTACTGAGCCAGATCGCCGGGCTGTATGACCCAATTGGTCTGGCAACACCTGTGAAACAGAAAGGAGTGATCCTTGTGAGAAGAGCCTTCCAGGAAGCTGGCAAGCTTACTAAAGACACCTGGGATGAGCCTCTGTCTGATGAGCTCAGAGGAAAGGCAATTGAACTGTTCAAGGAGTACGCTCGTCTGAGTAGCATCCAGTTCCACAGAAGCCTCACGCCCTCCGGCTGGAAGGGTAAGCCCTGGGGAATCACGTTTTCTGACGGGAGCTGTGAGTCCTATGGCGCTGTACTGTACTTGCGATGGGAGACTTCAGATGGTGTGGTCACCTGGCTGCTGGAGTCGAAGGCCAAGTTAACCCCCCTCGACCAGAAAGGTGATGCGGTCAAGGCTGAGGTCTGCGGGGCTGTCTTTGCCACACGTCTGAAGGGATACGTATTGAGGCATGGGCGATTGGATGTGGAGAAGTGGTACCACTTCATTGACAGTCAGACGGTGCTGGGAGCCATCCAGAGGGAGAGCTACGGATTCCAGACGTTCTTCGCGAACCGAGTCAGTGAGATTCAGAAGGCTGGGCCCGTAACTGACTGGTGGTGGGTACCAGGTGAGATCAACATCGCTGATCTAGTCACGAGGGGGTGCTCTCCTGAACTGCTGGGTGAAAACTCTGTGTGGCAGAAGGGCCCCGAGTTCCTGTCTAGTCCAGTCGAAGATTGGCCCATGAAGTCCGCTTCAGAAGTGGCAGCTGATGCTAGGGAAATGGTGGGCAAACTCCAGAGAAAGGCCTTTTCGGCGGTCCTCACCAGAGCTCAAGCCAGAGATCCCAACGGTCCTGGTGGTGAAGGTCCAGTAGTCACAGATGGAGAAAGTGGGGCTCCAGCGTCCTCAGAAAGTGGGGCAAAATTGACCTCAACTGAGACCAAGGAAATGGAGACGCTGTGGGGAGCCATGCTCATAGACCAAGTGGATCCAACGAGGTGCAGTTCTCTAGCTAAGCTCTGTGGAGTAGTCGGTTATGTCAGCAGAGCTGTGAAGAAGTGGTTGGCTCATATAGGGAGAGCCCCTATACCAGCAAAGTGGGAGGCTGTACTGACAGTAAAGGAACTCAAGGCTGCATTCCAAGACCTGTGCCTGGCCGCCCAGACGGGAGTTACATTTCCTGTGACGACACTGCACAGACTTGTTGTCAGCAGGGATGAAGCTTCAGGGCTTCTGAAATGTCATGGTAGAGTCCAGGCCATTACCAAGGGAGAGACTGGTGTGCCCCTGGTTCCCTACAATGCGTGGATCAGCACCCTTCTCACGAGGGAGGCCCATGAAGCTAACCACGAAGGTGTTGCTGGTACACTCCTCCAGGTGAGGTCTAAAGCATGGGTGGTGCAGGGACCAAGGATCGCCAGAAATGTCATTGACTCTTGTATGCACTGTCGAAAGACTAAAGCGAGAATGTGCAAACAGGTGATGAGTGAGCTCCCCCTCGAACGAACTGAACCAGCTGCACCCTTCGAGTTTACGGCACTGGACCTCTTCGGCCCTTATGTTGTTAGAGATACTGTAAAACGAAGAACAAAGATGAAAGTCTGGGGTGTGGTGTTCAGCTGTATGGCTTCAAGAGCAGCCCATGCAGACATTGTGGAAGATCTGTCGACAGAAGGATTCCTGAAAACGTACCAGCGCTTCACAGCTCTCAGGGGTCACCCGAGAAAACTGTGGTCGGACCCAGGGACCAACTTCGTGGGTGCCAGGCCAGTGTTACAGGAGGTTTATGAGTTCCTAAGTAGCATTGACAAGGATCAGGTCCAGAAGAAGGCGGCAGCTGCAGGGACCGACTGGACGTGGGTGTTTCACCCAGCAGACTCTCCCCACCGAAATGGAGCGGCTGAGGCAGCAGTCCGTGTACTTAAGAGAGCGTTAAGCAGCGTTGGCGAAGAAGGTAACCTGACAGCGTTGGAGTTCCAGACCCTCCTCTACCTGGCTGCTAACCTGTCAAACGAGAGACCAATCGGTGCCAGGGCCCAGGTACAAGACGAGACCGTGGAAGTCATCACTCCCAACTCCCTTCTGCTTGGACGCGCAGGACCCAGTGGAGACAACCGAGGGTTCGAGTATCCAACTTACCCCATTGTGCGTCTGAGAGCAATCCAGATTGAGGTCAACAAGTTCTGGAAGCGGTGGAGCCAGCTGGCGGGTCCGGGCCTTTACGTCCGACAGAAATGGCATGCACCTGCTAGGAATGTTGCGGCGGGGGACCTGGTGTGGTTGGCTGACCAGAACGCGCTGAGGGGCCAGTTCAGGCTGGGTCGAGTCGTGGAGGCGTGTCCTGATGTGAAGGGCGTAGTACGAGACGTGAGGGTGAGAACATGCCAGAGCTGTCCAGTTTTCGGCAGACAGTCCAAGAGAAGCCATGGTGTAGAGAGCTGTCCCTCCACCGTCCTCCACAGGGACGTTAGGAGGCTGGTGGTTCTGTTACCGGTGGGAGAGCAAGAAAAGACTCCCCCACCATGGTGTGTTTCGGTTGGTAAAGGACAGTAAAAGATCCCCACCATGGTGTGTTTCGGTGAAGGATCAAGCCCCCCCCCTGCCATCCTCTTGGAGGCTGGTGGTGTGTTTCGGTGAAGGATGTCATAATGTCATCAAGAACAATGTGTGTTGTTTATGGACATTAAGACTACCTTGAACCTAGTGTTATTCATATTGCGACATAGTATTCATATCCAAGAGTGCAACGTTATGTGCATGATCATGGGGTGAATTTCATATCTAGAAGGTTAACTGTTTGAGCTAGTTGTGGTGGTCTGCTTGGATTCTAGAATCAGTAGACCAAGTGGGAGGTGTAGAACTTTCCAGCAGGTGAAATCATTGCTATATATGTATTATTATAAGTGATGGGTGTTATGATTATGTTCTTGTGTATTTGGATAATTTTCTTGAGCACTGAGGATCGTTGTATTGTTTGTTATCATTCCTGGTCTCCAGACTGCGTGTGTGTATATGCACGATTCGCCACTAGGCGCAGGTGTCTCACTTTTTGTTGGTTTTTCATTCATTTGATGGTCAGGACTGGTATGCCTTGTCAGTGAGTGATTGTGGGCTAGCTTTGCTAGTATGTTAAATCAAGAGTTAATACCACATGAATATGTATAATTTCATGAGTTAATTCTGGGTTTTGTGTTTATGTTTGTATTACAGGTTTACAACCTAATCAACGTCACTATCTAACTATCTAATTAACGCCACTAACTAATAAGCTGACTAACGGTAGGATAAGTGTAGCAGCTACCTAGTGTATGGATGCTTATTGTGGATGTGTGCGTAATAAAAATCATAAAGTGACTCGAGTTGTATCCGCCATACTTGTCCTGATAACCCTTCCAGAGGGGAGTTTATTAAACTATAGAAGGTAGTTTAGTAAAAGTCTGGACAATGGCAGAGAATCGTTACTCCCCTTTTCTTATGATTTTCATATGATGCGCTAAATGCCTGTCCCACCCACCCCCTTTTTAACCTAGCATGTTCGTCCTCGTTTAAATGGGTTTCTTGCAACAGTCCTATCGAACATTCCAACCTTTTTAATTGTGCCAATATTTTTTTCCTCTTTATAGGGTGATTTAGACCTGATTTTGTGATTTTAACACATTTCAAAGAGGTCATATTCTACTATGTGGAAAGAAGAAAGAAAAAGATAATATAATTCACCATTTCTCTCTCTCTTAACTGTCTTGGTACATTTATAACCGAAAATAGTACTTAGAGTCACCTTGCCGTAAAACAGAGAACATATGAAACTCCAAAACCAACCGGTAACCTGGTAGAACTTCCAGTGAAGCCGTGGGTTACCCTCATTAAAGAGACATATGGTTAACAGTCCATGTATAACCCACCCCTGATGTAAACCTAGTCCGGGCAGGGAGATTAGACTCCCTGGGAGGGGTATACAAAGTGTGTGAGCAGCAGTCCACGCAATGTCCAAACTCTGTTTCTAAGTGCCCAAATCAGTCTTTAATAAAATAATAAGGGGGAATAAAGGAGAAAATGAAGACAGAGAAGGTGAAAAAAAAGGGAAAACCCCATTTAGAGTTTAATATGCTTTTACTACACTCACGTTACCTTTTCCATTTAAACTTTGATGAAAAAAGGGGAAAAATAAGATATCTACTTTCTTATTGTCAAACCTTTCAGTGTCGATCTGTGTAGTGGCTCTCTCTTTAAGATGTCCCACTCATTCACGTCTATTTCCAATCCTGGTTCCTACGGAATTAATTTGAGTCTCAGTCGTTTCCGTGATGATCTGCACCGCTCATAATGGTCTTGATTTCCTTGGGAGTCAGGATCAGCCCCTTTTTCCCCTGTCTGCCCTGGGTCAGCCATCTGTCCTGTAGTAGCTCTCTCTCCAGGTGGTCCACGTCTACTTCAACTCCTAGCTCCTGCAGAGTTGGTTGAGCTTCACGAAGAGAGAGGGGAAGGTTTTGACCCCAGTGTCCAAAAATACCCTTAGCTGTGCCGGGTAAGGTGCTTGAGCTCTGATGTTGCGTTTCCTGAGCTTTTTAATGAGATCACACACTTGCTTTCTCTTTCTCAGGACATCTGGGGAGTAGTCTTGGTCAAAATAAACTTTTTTCCCCTGAAACTCCACCTGGGCCCAGGCTTGTTGGAGCACTGTTTGTTTAACTTTAAAGTCCAAAAACCGCACTATTATCGATCTCGGCGGCGCTGTCGGCTTCTGCTTCGGTGTTATGGCTCTGTGAGCCCTCTCCAGACATATGTTCAAATCTTCCTGCAGTTTTAGAGTTGACTTAAATAGATTAGTTATGAACGGAATCATCTCTTTACCCTCCGCGTCTTCGGGTATTCCATACACTCTGATGTTGTTCCTGCGGAGCCTGTTTTCAAGGTCATCCTGTCTGGCGGTTAGCTTTGCATCCTTACTTAGCAGGTAAGCTAGCGCTCTTTGTTGCCATAGGCCCCGGTCTACGGTGTTACTCACTCTGGTTTCGGTAGTGGTCAGCCTCTCCTCCAATGTGTCTATCCGCTGTTTAATTTCGGCCACTGACGTCTCCATCTGTGTCTGGGAGTCTTGAATTTGTCGTTGTGCCTCCCCGGACTCTTGTCTGAATTTCCAGAGCTCTTTTAGCATTAGTTGTTCGGCTCCAGACTCACTGTTGGCTAAATTAGCATCAAGTGTTAGCTGCTTTTGTTTCGCCTTCGGGTCATCGTTTCTCCCGGCTCTAGTGTCCATTTTGGTCTGTTTTTGGCTTGAGCTCATTTTCGTGGTCACTTTTAAAGTTGTGAGTGGGATATGGTTGGTTTTCAGGCTATTTTAAACTGAAATCGGGCAGAGCGATCTGTTGAGGCGTCTGACTTGGGCATGGCCGGAACCGGAAGTCAAAGCTATACAAGTTATAAGTCAAAGTCCCACTATAGAGAACTAATCAGCCTTGAAGCTCAGATTAAAGCTCTGGAGCTAGACCTATACCAAAATGACAGTCCAGAGAAACATAAGGAGCTCCTTTTGTTGAGAACTAGGTATAAAGAACTCTGTACTAATAAAATTGCCGCAAATCTTCTTTGGCTGAAACAGTCTTATTATGACCAAGGAGATAAGGCGGGCAAGCTTGCATGGAGAATTTAAAAAATGCAATCGCATAGAGCTATAAATTCAATTCAACTAGAAAATGGAGACCATACAGTGGATCCAGTTGAAATTAACTCCTCCTTTCGACCATTTTATGAATCCCTTTATCGATCAGAATACCCAGAGGACACACAGTTACAGTCTGAATTTTTGGACAAACTAGACATTCCAACTACGGCAGATCACGATAAGACTAAACTGGACAAACATTTAACGGTCGATGAAATGTCAGAAGCTGTGCGTAATATAAAAAGTGGAAAGACCCTAGGTCCGGATGGGATCCCTATAGAAATCTATAAATTGTTCCCAGATAAACTGCTCCCTCCTCTGCTAGAAATGTTTGAGGAAGCATATGTGTCAGGAATCCTACCTCCATCCCTACGAACTGCACTAATCACCCTGGTCCCAAAGCCTGGCAAACCACCTACAGAAAGGGGATCTTATCGTCCTTTATCTCTAATGTGTTGTGACACAAAAATACTCTGTAAGGCCTAAGCGAGGAGGCTAGAGAAGTATGTTCCATCCCTGATCCCTAATGACCAGAATGGTTTTGTTCTAGGATGCCAAGCATTTCATAATATACGTAGAGTATTAAATATATTATATGAAAAGTATGACGCTTAAGATAACGCAATCCTGACGCTGGATGCCGAAAAGGCCTTCGACAGGATTGAATGGAAATACCTGATGGAGGTCCTGGCAAGATTTGGATTGGGAGACAGTTATCTTAAATGGTTGAAGCTCCTATATGCAAATCCAACAGCTGAGATATTGACAAACAACCAGATATATTACCCAACCATTTAGATTACAAAGAGGCACGCGGCAAGGCTGCCCCCTGTCCCCTCTCTTATTTTTGTTTGCTATTGAGCCACTAGCCCTAGCCATCCGGCAACATCAAGAATCCTAGGGGTGAAAATAGAAGAAACAGAGCATATAATTTCACTCTTTGCTTATGATATTATTATTTATTTGTCCAACCTGGCATCATCTATACCAACACTAGTTAGTTTAATAGAATCCTTTGGGAAATTCTCAGGATATAAGGTTAATAACTCCATATCCACTATTTTGTTTTTGAATAAGAATGAGAGGCAAAACCCACAGATCATCTCGCCCTTCTCAGCCTCTAAGGGTTTCACATACTTGGGGGTCAATATTGTTCCAGAAATTGAAAATATTGTTGCCTCTAATTATGATCCTTTAGTACAGTCCATTACTGAATCTCTGAATAGGCGCACGCCTACACTGGGGATGCACCCAAACTCTCTCAGTTTGCCCCAATATGGGGTAATGATAACTTTATACCTGGTAGAGCGGATGGTGGATTTAAACAATGGGCTAACAGAGGTTTATGTAAAATAATTGACCTATATATAAATGGGAATCTGATGACCTTTGATCAATTGGTCTGTAAATATGACATACAGTACCTAGAAATCATTTCTTTAAATACTTGCAGTTAAGGAGTTTCATAAAATTGCAGGCTCACTCCCTGGATAGACCTTCCATGTCAGTTATAGAGAAGTGTATTGTAAGTAATAAGAATGGTCGAGGCCAGCTCTCAGTATTGTACGGTATGTTATGATACAAATCGAAGGACAATTCCCACTGTAGACTCAATACATGGAGAGACGACTTAGGAATAAATATTACAGAAAATGAGTGGGAAAATGCTTGTCTAAAGGCACAAACAAAAACTATAAACACAGCACTAAAACTTATACAAGTGGCTATTCAGAACTTATGTGACACCTGTAAAACTACATCACTACAACCCCAACATTCCTGACAGCTGTACAAAATGTAATGATAGTGTTGGCACTCTGCTGCACTGCATGTGGGAATGCCAAAAAATCCAGTCATTTTGGAAAGATGTAACCGACATGATTTTACGTATGACTAATACGGTGGTTCCACTTGAGGCAATGCTCTGTATGGTATTTATCCTGATCACTTTGTACCAGGCCGCAAAACTACTCCCATGATTGATCTATCCTTGCTTCAGGCTAGGAGAGTGATTGCATTGAGGTGGAAAAGTATGGACAGCCCTACACAGAGAATGTGGTTACGGGAAAATGGCATCATGTTTGACACTGGAGAAACTAACTTATGTTGCCAAAGGGAAACTAAACAAGTTTACAGAGATATGGGACACTTTTATGCAGTTCCTGGAAAGTGATCGGACTGAAATTAATGATTAAAATTCGAAGGGCAGCACTTGTGGAAGCTGGCATGCCTCTTATAAATAAACAGGACCACTATTGATTTTGTGTTTTATTTCTCTTTATTTCTTTATTTCTCAGATCAGATTTCTCCCATTTTGGCTTCTTTGCATTGGCTGCTTGTTAAATCAAGAATAGAATTTAAAATCCTACTGCTTACCTACAAAGCTCTTCATGGCACTTCCAATGATGCCCTGAGCTTTTCTTTTCCTCTTTCTCTCTCTCTTTCTCTCCATCTGTACACATTCATGTCCCATTAATACATGTTACTAACCCAACTTCATCCTCTCCATTTCTGCTTTCTCCTCTCATTAGGCCTGTCCTATTATATGAACATTATATTTTTTTATTGATGTTATAACATACACTAATTTATTATAGCTACTCATCCAGGTTGTGAAAGTTTATCTGTAGGGAATAGATATTGATTTAGCCAGAGCCAAGAAGTCAGTTCCATTCTGTCAATATGTTTTTAGTAGTGCTGTCAAAAATATCGCGTTATTAACGCGTAAACGCAAAACAATTTTAACGGCGTTAATTTTTTTATCGCGAGATTAACGCTCTTTGTGACCTAGTGAACTTGTAGTTTTTTCATAAGCTGAGGCCACTGCTAGTAACGTTAGAAAAACTACAGGATCCAGCTGTAAACCGGAAGCAAAACAATAAGCGCGCCCCACGCTACCGTTTTGTGTGGATGTCGAGCACGAGATGCTGAAATGGACGCTGCCAACAAAATTATGAATGGAAAAGTTCGTTAGATAAAACCAAAGTTATCTGTGTGTATTGTCGGTGTGAACTGAGTTATCATCGTAGCACATCCAGTCTGAAATACGACTTGATGGCCAAACACACCGGCAATTCAAATTCTCCGCCTCCTCCGCGTCATAACCAGGCGACAATGGATGGATTTATTTTGTATCACCCTGTTTTGAAGGTTGTTGAGGGGGCTGTTTTTGTGACTAGGTATTTATTTTTTTGTCATCTGTTTATTGATGGTGTTGCTTTGTTTGAGATTTTGCTTCAGACGTGAATGGCTGTAACACTACATGTTGTTGTTGTGGTTTGCAATAAAAAAACATTTGCACAAAGCAAGCCTATCCACTTTTCCATGTTGATAAGAGTATTAAAATGATAATTCAAGGGACATTTAGAATAGATAAAAATGTGCGATTAATTTGCGATTAATCGTGAGTTAACTATGACATTCATGAGATTAATCGCGATTAAATATTTTAATCGATTGACAGCACTAGTTTTTAGTCATCATCTTTGTTTTCCAGTCATTACTGAACCCAAACAGAACATGCTCTTAATAGTTTGCCAACCCATTTTCATTTTTGGGGCCCTCTGCAGCCTACTCAGTGGTTAGGGTGAACAGGTCAACAAACTGTGATTTGTTAGTCCATTCTATATTCAGCTGATATTCAGTGCTCCAATTGCTCCAAGACCAACCTTCTATTTCTTTTTTGAAGTTTTAAGAACAGCTTTGCTTAAGCAACATGCTGTATATTCTAGCTTGTTAGAGGCTTTATTGTGAAAATTATTGGCGCTACTGAAATTGGCGTTAAATAAAGTTCTGATTTGACTGTTGCTTAGAAGGATCTTTGTATCTTTCTTCCCTTTCAATTAATAATAAAAATCAGTTTGAACTATTGTGCAGTGTTTTGTTCTCCATGTATAAAACATTACTTTTGTAAAAAAAAAAAAAAAAAAACTCTATTTGTAAAGAGGACTTTTACAAACCAAAAGCATAAAAAACATTTTAAACTATAGACTGTAACAAATAAACTTTTATGAAAGGCACTTTTTTTTTTTTTTAAGATTATTTTTGGGCTTTTTGATCTTACCTTCATTGACAGCTAAGAGTGACAGGAAGGTGAGAAAGGGGGAATGACATGCAGCAAAGGGCACGGAATCGTACCCTGGGCCACTCCAGCAAGGCCTGAGTCTCTGTATGTGGGTTCCAGTATATCATTATACAGCAAATACAAAATAATCAAGGTGGTGTTTTTATATATTTTTATATGTGTATAAACTAATTAACTAATTCTGTTAGGTCACAAATATAACTTGAGCCCAACACCTTCAAACTACATATAACGTCTTATTGTAAGCAGGAAATTGTAACAGAAATCTGACAGAAACCAGCAATACACCACCTAAACAAGTACAGAGGTTCACTGTTGTATTGATAATATTTATCAGAATTACAATTAATTACAATATATTACAGCAATGTACAAGTGATTAGTGCAAAAAGAAAACTTGTAGAAAAAACAAGATTTTATTTAATATTCAAACTCCAAAAAGTCAGTAACACAGCCCTTCAGTCACAAACTCAGCCTTTAGTCTCTGCAAATTGTGCACATATTTTGACAGCAAATGTTCGCAAATGTTCACATGCCTTCTGACATATGTAACCATGTGTTTCTCAGATAAAAACTCCTGATGTTGGCTTTTTTTTATTATATAAGAACAATTGCATACCCATGTGTACATTAGTACCTCTTACCTCATAGACAAAGAGCATTGTTTCAGCTGGATGCCAGTGCATATTGGACACTACCACACATTTGTTAGTTTGTAACTTTGATATTTTGGAAGCCAACATCAATATCTTTATCTGTGAGGACATACATCTCTGTTCAAAATCAAAAAGATGTGTAATGAAACAACGAGAGAATGCTGTGTGTGTAGCATTATCAGTATTATCTGCATTATTTGCATACACAGTATGTGAGTGCATGCTTAATTTGAATGGATTAGCCCTTCTGTGTGGATGTGGCTATGTGTATCTGCATGTGCAGGGTCCATGATAGTCAGAACCTTACTTCACTGACTTTACTGAGTCCCATTCTGTATCCCAAAACACCACCGTAACTGAATTCTCCATAGTAGCGAAATATACCCCCAAACAAGCTTCATTAGCTCATCAAAGTTCATCGTGTCTCTTTGTTAAATCTTCACCATAATTGGTTGCCTGGCTGCCCACAAACATGTTCCAGTTGGCCAGAATCTCCTTCGTGGTTATTTTCTCGTCCTGTGGTTTGGTCACCAGATTCCATCCAACATTGGTTTATTGGTTTATGAATGAAAGCCGTGTGTGTGAAGGGGGTGGAGGGGGGAGGGGGTGGCACACAGAGAGAAGCTTGTTAGTAATTAATAATGAGATATCCCACAATTATCCCACAGTTATCCCAATTTACACCAATTACAGAAAAGGGATGGACTGCCAAGTTAGTGTCTGTCTGTTAGTACTACATTATTATATTGCTGTGCAGCAATGTGCATAATGTGGCTCACTCGTGTTTTAAGACAACAATGGACCTTTATGGCACAAAGTAAAAGATAGACAATACTTGTTATGTCTGCTCATTGTTGGTTTGGTTTTGCACAGCATTTGTTGACATTACGTATAAGTGTAGAATATAACCGGCTTTATCCTTTAAGTTTATATATTTTACTGACTTTGTTCCAGCAAACTGGTCTCTTCCATTCATCTCTCAAGCTAGCCTTTGACCTTTGTCATTTTCAATACATATTGCAGTTGCAATTTAAAACTCAGCTGTAAACCTTTGAATGTAATAGATGGAAAGTACAACATTCATCTTTTTTTAAACATTTGTTAAATTCTTAATAAAGTACTACATGTATTGGCAGTTAGCATGGTTTTTAATGTCGGCCAGAAGGCGGGAAATCCTAAAAACTTAAACTAGTATTTGGTATTGGATGGTTAATATGGAAGTGTGGTTCAGCTTTTGTGGTGTGTTAAAGATAGCACTTGTGTGTAGCAGCCAATAATGTAATAACTTATTACATTATTAGCAAAATATTATTACCTTATTGGTTCAAAAACGTTATTATATTACTGGCATGTTATTACATTATTGGCTTTATTACATTTAAAATGGCCAAAATTATTACGTTATTGGCAGGTATTACATTATTGGTTGCTACACACGTGTATGGCAGAGGGTTTGAGCAGTGGCAGGTCTACCTTGTCAGTGTCTGTCTCATGGATCAAGTGTTTGGCTTCGTTGTCAGCATGGTCAACCTCTCCTGGCAGAATCCAGTGGGACACCTCACCTGCATCTAGGTAGCCGTCCTGCATAACACACAACTGTATTACTGAGGAACTGTAAGAACAGAGACACAATAATAGATCCAGCTGAAAGCTGAGGAAGAACCAGCAGTCAATGATTACAGGAAAGAAAACCCCAATCATGACTTTTGCTAGTTCTATCACGTTTATTATCAGTTCTGCTGTTGAGGTTGCTCCCTCTGTGAGACATGGTGTCACCAGCTGCTACTTCACATCTCTCAACAATGAGCTTCACCTGGAGTTTTTCTAGAGTCAGTGTTTCCCCTATATTCATTCAGTAGCGGCGCAGCGCCACTGCTAGATTACGAGCGCCGCTGCTGAAATTTCACAAGATCATTAATATCAATGCGCCACTTATGATTTTTACTCGCACTGTGTGAGCGCAACAACACACAACGTTATTTTGGACTTGTTTTGAGTCATTAACTAGCGCAGCAAATCATGTCGGACCCTCTTCTCATTCTTCAAAGGACATCTCGTAAAAGTTAATGTTCAAGTTTATACACGTTAGAGTAGTGAGTAGCGTAGGTAGAGTAACGTTAGCGTAACATAGAGTAGCGTAGCTCCTTATGGCAGTGTGCAACAAGTGAGCGAGCAGAGAAAGTGACAGTGAAGTGGTAAAAGTGAACGGAGCAGCAACAGCAGAGAGAGAAATTAGCAGAAAATGTAGTTTGTCAGTTAATAAATGCTACAGCCTCTCAAGCTAACGCTAACAGTACATTTTTTAGCTGCTAAGTAGCGCTTCCTACATTAATTAGCTGCTTGTCATTACTACCTGTGTGAGTCCAGAGGAGCAGAGAGAGGAGTGAAGAGAGGAGCAGAGAGAGGGGCGAGGAAAGATGCAAGGAGAGGTACAAGGAGCAGGACCTAGAGAGTTTTCCACACTGAATATAGTTCATCTTAAAATTCATTATTAATTGATTTCTGGCCTCACCCTCATGATTTGTATTTGTTGTATTTCTATAAGACTGACCTGAGAACAGACTACAGGGAGAGCATCTGGCCACTTGCATACCTGTGAGCATCAATGGCACTGCTGAGCTCCACTACAGAAGAGGATGGATGGATATATATATATTAATTGAAACTATTCTCACTCGCATGAATACAGGTCGACGTCGTATCCTCATGGACACGGACATAGCAGCACCGCTGCTGAAAAAAATTCTAGGGGAAACACTGAGAGTGCACATGCAAAAACATGGACACCGCTACATGGTAAAAGGTAAATGGACTGTACTTATTTAGCGCCTTTCTAGTCTTTTCTACATGTTAGTTCCACAAAATTTAAGAGATTTCTTTGTATTATGATAACAACAGGTGGATTAAACCTTGGACTTATATATTTCCGTCAGAGATAAAAGAGAAAGCAGTCCAAAAGAATTTATCTTCAAAAATCTTATGCTGGACTGTGGTTTAAAAATGCATAAACTGATTTTATTTTTTATTTATTCTTTGGCCACTTGGGGGCAGCAAAAACCAGTTGTGAACACAATATTGGCACCTTTTAAGTTGATATGGTGAACTTGAGTTGTTTGTTTCCACCTGATGAATACAAATCCTACATACACTGTCTTGTAGCTCTGGTTTAGTCTAAACTCCTGCAGGAAATGTCAGCTTTTTAGCTGTTAAATGCCTAGTTCATTAATCACCACACAGATGTTAGCTATGAGTTTCTCCCCCTGCCCAAGTTCTCACTCTAAGTCGGCGTTCAGACAGGGACAGGCAAACCGGACGCCGGTGGTGTTTTTCAATTCATTTCAGTGGGGGTTGTGTGTTTCTGTGCCGGCAGCCCGCAACGCAGGGGTTGCCGCAAAAAACATCGCCGGCGACCGGCAAGAGAAGTTGAGCCAGATTCAACTTTTGGGAAAATGGAGCCCCACGTCACGCTCCGGCCGCCAATCAGACACTCAGATCGGTCAAACCTCCACAGACAGCCTGAAATGTCTCTGAAGCAGAGACTATCCAGGTGGATTCACGGACTAAACTCTGATAATCTACCTGTGTGTGTGTTCTCACTTTGTTTATTTCATGTACCAGCTTCTAAATCTGAGTCTGACTCGCAATTTACGCCGCAAAATATAATGACACGAAGAAGTTTAATTTGATTTGTGTCTGATGATTAGAGAGAGAGAGAGAGAGAGAGAGAGAGAGAGAGAGCACTTTGGTAGAGAGACATAGAGTAACAACACAGAGAGCGAGCGCCGGCCTCGATAAAGCTGTTATTAATCAGCGAAATAAAAAGTTATTTCCTGATTGTTTCACAGCGGTTACATTCAGCAGGTATAGACACGCCCACAGCAACCCACCTCAGCTCCCCTCACCCCCCCACCACCGCACTCCCCCACCACCGGTTGCTGGTTTCCCTGTCCCTGTCTGAACGTGGCCTAACCTGGGACTGAAACAATCAATGTTGTTGAGAAAGTAATTGATTAAACATTCTGATTCTGAATAGCTGAGCACCTTTTACCTTGTTGGCATCTCTGAACTCTGAGAAATGTTTCCTCTCTGTCTTAACCCAGTCAGGCTCACTCTCCCCGTTCTCCGGTGTGTACATGTCACCTGTGGAGCAGCAGTACACACATTTAGCACACATCACCTCCAGAGTGTTAAAAGATAAAATTGGAGTCACATACCAATGTATTCATCTATGTTGATCTTGCCATCCTTGTTCTTATCAATGTCTTCCACAGTTTCCTAAGCAACAAAATGAATAAAGAAAAAAAATGCATTTAAACATGTCCACCAGACACACAGCAAGCAGTATAAGTACATAAGTACAAGCAGTATAAACACATTAACAGTTCATTAATATGTGGTGACAGATGCTTTGTACTTTTTTTATTATAAATTTATTTTATTTATTTAGTCTGGTGATCTTGTGGTCATAATACGATTCTGCAGCTCAGCAGCTATGCTATGACTGCTCAACAACACAAGCTGTGATCTGATTTTCTACCTGTTTCTGCAACAGAAACAACAGAAAGATATGTGTGAACTATATCATGAATTAAGTTGCATTTAACAGTTCACAGAATAAATGCAGATTTCGTAATCTGTGTGCATGTTTACATGGATTCTACATGAATATTTTTTCTACCATTTGCCCTGTGGGACGCTCTCTGCCAAGGGGAGCGATCCCCGCTCTCACTGCTCAAAGACTGGAAAGGTGAACTGACAGCTGGTGGGGTGTCAATCCACCTCCTTGCCACGGCCGAGGTGCCCTTGAGCAAGGCACCGTACCCCCCAACAACCTCCCTGGGCGCTGCGAATCGCTGCCCACCGCTCCAGTCTGTGTGTATTAGGTATCTGCCACTATGTGTGATCCTGTGCATGTGTGTTCCGACAGGTGCCAACTGGATGGGTCAAATGCGGAAAAATAATTTCACGTGTACGTGATTCATTTAGTTTCTAAAACAAGAAAAAATAAAAAAGATGGAAACCAGACTAAAAGATGCTCTCAGACAGTAAATGGTTTCTGTAGCCTAGCAACTGGTGTTTCGATATTTTTAGTGGCAGCATGGTGCAATGCAGCTATGGTGGCTACCTCCGATTTGAGCAGCCTGTACACCATAGGCAGACAGTTACTTGTTGTTGGAGGTTGGAAGTATTTTAAAACCCTACAGGACATGGTCACAATGGCAATGCTAACATACCTGCAGGTAGCAGGTATGAGCACAACGTACCTTATGATATTTACCATCTTAATTTAGTGTCAGCATGCTAACATTTACTAATCATTACTAAAGGCTAAGTATAACAGGGGCTGATGTCAGGACCAAATTGATGGATTGAGCAATGACATTGCAGAACCGCGTAGCTAAAATACTTGTCTAATACTAATATCTTTTAAATTCCTGGTGGTAAGAGAGTAGATTCTACCTGCACAACCAAATCTCTCATGTAATCAAACTCCTCAGGGTGAAGGAAGGCAGTGAACTCCTCACGTGTGGCAATACCATCACCATCCCTGTCAGCTGTCTTGAAGCGCCTTTCGTCCCTCGTGAGCATGGACTTATAGGTGGCCTTGTCTTCAACGTCATCAAACTCCTCATCTGAAAATAAAGCTTTAATATTCAGCACTACATTCATTCTAGTGTTCATTATAGACAGTTCCTGAAATATTTCCAGACAGCCATCTGTTGAAACAGATACACATCTATTCCTAAAAAGGGTTTGAGGGTTTTGTGTTGACTTTATTATTAAATCCATGACAAGCGAGCATGCTAGTGAAGATCATACTAAAGATCCAGACAACAAATAAATTGATTTAGGTGATTTTGTTTTAAAAACTTTTTTTCCAGTTGAGCCTAAATGTTCATTCTTGACCTTGGGATAAGCATGAATGACCAAATAATCTCAACTCAATGTTGTCTGTTCAATAATGAGTGTAGCTTTAAAAATGGCACTTAGGAGATGCCAAAAGGAAACCTCCAAGTCAATTAATTTGTTGTGATAGCTGACACAATGGCAGCACTAAAATCAGTGTCTAATGTCACAAAGAAGCAGGTAGAAAAGAAAATAAGACTGTAAAGGAAGAAATAAATGAAGAACTAGTGAAAGAAATTACCCAGATAGTAGCCGTAGGTGGTGTTTTTGTACTCCTCCCAGCCTATCTTGCCGTCTTGGTTCTTGTCATAATCATTCCAGTGTTTGTTCACATTCTCCTCAATGTACCTCCTCTGCCGGTGTTTGATCCAATAGTGCAGCTCTGCATGAGTGACGTAGCCATCCTTGTCAGTGTCAATGCGGTCCACAATCTTCCTGTGGGGAGAGATGGGGTTAAGGTTACTGATAAGGCTGACTGAAATGAAACTGCTTCCTCAATCCTTTTGGGAAGAGAACCTCAAATTCTTACCTACACATAGTAATAACATATGTAGTCCAAAATAAAATAAAATAAAAAACTGATGAATTAATACAAACAAATAAGTACACAACTTTAAGTGTTAGAAGCAGCGATTTTTTTTTTTATAACTGTTGCTAAGGCAGATTGGGGCAGCAGTGTATAGTTTATAAAGAGTATGCCCAGGGTCAGTAACACCTACGCCAATTTGTCTTTGCTCTCCTCAGGGGTCAGCTGGTCAAAGGTCTTGGCCTCCTCTTTGCCCAGGAAGGCTTCATGGTCATACTGGAAGCCGTGAGCATCATTGTGGATGTGATCACTCAGATCAGCATTGTGATGGATGCGCTTCTCCTGAGCGGGAACAGCAAAGGCAACACCAGCCAGGATGCAGAGGGATGCTAATGACTTCAGCAGCATCATGACTGACTGTTGGGGGATTAGCTGGAAACAAATTGCAGAGGTGAGCAAAGCAGAAGAGATTAGAACTTTAACGTAAAAGACTACAGCACCCCCCAGAGGTCAGAGTCTCAAAGTGAGGTAATACAGACAGAAATGTCTCCTTCTCTCCTTCTGACTGTACAGGTCATTCAGATTCATCTGGGTTTTACTTATAACAACCAGCTTGTCCAATAGTCTTCTGAAGAGATTAAATTGTTTGTGCATTTATTAATATAAGTTTAAATATGTTTGGTATTTTCATTTACTCAAACGGCAATCAGAACTTTACCAAGATATTTGAAACTTTATACGACTTCAACTCGTTCAAGTACAGCACACCCTGTTCAATCCAACTTGGCACAAATAATAATTTTTTGTAGTCTTACCTATATTATTCTTATGTCATAATTTTGCACCTATCCATGAATGCTGCTGCACGAAAAGTGTCTTTCTTTCTTTCTTTCTTTCTTTCTTTTCAGAAGATAGAGAATATAAGGACTACCCCCTCGTGTATGCTCCCTGGAATAATTTGATGTAGACTATTACTAAGACGTAGTCTTAGTTCTATGAAAGAACAGCATAAGATAAATGGAAAGATATTAGACATGTAATAAAAATATTTGCACCATCTCAGCACAGATGCACACATTTGTTTTACTGAGACAGTGACTCTCTGCGGGGGAGATACAAAAGATACAATCTGTTATACACAGAGTCAATCACCATGAACCCCAAGACTACTTTACTGTTACAGGATGCTTGTCATCAATTCACAGAAATACTGTTACAGTGAGAGTGAGCATGTAGGGTGTTATTTCAGCCTAGCCCAGCAGTCTAAATCAATCCCATTATTAAACATACTTTCAGACCGTTTCCTCCATGTTGCTAGAAGTTCATCACCTAAGCTCCATACAGGGATAACAGCCGAGTCTCTAAAGCTTGAACACATGTTATACGCCAGTGTTCTTCTAATACAACTTTAATTTGAAATAAAGAACTCACCAGTTTCTCGGCGGCTTCTCGCGACACCTCCCTTTGTAGTATGTGAACACTAGAGAAGTCCGCGTTGGCACTCTGTACCTTTAAATAACAATGTCAGGGAGGAGGTGGGCCTTGTTGTTCAGCTAACCAATCACCAACGCCCTAATGGGTATTCTAACCAATAGAAAGTTGTAGTAGTAGGATGATAAATTCTTATTGGCTGCTAACCGCCACGTTGTCACGCAATAGCGCACCACTTTGACGGGAATAATTATGTATGGTCACATTACACTTCCGCCCTGTGAGTATTCACTCCGTTTCAAATTCAGATGTGTTGGTACGCACACACACACACACACACACACACACACACACACACACACATTAACCACATCTAAGCAGGTCAGAGTACACCTCGGGCTGCCAATAGAAACGCTGACGCACTTTGTCGTGGAAATTGACGCATAATATTAAGTAAAAAGAAAACACATAAGTGGTCAATCATGTACATAGATATTAACTAAGGTATAGGGCTGTTTTTATGTGAATCAGACTCAGATTTATTGCCAAGTAGGTTTGCACTTACAAGGAATTTGACTTGTAGTTGGTGCAGAATAAACATTAAAAAAAATATAGGAAGATAAAAAATGAAGTGTTAAAAAAACAATATAAATATATATAAACAACATCTTCTAAAACAAAAGAGCTGTTGTGCAGAAATGTGCAAGTATATGAGTGGTAAAAAGAGTGAGAGTTCACAGTATATTCACAGAATATTATAAATGTGTAGGTATACAACAGGATGGACCACAGCCTCCTGCTAGAGGTGTCGAGTGTCTCAAAGAGTTTGTGTCCAGGGTGGGAGGGATCAGCCACAATCTTTCCTGCACGCCTCAGAGCCCTGGAGGTGTACAGGTCCTGGAACAACGGCAGATTGCAGCCAATCACCTTCTCAACAGACTGAATAACACACTACAGTCTGCCCTTGTCCTTGGCGGTGGCAGCAGCATACCAGATGGTGATGGTGTTGAAGGTAGAGCTGAAATCCACAATCCTGGTGCAGGTTCCTGTGAAGTCCAGGTGCTGTAGAATGTAGTGAAGGGCCATGTTAACTGTATTGTCTACAGAGCTGTTGGCTCTGTATGGACACTGCAGGGGGTCCAGGAGGGGGTTGGTTATGTCTTTGAGGTGTGAAAGCACAAGGTGCTCAAAGGACTTCATAACCACAGAGGTCAGGGCGACAGGTCTGAAGTCGTTAAGTCCTGTGGTCCTTGGCTTCTTGGTAACAGGAATGATTGTTGAGGTCTTGAAGCAGGCTGGCACATGACATGGCTCCAGTGAGGTGTTGAAAAAGTGCTTCAAGGTGGATGGGGAGACAGAATCCTCCTGAAGAGCTTGTTGACGTCCCTCTCTTGGATGGAGAGAGTCATCACTGAGGTGGGTGAGGAGTTGGAGGGGGGGACCTTTATGGAGGTGCCCAGGCCCCTGCTAAGCTGGGGGAGGTGGAGCTGATGCACTGGAGCTGGTGAAGGGTGTCATGGGGGATGGTTACAGGACTGTCCTTTTGTCTTTTAAAGCGGCAGTAGAACTCATTCAGGTTGTTGGCACCTTGCATGGCAACCAGTGCCATCAGTGTGTGAATGTGTGTGAATGGGTGAATGAGATACGTACTGTAAAGCGCTTTGAGTGGTCAGAAGACTAGAAAGGCGCTATTACATTTATGGCCATTTGTAAAAGTTTTTGGCCAGGTGTCAGACAGCACACACCGGGCAAGCAAGTGAAAGGTGGCTGCTTTGAAAATTCTAAATTCTCTCTAAATAAAATTTGTGTTGCTTACTTTGTTTGCAGATTTCCACTGGTCTAATGTCAATTCCTTGTCTTACTTGGCCTAAGCAGTTCACGTCTTCTTGTTGGTTTCCCTCATTAGTGGTTTCTTTGCAGCAATTCAACCACGAAGGCCTGATTCACACAGTCTCCTCTGAACAGTTGATGTTGAGATGTGTCTGCTACTTGAACTGTGTGAAGCATTTATGTGGGTTAAAACACTGCCTTGGTGCAATGTAACGGATGTTTCCAAAACGTATTAAGAATGCAAGAAATACCAAAAGTTACCTTTTGACAAGAAACACATTTGAACTGAAAAGCATTCTACTCAATGAATCCAACTGCATGTGCAAAGCTGTCATCAAAGCAAAATGGACTTTAAAGAATTATTTCGTTCTATATAAAGTCAATGTTAATTCATGTAAATGTAGATAATAAAAATAAAGCAAAACCACTGAATGAGAAGGTGTGTCCAAACTTGGACTGGTATATGGCTTGTGTTACAAACTGCAGGTATTGCAGGTGCATTCCCCCTCCTCACCGCAATAAGATCCACCTGTAGTTCAGTGTACCTTCAGTCCCCCCTACATTATAAATAGAGGACTGGACTTAACTTCCTCTTTGTCCTCAAACGTTTCACTCTGATGAGTGTTTGTCAATGTAAGTAGGAATTTGTTGTTATATTTGTCTGTTGACATGTAGGTTAGAATTCTTTTATGCAGTTTATCAAATATTAGAATTTTAGATTAGATTATTTGAACCATTTTTGGTACTTTCATTTGTATATATTTAACAAGAATAGATTCATGATTTGTTTGTGATCTGTCTCTTTTGTTCTAAATGATGGCAATCCTCCTAACAAGACTTACACATTTCCTCAAATAAATAAATGGCAAAAAGGCAACACATGTTTCCTGGTGGTTTGTGGCTTCAGTTAGAACTTTTGTATTCACAATAGCTGGAATATTTAAACCATGGCAGGAAACTCTATAAATATTAGTAGTAGTATTAGAAGTAGTATTAGTTATTTAAGGTGATCCAATGTGCGTTTAAATTTTTGCCCTTCCCTCTCACAGTCCAAAGACATGAACCTTAACAGGTTAATTGGTGACCCTAAATTGTCCGTAGGTGTGAATGTGAGTGTGAATGTTTGTTAGTCTCTATGTGCCCTGTGATGAGCTGGTGACTTGTCCAGGGTGTACCCCGCCTCTCACCCAGTGTCAGCTGGAATAGGCTCCAGCCCCCCCGCGACCCTAGTGAGGATAAGCGGTTACAGATAATGTATGTATGTATAGCATATGTATAGCATACAATTCAACAAGTATAAAATTGTGATAGAGACTGCCTATTGTGTTTTCTTAATTTTGATTGGAGAGCAGCCAGGATGCAAGTATTTCATTGTTTAGAATGCACTGATTGCATATGACAATGATTTCATTTTTTTTAAATCACTCAATCATAATTAATTAGTTACAAAGTTCTTCACAGGCCAGGAAATTATTGGCAAGCATCATCAAAAGAGTAAGAATCCTCTAGGTCAGGTACTTTCGAAATCTTGTGTGTAGTGAGTAGAAATGGTAAATGGACTGTACTTATATAGCGCCTTTCTAGTCTTCCGACCACTCAAAGTGCTTTTACAGTACATATCTCATTCACCCATTCATACACATTCACACACCGATGGCACAGCCTTCGGGAGCAATTTGGGGTTCAGTATCTTGCCCAAGGACACTTCAACATGCAGACTGGAGAGCAGGGGATTGAACCGCTGATCATCCGATTAGTGGACAACCTGTTTTACCTCTGATTACCTCTGTTTTACCTTTACCATTCTCTACCAGCAAAGTAATTCATTCATTTTGTCACTTCTGTTCCCAAAATTACCTTTCACACTCAAGAAATAAGAACTCTACTAAGTTACTCAAAACTAGATTTATTTATCACACGACATAGACAACAGTTAGAAACATCTAAAATTACATCAATAATCGTCTATCTTAGATCACAAGTGCAAATAGTTAATGTTGAATTGTTTAAAGATCATCACAGATACTAACAAGTACTGACTGACAGACTGACAGACTGGCACTGTTGTCATCACCATTGTATTGCTCAACCTCAACACCTACAACTGAACCCTACTTAATTCATTAAAATGTGTGCTTAGGACTGAATGTAATTCACATGAGACAAAGTGACACTGTTTTCTATGTATAACAAACATATATATATGGTTCCCCAGGTAAAAAAGCATTATATTATGGGATTACACATAATTTATTGCTGCTGACGTGATGCAGAAACTTTAGCAAGCAAGATTTGTGTGGATGGACTGCTTTTGATCAAATTTTTGTGAAACATGAAAATGAAAATAAACATGTTTTCAGACATGTGACAACTGATATGAAGCTGTTGTTCAAAAGGACAGTGAATGTGCTCAGCATTTTTGTTGAATTAAGGTTACCAACGCATGCTCTTATTTGAGGCAGTAAAAAAAAAAAAAAAAAAAAAAAAAAAAAAGCACATTTAAGCACATTTTCATGATCCATTTAAGACTCACATTTTTTTCATAACATTTCAAGCTGAAAAGTCATTTTCTTTTAAGAGCAACACAACAGTCAGAATCATTACATTTCTAATGGACGGCATTAAATGACATGCAGGCTGGTATCTTAGCTTTACTGTGTGTTCCTACAGAGAGTCATCACTAAAACAATTCTGCCTGCCTTCTTAAAATAAGAACTCATACTAACTATAATCACTTCAGTGACTGAGAGTCAGGTAGTGGGTTGATGTTGGCACATGAGCAATAAAAGAAACTGTACATAACACTTTGTTCTGAGCCATTAAGAGAGGTCAACAAGGAGTTTTATTTACATTTATCTCATGCTGTGCTGTTCATCTGTTAAAGGAACAGACCCACATTTTTATTCTGATCACAGACCACTGAACCTGAGACAGTAAAGGGTGTGAAACAGAAGGTGCTGAATTTGACATAATGGACAATCTGTCATGACTTCTTTCAGAGTACTGCTATTCAAGTTGATATCTCTCTCTCTCTCTCTCTCTCTCTCTCTCAATGACTCATATATATATATATATATATATATATATATATATGAGTCATTGCAGTCATTTCAATAGATTTATTTTACAGAAACATAGAAATTCCATTAAATTGCTGCAACAGTACCCACTAGAACCTGTTCTGAATGGTTTTTCAGGTGTTTCAGGTATATCATCATTATTTCTGGCTAAGGCGATAAAGATCACTGCCTGGAGTTTCCCTTCTTCCATTCTGGATTGACAAAAGCTCATATTTTGTCAGTCAGGTTCCTTCAGGGTTGAGATTTATTTGTGCTGGTTCAACACATCATTGAAGATGTTAAGGAAGAGGTGAACATGGTACTCCTTAAAAACCAGTGCTGGACGGAAACGGATTGATCGATCCCCACAGCCTCCCAGGAGGACACCTGTCAAAGTCAAACACTGTTACTAGATATCCATACACTTCAATGACAATCAATTATCTGGATCTCTGGACCAGAATTACTAAGAACTTGATGAGATTAACATACATTGATATTGACAGAGATACAGGCAAAGGCCTGTATACACTGCAGTTTTTCCATGTGACACACCTGGCATATACAGGTCTGCTATATTTTGAGGAAAAAGCAGGATTCTCATACGTATTAATATTGCTAATATAATATCATGAAAAAAGGTGGTTCTGTGCTCTTAACTTGTGCACAGGGAAACAGCAGAAATTTAATTTCTAATAATGTGACACGTAGCATGAAGATTCTGCTGCCACCAAGATGATGAGGATCAGATGCAGGTGGGTCCAGCAGAAGACTGTCAATTGCTTCCAGAGGAGGAAAATAAAGGTATTGGACTGGCACGTCTATCCACCTGGCAAACGTTTGCTCTCTGGTCAACAAGATGGACCAACTGCTGCTCCTCAACACAACAAACTCGGAGTTCGACAGATCTGCTGCCTTGTGTTGCCACCGAAACCTGGCTCACTGAGCACATCTTGGACACCTCACTTCACCTGCTGGGATTCCAACTCCACTGAGTGGACCGTGTAACGATGAGAGGCGAAAAAAAAAACATATATATATACCATTCTATATATATATATATATATATATATATATATATATATATATATATATATATGAATGGTGATGTCAGCAGGAATGCCTTTTCCCTATTGCCTTCCCCATTGCTTTTTCACATTCCCGGGACTTACACACACTCCAAGTGGTTGTTGTCTGCAATTTGGTCTCAGGGGGTAGTAAGAAGCCCATTACACCCAAACATTAGCCATCCAAAGAGTCATTCAACAGACGTGTAAATGTGCATCCCTAATCTACATTCTACTTTACATATTTAACAAATAAATATAGTAGAGTCATTTTTATGCTAGGAGTCCAGAAAATGAATGGCAACCCCTAAATAAGAGAAAAAGAATGAATGGTAATGCACTTCATACCTTTGTCTCTGGCCTTGAGCAGAATGCTGTTGCGTGTTGCATCATCACAGATATCAATGGCACAGAAGGTCCCTTGTCCTCGAGCCCGGCTCAATATGCCTGGGTACTGAGCCTGGGGACCAGAAGTTTACCTCACATATTTGATGCCTCATAATGGTAAATGGCAAATGGACTGCACTTTTATAGTGCATTGCTAGTCTATACATTGTACAGTATTAATGGCGTCTTCACAAATCTGAATGTTATCCATCATGCCATGTGCGCTAATATTGTCTTGTATTGTTTTAAATTAAATATGAGGTTTCAATGTTGCACATCATCACATTTGGTTTCTATTTACATTTTAGACAGCATGCCAATCTTTTTGGAAATGATATTGTACATTTATTCTAAATCATTGCTTTCTGTTGCAGTTTAGGTTGCTCATCACAATTTACTGCAACATACACGCTATGACGGCATGCTCCATGTATGTGTATGTGTAGTTAAGCAACTACGCCTATATTGCCTGTAAAATACAGAGAAGCAAGGCTGCTTGTGACCATAAATTATACCAAAAACATATATTCTGATCTACCTATCACCCTCCCTGGTTTCATCAAGTACCCATAAAAGAGCGAGAGGTATATAATATCATCATATTGCTCAACAACCTCCAAACACAATACTTTTTACTTACTTACTTTACTTTTTTACGTTTTTGAAGACTGATTCTTGAGACTAGAAAAGATGAAAAGCCTGTCATAATAAACTAGCCTTTGGTCAAGATGAGGTCATGGGGTGTAAGTTCATATTGTATTGTTTATGCGGTTACATTTATGCTTAATTGTAGTGGGTAACTTACATTTAGACAGTCTGAACCCCAGGCAAAACGTTTCCAAAGGTTTGAGCATAATAAAACCAACTACACTATTACATCTGCATTCGGACACACACACACACACGGACCTGTAGCTCATAAAGGCCATTTAGCAAGGCTTTCCCAGAACGGGTCACCTCCTCCAGAAGGTTTTCTCTGCGAATCACATTGAGAACCTCGGCCAGGAGCAAGTTCTTTGATGGGTCACCCATCCACGTGTTAAAGATCCGGTATGGCTGAATAAAGTTGATACAGAGAGATACACAAGCAAACACACCTATAAGTGAAAAATGACCTTGATCTTATAAACATCTTTCAACACTGAAATGGTGACAGTCAAATGACAAAACACTCCAGTACCCTAAAATTTGAAATTTTGAAAGACATTACTGTGGTCATGCATGATAAATCGTTTATATTGGACCATGTAAATATATCCCATATAAAACCTTACTAATATGACCAATGAATTCCATTCCAATCACAAACCTTATCAGCCTGTAACTCATCCCTGTGGTAGTAGCCACCAGTCAGAAGCTTCTTGCTGAAGGAGACAATGTCAGCAGGGTCATCCATGCCCCAGTGCTCATGGGCCCAAAACTTTCCTGTGCTCCCTCCACCAGTCTGCACTTCATCCACGTGGAAAGCACAGCCATGCTGGGGAGATAAAAGGTAAAGACACTGAGACATGGGAAAGAAAATAAAGAAAAGGAAACCACTAATTACCACTACATGTACAGTACAGACCAAAAGTTTGGACACACTTTCCCATTCTCTTAAATGAGAAAGTGTGTCCAAACTTTTGGTCTGTACTGTACATTTAACAAGAAATCTAAAGGCTTGTATTAAAAATACAGTCTTCCATAACAACAGTTTCTTTGAGGATTTTCAGTCAGGATTTAGAGTGCATCATAGCACAGAGACAGCACTAGTAAAAGTTTGTTCTCAGTTTGTACATGTTAATAATTAATTCAAAATGCAAGGTGGAGTTCCACAAGGTTCTGTGCTTGGACCGGTTCTAAAAATAAAATAATAATAATAAAATACCCAAGTTCTTTGGTCCCAAACACCTCCAAAACTCTTTATCTAGGGAGATAGTTATTTAGATGGGATCACCCTGGCCTCCAGCTCCACCATAAAGGATCTCAGAGTTATCTTTGATCAGGATATTTCCTTGAATGTTCACATTAAACAAAATGCCTTTTTTCACCTAGGTAACATTGCAAAAATCAGGCATATCCTGCCTCAAACAGATACAGAAAAACTAGTTCATGCATTTGTTACTTCCAGGCTGGATTATTTTCAGGGTGTCCTAATAATATTAAGACTCTGCAGTTGATCCAGAACGCTGCAGCATGTGTATTGACAGGAACCAAGATCAGAGATCATATTTCTCCCATTTTGGCTTCTCTACATTGGACACCAGTAAAACTGAAAATAGAATTTAAAATACTTCTCCTTCCCTACAAAACTCTTCATGGTCAGCTGACATCATAAATGCTCATGGTACCCTATTACCCCACTAGAATGCTCTCAGAATACAGGATACCTTGTGGTTAAAAGCCTCAAGCTCTTCTCCTGTGGAACCAGTTCCCAGTTTGGGTTCTGCGGGTAGACACCCTCTGTAACTGTCCTAGAGACAGTTTTATAGGATTGTTTACATTATTTGTTGAAAGGATAATATTTAACAGTAATATGTACTATTTGAATTGTTAATTAGATATTTAGAGCCTCAGTAGCCACAGTAATAGTAATAGAGTAATTGGTCACATGATCAGAGTTTGTTTGCCTAACACCCCAGCTGTAGCAATTCTTACTTTGTTTCCCAGCATGCACTGGTTGTTGGTTGCTATGGTTGCAATTAAACTAGCGACGCGGAGCGGCTGAAACTGCGTTAAAAAGAGATAAACGTATTTTCTAGGGGCATAACCTTTTATTTATTTATTCTGCATGTGGTCCAGGAGGCGCACACGGTAATTATATTTCAGTTAGTTATAATATGAAGTTTTATTTGTTTGATATTTAACGATGTAAATGTTTCTGTGATTTTGTGTGAGATTACTTTCTGTTATGTTAACATGTTTGAGCAACGGACACTAGCACATTAATCTGAAACTGTTTGTATTTATATTTCTTTGTAGTTTTCACGGTGTTTGATGATCAGAGAGGGAGAGAGGGAGAGAAATAAAACGTCAAAAGACATCTGTATGATTCGTGGCCATCCTTGCATTGGACCAGTGTAGTTACACCCTCTCTACATATAACAGTAGTCTTATGATGTTCCTTCTTGATAGAGCTAGTCAGGTTCAGGTGAGTCCTGAACCATCCCTTAGTTATACTGCTATAGGCTCAGACTGGTCGTCCATCATGAGCTGGGTTGGTTCTACTCAAGGTTTCTACCCCTTAAAGGAGGTTTTACCTTTCCCTGGGTCTCTATAAATAATATTACATCTATATCTTCTCTATATGGAAAAGATCTATTACAATATAACGTAATACTAAATGAAAGATAATGCAACAAAATTGTAAGATTGTTACAGGGATAACTGGATTAAACCATAGAAGTAGCACAATTACATATTAATATATAGGCCATGTAACAATGTATTGAAGATGTTAACTATACTACTTAAGTTATTTGAAAAGACCAATGTAATTGGTAAACCCGCCTTTTTGCACCTGCAGTGCATTCTGTAACCATCTTCCAGCAGGCTGGTGACTTGTATGCAGTGCAAGACATGTTGATCACATTCACTGAATTACACACAGAGTTCTCCCTACTTAGAGATGCCATGGTCCGGTGGTGATACACATATATACAGAACAACAGTGGAAACCACTTGATAACATAAATATATGTACAGCCGACAGTAAAATGTGCACCCTAAAATAAATCATTTTTTATACATTTATATCAGAAACATATGAGTGATGAAAACTTGATACATTTCATGTTAACTTTCCAAGTTAAAATTTTAAAGGATCTGTTGCCATAGTAATGACTGTTACCTTGCGTGCAATGTTGCGGAGGCTTCTGAAGAAGTCTGGGGAGGCATGATTATCACCACCTTCAGCCTGGATTGGTTCAATTACAATCCCTGCCACTGGCTTCCCCTTTTGCCTCCACTTCACAATCAGATCCTCCACCTAGGGAAGCAAATGAGAATCCCAATATGCACACTTTTCAATTTTGCTGATTTTTTTTCTTAATACTATATAGTATAAAGATAAACACTCAAATATCCCAATACATAAACAATGTAATGTGCATCACATATACTTCCTGTGTGATGTGTATCTTATAACGCATAAACATGATACACTGCACAGGAAAAACTTGTTAATACAAGTGTGTACCTCGTCAGGTACTGCAGAGAAAATGTTGTTTTTGAAGACTAAAGGTGGACTAATATGGACTAAAGAGGAATATTTGGTTAGATAAAAACATGTTATTCATTTTGGAAATGATAACATTGATCTTTGTTCAATACATTTTGACTTTACAACGCTGTGGAGTTACTGGAAATGTTTGGATCATCCATCAGCTGTGCTGGTGAGTCACTGATATAGCGCTAGCTTAAAAATAAATGTGAAGTTCACGACTTAGGAGCCAAATCTGTCCATGAAAAAATCTCTTTTTCAGCAGATATCTTAGTCACTACAAGACTGAACTAACAAAGCAGTTTAGTGATTATATGTGCAATATTTATTCAGTTTGGGAAACTCCACAATCTCCATAAGCTTTGACAGGACTAGAAAGCGTCTCTGTTTCTAGGTCGTTACTAAGGCTCGGGCTACTTGCTGGAGTTGTGAACTGGGTTCTATTACATATAGCAGTCTACTGCTGTGACTGACTGTTTTCCAGGTATTAGACCCTGTGTATCTCCATGGAAACTGAGATCAGAATGGAAACGCCAAGTAAAGAAATATATCTTTTGAGAGCAAATTGCCCCAAAACATGAATAATAATAATTGTTGTATAATCGCAATATTACATTTGAGGGTGTGCTTTAAGTTATTATTGGTACTTCACTGACATTAACGGACCTCGGCGCAAGCCCCTTGGTCCTGATCGCATCATTGACGTGCCAACAATGACGTTAAAGCACACCCTCTCGTGTAATATTGCTTAATTTGAACATCGTCATCTAAATCATATTTATAGATGATTTACATGCTAATTATTAACCATTAAGTGTTACATATATGTGATCCTTCTATAATGTTTATAGAAGGATCACAATTTCTGAAAAGGTAATCAGAAATTGTTAATTACCTTTTGCTAGTGAAAAGGTGGTGTTTGTGCACAGTCATTTTTTGAATTTCACCAGGCCATTTGTTTAAGACAAAAACAGGAGCAGCAATTTTGAGTCACAGCAATAATTTGGTTTATTTTAATTGACCTCACATGATTCAAGAGAGGGAGGTGGGGGAGAAGTCCCCCGGCAGTCTAGTCCTATAGCAGCATAACTAAGGGATGACCTGAGCCAGCCCTAACTATAAGCTCTATCAAAAAGGAAAGTCTTAAGTCTACTAGTATTAACCATGTCTGCCTCTCGAACCCAAAATGGTAGTTTGTTCCACAGAAGAGGAGTTTGATAGCTGAAAGCTGTGGCTCCCAATCTACTTTTGGAGACTATAGGAACTACAAGGAACCCAGCATTCTGAGAGTGCAGTGTTCTAGAGGGGGAAGTAAGGTACTATGAGCTCTTTTAGATATGATGGTGCCTGACCATGAAGAGCTTTGTATGTAAGGATAAGAATTTTAAATTCTATTCTAGATTTAACAGGTAGCCAATGCAAGGAAGCATGTGTTACAATAGTCCAGCCTAGAAGTAACAAATGCATGGACTAGTTTTTCTTCATCTGCTTGAGATACGATGCGTCTGATTTTGGCGATGTTACGTAAGTGGAAGAATGCAGTCCTCGAAATTTGTTTTATGTGGACATTAAAGGACAAATCCTGATCAAAAACAACTCCAAGATTCTTTATGGTGGAGCTGGAGGCCAGGGTGATCCCATCTAAAGTAACTAAGTCTCTAGAAAGAGAGTTTCTGAGGTGTTTGGGTCCAATTACAAGTTACAGTTACAGTTTTGTCTGAATTTAACATCAGAAAATTGTAGGTCATCCAACTTTTTATATCCTTAAGGCATGCTTGGAGTTTAGTTAACTGATTGGTTTCATCAGGCTTGATCGATAAATATAAATGGGTGACATCAGCATAACAATGAAACTTAATGGAGTGATTCCTAATAATGTTCCCTAAAGGAAGCATATATAAACTGAATAGAAGTGGTCCTAGTACAGAACCTTGTGGAACTCCGTGACAAACTTTGGTGTGCATGGAGGATTCATCATTGACGTGAACAAACTGAGATCGATCTAAGAAATAAGACTTAAACCAGCTTAGGGCCGTTCACTTATGTGTACTTACTTTATGACTGAAATACCTAATTTGGCATGGTTGTGCTAGGAGAATAGCAAGTTGCATAACAATATTTAAAGCTTTAATTGAGAGCAAATGGGTAGATTGATAGTTGCTACTACTAATAAGTAAGTTACTACATACTAATTATTTGTTTACTGTTAATTATGTTACTTTATCATTCTAAATTATTTATTGTATCATAACTAATAAGCAACAATAATCATTACATTCTGCGCACATTAGTAATGGTTTAATGTTACATATGTTGCACAAGCACACACACAGCCTACCTCCTCCAGACAGCGAGCCTCTTCCTGTGCATTTTCTTTGGTAAATTCCTCCAGTGGGTACTGCAGTCTGGGGAATGGGGCTATTGGCCAATCAAATGATGGCACATCCAGCTTGTGGATTGCTTTGGAGTGTGTCGTTGCCAAGCAACCTGAACAAGGCAAAAACTTTCTTCAGTTACAAAAAGAATTTCAGAGCAGCAGAGTGGTGAGCATTAATCCCTCAATGCAATGCTTTACGTGTGTGTGTGTGTGTGTGTGTGTGTGTGTGTGTGTGTGTGTGTGTTTCAAACTGTCTCTGTCATGAATGTGCTTCATTCTGGCTCTATTCATACATGCCAAGACAATTATGAAAAGGCTGCTATGCTCTCATGATATTTGCAATCTAGCACAGGTGGGGAGCAGTGGCAGCACTACTGGACAAATGCAAAGAGTTGAGTTTAGATATTTGACATACCCAAGGTTCTTCCATGGAAAGCTCCCATAAAAGATAAAATACTGAGGTCTGGACAACCTGGAGCCTGATACAGAAAGACAGGGGGATGAAAAGAAAGAGTAACCAAGAAACAAATAACATAAAAATGCAAATATTTAGTACAATATAGTAGGGCTGGACGATTATGGAAAAAATAATAATCACGATTATTTTGATTGATATTGAAATCACGATTAATAAACACGATTATTCATTGATTTAAAAAAAAGTGTTTATTGCGCCACCAAAACTCAACTTTAAATATAACTTTTAGAAAAACAACCAGTAATAAATTAGTAATGAGTAAAAAAGTAAAATAATAATAATAAAAATAAATAATAATAAAAATAAATACCCAGTCATACACAGACTGTTCTCCCTGCTTCTTCTGGCTTCAGTGATCGAATAATAGCAATACCAATGTAAAAACAATAAATAAAAATAAATAACCACAATAACCGCCTCCGTAATCTTTCGCTGTCACCGGGAGCCGGTGGGATATGGAGCGGCATTGTAAAGAGTGTCCTCAATGGAGGACTGTGTTGCGGTGGCGGTGGCTGAAGTTGACGCTCTTGCACTTTTTTGGGTCTTTTGCTCCGTCAATACTTTGTCATAGACCACTTTATGGCTGAACCTTAAATGGTTAAACCAATTTGTCGTGTTGCCCTGGGGTGCAGACACGACGGCGTGACAAACTTTGCAAACAATCTCTTTCTGCTCTACGTCCGACGATTTGAAGCCAAAATGTCTCCTAATGACCGAACTTGTCCTACCTTTCTTTTCAACTAAAGGCTCAGGCTGCTTTTCTGCCATATTGTCAATCGCTCGTTCCACAATTGATCCACAAACTCACTGCTGCAGCTACAGCCGACACAGGTGCGTTCACTGTGCTTTTACAGCGCAGTAATTTGCATACACGCCGCACGGCGGCACATTAATCGTTTTTCTTCGATTACAGTGTTTTCATGATCGTGAGAAGCCAAAATCGAAATCGTGATCAAAATTCGATTAATCGTCCAGCCCTACAATATAGCTGGAAATCACAAAATGTTACGATAAATAGTGACATTTCTTTCACCCACTTGGTTTATCATGCAGGTACTAAGATCATCACCAGATGGTATGTTGTGGCCTCGTTCCTTGTTCTATAGCAAAAGCAAACACACTGTTAGGACCTCACACAGATATGAAGCTTAATTATACCAGGTGTTTTGACCAAGTAATCTGAGTGCTCAACTTAAAAACACTTAGAATGTGCTTAAATCAGCATGACAGCACACAATAGCACAAAAATATTATTTGTCATTGTCATTTCCATGGTAACATTATAACTGCCAAAGCTGGTGTGCCGAGTGGCTGACAGCACTAATATCTTAAAAATACATGTGAAGTTCACAGAAGAAAATCAGAAATCACTCTCTCGCCTCCAACTTGTGCAAAATGCAGCAGCTAGGCTTCTTACTGGTTTTAACAGACGACAGCACATTACACCGATTTTAGCCTCTCTTCACTGGCTCCCTGTTCGTTTTAGAATTGACTTTAAGATTTTACTGATCACTTTTAAGGCACGTCAGGGGCTGGCTCCAAGTTACATATCAGAGATATTGACACCTTACGAGCCGGCCCGCAGCCTCAGGTCCTCGGGTGGTTTCCTTCTGGCTGTTCCAAAGTCGAGGCTCAAAACTAAAGGTGACCGGGCGTTTGCTGTCAGGGCCCCTCGACTCTGGAACGCCCTGCCTGAGGACTTGAGGCTTGCAGAATCAGTGAATTCTTTTAAGTCACTTCTTAAAACACATTTTTATAGACTTGCTTTTATGTGATGTTTGTCTTTTTAACCTTGTTGTTTATGTAATTTATGCATTTCTTGTTGGTTCTTCTTTGCCTGAGTATTTTATTTTATTTTTATTTTGTTTATGCTTGTCTGTCAAAGCACTTTGTAAACGCTGTTTTTAAAGGTGCTATATAAATAAAGGTATTATTATTATTATTAAGTAGTAGCTAAATCTGTTCACAGAAAAGTAGGTTGCTAGGTCATTGTTAAGGGTTAGATTACTTACTGGGATAGTAAACTACTACTGATTGTTTTTCAGTTATTAGTCATACCCCATGGATACATTAAGTGTTAACGTGTGTCCAAACATTTGACTTGGTGTCTTGTCCTTTTCCCACTTTAACAACTGTGCTTGGTTACAGTGCTCTGCATCTGACTCACATGTCATAAATCGCTGAAAAATGCTTGGATCGCTTATTTCTGTCTTCCTTTATTCACAACTTTAAAAAAAAAAAACAAAGCAAACATCAAAACATTTAAAAACACTTTTAAACTTAACAAGATATCAGACACACTATCTGTCTCACATGCAAAAACTGTCTGTCATTGTCAGTCTACTTCAGTTAAAATTGTAGTCTTATATTTTTCATGTATTTTGAATTTTTATGTCTCCTAATGTTTTGAGGCTGCAGCTGTTGACTTTGTTGTGTACAGCTGTCATGATTACAGGACTGTTACTCAACAGACTGGCTCTCCCCAAAAATCAGTGTTATCTTGAATAGAACTGCTCTCTCCGTCGTTCCTGCTCACTTAACATTACCACAGCTATCTTGTTGCTGCTCCTTAACTGTCCATAACTGAAGAATGTGACAGAATTTCAAAATGCTTCTTATTATTGGTAGTGCAACAGGCAATTAGCTTATTGAAATAATTTGTAACCAATCTCATTTCAGTTGTCCTTTTGAAAAGTACATTTTTAATCAGTTTTCATCAAATTTCCGTTTATCTATGACCTTTAAGTCAGAACATCTTGTCCTTTTATACATGGATTTTGACTTCTCTTTTTTACCTGTCTCTCAGATATAGTTGCTTTTTTTGACTAAGGTCTTCCACCACATTTTGGGCCATGTTAACCAAGTAACCAGGCCCCAAAGTGAACTTACTTACCCTGTACCAGATAAACATTGCTTTGTACGCATTCTCGTTGGAGCAAGAGCCACAGGCCATCGTCTGAACACGAGTCATTCCGCTGGGTGCAACCTGACAGGAGGGAAGACAAATTGTAGTACCGTTGTTTAATAAAGCATTATAAATAAAAGATTCATAAAATTACATACAATTTTATTACAACAATTATAAATGCAACAATAATAAGTGTGCTTGGTAATAGGGTTTTGAATTGTGGTTAATTTGTGTTTGTGTGTGTGTGTTACTAACTGAGAGAAGACTTTCTGTCAGCTTGTCTGGAAAGTTCTCAGGTGGCAGGATTCCCAGGGCAGGTCGGTTCACAAGTGTACTCTGAAAGACAAGAATAAAAGAAAGATACAGTTATGAACCTACACTTACGCACATGCGCGCGCGCGCGCACACACACACACACACACACACATAATATGGTTACCAAAGCACAACTTGAACCTTTATTAAAAACACTATTCAACTTGACTCTCATCAACCTTTAAAATACTACACTATTACACTGTAATGCAGTTGTCTTCACCAGTTCACAACAAACCAACAGTAAAGTAATAACAGAAAAAATAATAAAGTATGAATAATGGTCCTTAAAATGTTTTTACTTTACACAGTAAACAGTTGGAGTTTTATTTGTGGTTACACTGTACTACATCAGTGGTGTACACTGTACACCATAGTGCAGTGGTGTACACTGTACTATGCTGTATGACCTATGTATGACATGATCAATCAGATAAAGCATGTTTTCTGTGCACCTACCCATCAGACAGAGGGATTTCGGAAAAACTACTGGCCCAATTTTAATGAAACTTGGTGAAACAATGTAGCATTGGCCAAGGGAGAACCGACAGCAGACACAGCAGTTGTCTACAGCAAAATTAACTGAATTCTTGGTGCATGTGCAAACTAATTGTAATTAAAGTGAATGATTTGCCGTGACTTAACATACAACAAAATGTAAACGTAGAGGAGAAGAAGAAACAACTGTGAAAATTTAGTTTACTACAACTTTACTGAAATACACATATCATTTAAAACAAAACAATTATTCATGATATAAATGATCTTGTATGCAAAGATGACCTACCAGATTGTTGGGATTGGCCATCAATTTGAGAAGAGCAGGATGGTTGTAACCTGAGTTAGGATAGAATGGGAATGGGGACAGATGAGGTTTTTCACATACTGTATAAAATCACATACTGAAAAATAATTACTAAATTACATATAATGATCTATCTAACCTGTGATTTTAAAGGCCAAAACAAAAATAATCAATAAATAAAACATGTTGCAGGTATGTGTGTATGTGTTAGATGGTGGCACTCCCTCTATCGCAATCATTGTCCATTGCCCACTTTGAAAATGTTGCATGCGGTACTAATTACATTGAAGGGGAACTTAAGTATTTTTCAACCTAGATCTTTCTTATTTTCCTAAATAACTAATGGAGGCAATTATTATTTCCTTTAGTCTACTATTAAGCCAGAGCAATTGCATACCATCAAAATATGTCATTTAAAAGTGCTTGATTTGCAACTGACCGGTTTAGATTGTTATTATGTTAAGTGTCTGACTGCATTATGGAAAGGAGAACAGAAAAATTCAACGTTTTACCTTTCACTTTATTTGGCTTGTGAAAGCTTCTCTGGTGGCTGGGGTCACAGCACCATAGGAACACCACCCGAGCTTCACAGCCCTGCAGCAGCCTGGTCACCCTTCACTGTCTATTGCCTCTCTATCCCCTTGTCAAAATTTCAATTTGTCATCTCCAAATATTTGACATAAGACTAAGCAATGCTTTCTGTAGTCCAAAACAACAAACTCTTCCCAATACGTGCATTACTACCATGGATGTATAATAAGAGCTGGATTCAGCCTTGCATCCAATTTGCCCAGTGGCCACTTGTGGTATTGCAACAAAACAAGCCCATTCCTGTGGCCCAATAAACATTTTCTTAACAGACCACCATTACAAAAAAAAGAGATCCCTGCAGGACTGTTTACTGCAAACAAGGTCAATTATGACTCTTTCTATTCTGATTTTTTTCATCCATGGAGATTTTATATTTGTAAAACATTTTACTTGAGATGATTATAGATTTAAAAATCTGTGATGTCATCACAATGCAAAGTCTATCTGCTGTGCAGGAACTCATTGCCAGTGGGAGACACTCTATTGTCTACTTATTGACTTAGTGGATCACTTAAACAGGAAATAAACCCAGAAGATACAAAACTTCTTTTGGCATATGTGCCAGGTGAGCAATTCTCATTGGACCAAATAGGCAGCATCGTTGGGACCAGTATCTAGTTTTACAATATATCCATGATTATTACACTCACGTTTCCACTGTTGACTTCCTGCAACAAGTCACCTCACCTCTATCAAGATTTCAGAATGAGACTGCTTGAGAGAGACGTCTAGACACAGCGGACATTAACCATGCTTCCTTGTCCTCCACTCTCTCCACCTTCACTCAGTATGTCAAATGTTTTGAAACCACAAACTGTATCACTGACTACATTAACTTCTGTACAGAGAATACAGTGCCTACCAGGAAGGTACGGTGCTTCTCCAACAACGAACCTTGGGTGCCCCCTGAGCAAAAGCTGAATAAAAAGAAGAAGGACTTCTGGTATAGCGGCGCACTAGGTGGACGCACACTTCCCTCCTCTGTAAATCTTTGCCAAGACAACCAGCGTAAAGTAACCTTTTGACATTAAACTCTAACAATATCCGCACTTAAGATCTTCTTATGTCGTCCGCACCAGGTAAATCGGGTAAGGGTCGTGGTAAACCCTCACAACCCAAAATTGATTTCGGACCAACTAAACAAAGTGGAGAAGCTAAAGCTAATGCTAGTGCAATGTCTGAAGAGTCAATTAGCGCCGAAGAAGAAGGACCAAGCCACGCTCCGGTTCTCAAAGCTATCAAAGACTTGAAAACCGACTTCTCCAACAGATTTGACGGAGTATTGGCTGCAATTGAGGGAATGAGAAATGAGGTCGGAGAATGCATGGAATAAATGTCGAGACACGCATTTCGGACACTGAAGACACGGTTGCCAGCTTGCAAGTAAAAGTCCAGAGTCTCGAAAGGAAAAACAGGGACATGGAAGACAAAGTAATGGACTTGGAAACAAGGGCCAGGAGGGTTAATCTGAGACTGGTGAATCTACCGGAGAAGGTGGAGGGAGCTGATGCTTGCTCCTTTCTGGAAACCTGGATCCCGGAGACCCTAGACATCCCTCTGCTGAAGTCAAAGCCGTTCTTGGAAAGGGCTCACTGAATCGGCCCGAGAAACGACCCAAAAGCCCCCCCAAGAACACTTATCATGAAATTCCTGAGCGACAGAGATAAGGCAATGGTGTTGAAAGCGGCCAAAATCAAAAAGCAAATACTCTATGAGGACAAACCGGTACGATTTTACCCGGACATGGCGGCCGGAATACACAAGAAACAGAAGGAATTCGACTCCGTGAGACAACAGCTCCGCAGCATGGGGATAAGACACGGCATGCTTCTCCCCGCTAGGCTCCTGGTGACCTACAAGGATAAGACACTGACTTTTGGTAAACTGGAGGACGCAGAGACTTTCGTTAGGCGGATCCAAGAGGAGGCCAAGACAGGATGAATAACGGTATGGATAGAGATCCCTAATATTTAATTTATCTGTATGAATCTATTTGGTATAGCAGCATATTCTTGGCAAAAAAATTATTATTCTATATATATATATATATTTTTTTTTTTTTTAAAGCTAACAATGGAGGGAGTGTTTAAGTCTAGGATAAGACAAAATCAACAACGTTGGATCATTCCTCAATAAATGTGGACTGGTCACTAGCACTACCGGAGTGTGTAGTAGGGAGAAGGGGAAACTGGCCCTTAGGCCAGGGGGTTTGTGTTCAGAGGTTGATGCAGTTAGAAGCATCTGTGTTATTTGTAATGTTTTGGTTGTTTAAAGGTACATTTCCATATATTAGCATGAGAAGACCATCTGTAAAGAGCAGCTATGTCCAATGTTCTAGAAATTAAGATGACATCGTGGTGGAACTGTAGAGGGTTGCAAAAACTTAAAAAAGTTAAACAAGTGATGGGAAGGTTAAAAGATATGCAATCCAAAATAATTTTTCTCCAAGAGACACACCTTACTGGAAAAGAGGATTTGAAGATTAAGAGGAGGTGGCGAGGAGAGGTATTTTCGGCACCATTTACCTCCCAAGCGAGAGGAGTTATGACTCTAATGTTTATAAGGTAACTGCAGATAGGATGGGAAGGTATCTGATTGTTCAGGGTACCCTCTATACAGAACCTCTAAATTTAGTTAATATTTATGCTCCGAATAAGGATGAACCATGTTTTTTTAATAATTTATTCTGCACGCTGTCATCACTTAGTGGCCATTATATTTTAGCTGGAGACTTCAATTGTACTCTCAACCCTAGTATAGATAAATCATCACATTTGGACAAATCACACAGCCAGAGTAGGGAAACCATTCTTCAGTTTGCTAAGGAATTAAATCTTAAGGATATATGGAGAGACAGGAACCCTGGGGTATCAACATATTCCTGTTTTTCAAGCACACACAAATCATATTCATGAATAGACTACTTTTTAATCTCAGCAAGTCTATCTTATAAAGTGAAATCTCAGATCATGCCCCAGCCAGTCTGGTCTATATAGAGCAAAGCATAAAGCATTCAAAGCCTTCATCAGAGGTCAAATAATCAGCTTCACAAGCTCAAAGTCTAAGAAGGCCAAACAAAAGCTGAAACGACTGGAATCAAAAATTAAAGCCACTGAGGATATGTACTTTAAGAGTCCCTGTCTCAAGCTACATCAAAGTTTGCTGCTATTAAGAGCTCAATACAATGAAATCTCAGCTTCAAAAGCTACAGCTAACTTATTGAAACTTAAACAATCCGTTTTTGAGAAATCAGGTAAAATTCTGGCTTGGCGTATAAAACAATTCCAATTAGAAAGATCAATCACTGTATTAAAAAATGATAGAGGAGAAACGATCTCTGACCCTGCTGCAATAAATGACTCTTTTAAGGTCTACTATGAAAGGTTATACAGTTCTGAATTAAACCCAGGCGAACTAGACCCAAACTTTTTCTCTTTTCTTAACAATATAAATATTCCCAAAATAGAAGAAGAGGAAACCTTGACTCTGGAAGAAATCTCAGAGGCAATAATAAGTATGAAATCTGGAAAGGCTGCAGGGCCAGATGGTCTGCCTATCGATATTTATAAAAAGTTTGCATCCAAATTAAAGGCACCCTTTTTGGAAATGTTTTCTGAATCTGCTCAAAAGGGGATACTCCCACCCACTCTAAGAGGGGCCCTAATCACACTTCTTCCCAAACCTGGAAAATTGAATGATAAGTGTGAAAACTTGCGGCCAATTAGCCTTTTAAATTCAGATTTAAAGATTCTTTGTAAAATCTTAGCAAAGAGACGGGAGCGCCTTTTGCCAGATATTATCAAGGAAGATCAAAACGGGTTCATGGTTGGGCGTCAGGGATTCCATAATGTTAGATGAGTTTTAAATATTTTGCACGAGCAAAGGGGGTCATCAGATACAGCTTTCCTGGCATTAGATGCCGAGAAGGCTTTCGATAGGGTAGAATGGCCCTATTTGCTTGAGATTCTTGGTCGCTTTGGGTTGGGAGAGGGATTCTGTAACTGGGTCAAGCTCCTATATAATAATCCATATGCAGAAATAATTACCAATAATGTTATCTCAAAACCAATAGAGATTGGAAGAGGCTGTAGATAAGGTTGCCCAATTATCCCCCCTTTTATTTATAATTGCAATTGAACCACTCGCTATTGCTATAAGAGACCACGCTATGATCACGGGTATAGAAATTGGAGGGCTCGACCATTGAATAGCTCTTTATGCTGACGATGTGATCCTCTTTCTTAAAAATCTGGGAAATTCTATTCCAGCCATCTTAGATCTAATTGGAAAATTTGGCTATATTTCTGGTTATAAAATCAATAAATCAAAATCCTCCATAATGCTTTTGAACTCAGAAGAAAGGGCGAATCCACCTAAATACACCTGCCATTTTAGAAATGTGAATCATTTTACTTATCTAGGAATTCAAATTGTTCCGAAACTGGAAGATGTGGTGAACTATAATTATAGTCCAATTATGACTGACATATCCAAATCAGTGGAGAGATGGTCGAGTCTCCAAATCTCACTGATTGGTAGAATAAATATACTAAAAATGAACGTTCTCCCTAAGGTTCTGTATTTGTTTCAGAATGTCCCCTTGCCACCTCCATCAGACTTCTTCTTTAAAATAAAAAAACTGTTTAACCAATTTTTATGGAATAACAAGCGTCCCAGACTTCGCCTATCCCTTTTATACTTGCCCTTTGACGCAGGAGGGCTGCAATGCCCTAATATGGTTTGGTATTATTGGGCAGCCCAATTAAGAACTATAATGTTCTATTATGCTGCAGAAAAGCCCCCCACATGGAGAAGTATTGAGTCTCTCTCCCTCAGGATTCCACTTCCCATGTATATCTACTCTGATAAATATAATAAACTCAAAAAGATTACGCTTAATCCTATAGTTAAAAACATGATTTATATCTTGCATGTCACTCGAAGATATTTGAAAGAAAAATCTCCCCTCTCCATTTTTAGCCCAATTTGGGGGAACAATTATTTTGCTCCAGGTAGAGCGGACGGTGGTTTTAAAATATGGGCAGACTTGGGGTTGGACAGGTGAAAGATGCTTTCGGGGGGGATGGAGGACTTTTAAGTTTTGAACAACTAATCTCTAAATTTAATATCCCCCGAAAGCATTATTTCAAATACTTGCAGCTTAGGAGTTTTATCAGGTCTTATCAAAATGATTTTACACAAATTCCCCCATTGTCCACATTAGAGAAAATCCTAAAAACTAAAAACCTCTCTGGTAGAGGGATGATATCTGAATTGTATAAATGGAGTAATGGAGTAAAGCGTGTAAGTTAGCCCAAACACAGACGGGTAACACACGTCTTAAAATGCTGCAAATTAAATTGGCTCATGAGAGTGTACATTACACCAGAAAAACTTAACACATTTAATATGCAGATTCCACATATTAAGGGCACATTGTTCCACTGTATGCGGTCATGTCCAAAGATAAAGGAATTTTGGGAGGAGGTTAGAGTAATAATACAGGAGATCTTATCAATTAGACTAGTGATGGAACCCAAATTTTTCCTACTGGGCTTATATCCTATAGGACATAACATAAATCGCTTTGAAAAAATCTTCATAAATATGGGAATACTACAAGCAAAGAGAGTGATAGCTCTAACATGGAAAAATATTGGCAAACCAAGTATTACGCAATGGTTCAAAGAAGTGTCTTTATGTTTACTATTATCAATCAATCAATCAAATTTTATTTGTATAGCCCAAAGTCGCAAAATACATTTTGCCTCGGAGGGCTTCACAGTCTGTACAGGGAGTGACACCCTCTGTCCTTAGACCCTCGGTTCGAGTGAGGAAAAACTTGCCCACAAAAAACCCTTTTAACAGGGAAAAAAGTGGAAGAAACCTCAGGAAGAGCCACAGAGGAGGGATCCCTCTCCCAGGACGGACAGACGTGCAATAGATGTCACGTGTACAGTCAACAAGTCAACAGAAACATTTTGTGTAATTACAATGAAGAATGACAATGGATTACAATGAATGATAAAATGATTACAGTAGCAGTGGAACCTGTGATAGAGATAGAGAGACACAGATGCACAGCAGCAGCAAATCATTAACTAAGTTACTATAAACTGTAATGGAGATCTGGTAACATTAATGACAGTAATAATATATGTAGTGGACGTCATGCAGGACCACAGCAGCAGTCACGATCCACGAGAACCTGCTGGACGAAAGAGCACAGAAACTCCGGGGAAGAGGTTTAGTTAGTAAGATGCATTAATGTACATGTATGACAGACATGTATGTTTACAGATGGTGGTGGTGATGGTGAGAGAGAGAGAGAGAGAGAGAGAGAGAGAGAGAGAGAGAGAGAGAGAGAGAGAGAGAGAGAGAGAGAGAGGGTTTTCAGTAAAGGGAGATGTGACTGCATCTTCAACCAATACCATGCCTGGCTAGGCATAACCCTGAAAGGAGGAGTCCCCCCGGCAGTATAGTCCTATAGCAGCATAACTAAGGGATGACCTGAGCCAGCCCTAACTATAAGCTCTATCAAAAAGGAAAGTCTTAAGTTTACTCTTAAAAGTGTTGACCGTGTCTGCCTCCCGAACCCAAAATGGTAGTTTGTTCCACAGAAGAGGAGCTTGATAGCTGAAAGCTCTGGCTCCCAATCTACTTTTGGAAACTATAGGAACTACAAGGAACCCAGCATTCTGAGAGCGCAGTGTTCTAGAGGGGTAGTAAGGTACTATGAGCTCTTTTAGATATGATGGTGCCTGACCATGAAGAGCTTTGTATGTAAGGATAAGAATTTTAAATTCTATTCTAGATTTAACAGGTAGCCAATGCAAGGAAGCCAAAATGGGAGAGATGTGATCTCTGATCTTGGTTCCTGTCAGAACACGTGCAGCAGCATTCTGAATTAGCTGCAAAGTCCTAAGAGACTTATTGGAGCAGCCTGATAACAATGAGTTACAATAGTCCAGCCTAGAAGTAACAAATGCGTGGACTAGTTTTTCTGCATCTGCTTGAGATACAATGCGTCTGATTTTGGCAATGTTGCGTAAATGGAAGAATGCAGTCCTTGAAATTTGTTTTATGTGGACATTAAAGGACAAATCCTGATCAAAAACAACTCCAAGATTCTTTGCGGTGGAGCTGGAGGCCAGGGTGATCCCATCTAAGGTAACTAAGTCTCTAGAGAGAGAGTCTCTGATGTTTTTGGGTCCAATTACAAGAACTTCAGTTTTGTCTGAATTTAACATCAGAAAATTGAAGGTCATCCAACTTTTTATATCTTTAAGGCATGCTTGGAGTTTAGTTAATTGATTGGTTTCATCAGGCTTGATCGATAAATATAATTGGGTGTCGTCGGCATAACAATGAAAATTAACGGAGTGATTCCTAATAATGTTCCCTAGAGGAAGCATATATAAACTGAATAGAAGTGGTCCGAGTACAGAACCTTGTGGGAGTCCATGACAAACTTTGGTATGCATGGAGGATTCATCATTGACAAGAACAAACTGAGAACGATCTAAAAAATAAGACTTAAACCAGCTTAGGGCGGTTCCTTTGATGCCAATTTGATGTTCCAGTCTCTGTAAAAGAATTTGATGGTCAATGGTGTCAAATGCGGCACTAAGATCTAACAGGACAAGTACAGAGATGAGTCCTTTGTCTGATGCCATTAGGAGGTCGTTTGTAACTTTGACTAGTGCGGTCTCTGTGCTATGATGCACTCTAAATCCTGACTGAAAATCCTCATATAAACTGTTCTTATGGAGAAAGTCGCACAGCTGATTGGCTACAGCTTTCTCAAGTATCTTAGAGAGAAAGGGAAGGTTTGATATCGGTCTGTAATTGGCTAAAACCTCTGGGTCTAGAGTGGGCTTTTTAAGAAGAGGTTTAATTACAGCTACTTTAAAGGACTGTGGTACATATCCTGATAATAAAGACAGATTAATCATATCCAATAAAGAAGGGCTAACTAGAGGTAAAACATCCTTGAACAGCCTGGTTGGGATGGGATCTAAGAGACAGGTTGACGACTTAGATGAAGAAATTATTGAAGTTATTTGATGAAGGTCGATTGGAGAAAAACAGTCTAAATATATATCAGGTTTTACAGCTGTTTCCAAACTTGCTGTATCAGAATGCAGATCAGTGCCTGTTGAGGGCAAGAGGTGATGAATTTTGTCTCTAATAGTTATAATTTTATCATTAAAGAAGCTCATGAAGTCATTGCTACTTAGACCTAAAGGAATGGATGGCTCAATAGAGCTGTGGCTCTCTGTTAGCCTGGCTACAGTGCTGAAGAGAAACCTGGGGTTGTTCTTATTTTCCTCTATTAATGAAGAGTAGTAGGCTGCTCTGGCACTACGGAGAGCCTTCCTGTATGTTTTAAGATTATCTTGCCAGGCTAAACGAGATTCTTCCAGTTTAGTGGCACGCCATTTGTGTTCAGATTTACGTGCCTCTTGCTTTAAGTTGCGAGTCTGCTGGCTATACCATGGTGCTAACCTCCTTTGTTTAATTATCTTCTTTTTCAGAGGTGCAATAGAGTCTAGAGTTGTTCGTAATGAGCCTGTAGTACTATCAACCAGATGATCTATTTGTGAGGGGCTAAAGAAAAAATTACATATACTATAAAAGATAAACAAGAAATATTTCAGTAAATATGGGGGTGCTACATCCAGTATATTAAGAATAAAGATTTATCTGACTTACTGTGTGAAACAGGGACAACATAATTATTCCCTGTACAGGACCACAATCATATGCTGCAACCTGAAGACTACTTTGTAACACCTGTAAGAACTCTCATGGACTCAAGTGCTCTTATTGAATGTACCTAGTGTTGGTAAATTGTTCGAATATGTATGTCTGTGTACTTTGTATATCTATGTAAAAACTTTAATAAATATATTGTTGAAAAAAAAAAGAAGAAGAAGAGGGCTTTCAGTTCTCTGGACAAAGAACAGCTGAGGAGATAAGGAAAGGCAAGGCCACGTACAGAAGAAAGTTGGAGTGCAACACAAGAGTGTTCTGAAAAGACTGAAAACTATCGCTGGCCAAAATATCTGAGAGAGATTGGCATTGACAGAGAATGTGCAAACAAGCTAAATTTGTTATTCAATAGACTTCTGTTAAATTTGACTCTAGCCCCCTCACTCCCCCCCCCACCCATGTATAGAACAGTCAGTGTGGCCATTGAACATCCCTTTCCAGGAGATCTGGAACATCAACACTGCCCTTCTCATACCATTCTGCTCTCCACTTCACACCTCAACGGGGACCACCACCAACTCCTCTCCTCTGTTTCTCCATGACAGCTGACCAGGGTTGTTTTGCACATTTTCAGCCCGAGCCTCAGTCTGGGGAGAGTTCTGGTCTTGTGGAAAACCTAATGTGCACTGTAAGCAATTGCTGTAAATTTACAGCCAATTTTCAACACTAAAATACTGTTTTCATGTTTAACAGTTTAGTAGTGTAGTTAGCAATGCATTGTGGGCTTCTTAACTTGGAGCAACAGGACAGAGGCCGTAAACAGTATGCTGATGTTTTAAATTACAGGACACTACAGTATTTTTTGGAAATTTACCAGAAGAGGACGGCAGGACGCACAATTTAGCGGACATGTGCTACATATCATCGGTCTTCATCACCATCATTCCCGTCTTACATCTACAAAATTAAACAGTACATTAATTAAAATCATTATTTTTAATCATTACATTAATTATTTTCTTTGCCTGTGGGTGGGCTATCTTATTTATATTGCCAAGAATGTTTGATATAACGCTTAGGAGTTTGTACAGCTAAATTATCAGTGATGCTTAGATTTGAAGAGGCTAGCCGAAACAATATTAGGCTACTTTGGGTTTTTTTGCTGTTGTTTAATCTTGGTTAATCTTGGTTAATGTTAATATAGCCGAACGTCTGCATCCGAGGAGTAGCACCTGTTAACGAGAGGCCAACATCGGCAGATGGAACTAGCAGGAAAATAGCATTAGGCTACTGGAATAATTATATCTTGCCCGGTAACGATTATTTCAAGCAAACCATAGGATTTTTGGAACATCGCCTAGAGATAGTTTTGGTGAGTTTTATTTTGTTTGTGTCGACTTTTTAATCTCTTCTCAGCGTTGTCCAACAGGGTTTATTTTCTTTTTTTCCATTTTTTGAAAGTAGCAGTATTCAGTATTCATGTTGATATTGCCTTTTGAAATAAATCATTTTGATTCTCTTTAAGTTTTTATTGCTTATTTTGCACAATATTCACAATAATGCTTAAGCAACTGTATATAGACCTGAGAATAATGAAGTTCTAATATTGATTGCATTTAAGACTGATATTTTAAATTAAAACTGCTAAACTGAGTTATTGTATTATCTACTGTGCCTGTCTACGGTAAACTGTGAAAACTTAAAGTAACAACTTAAACAGAATATTATTGTAATTTCCAAATACTCATAGAAATATGCTGCATTTTTTTTTTTTACTGTATTAGACTGTGAAATCATTTAACAGTTTGAATACAGACTACTACTGTAAAGTCAATTTACAGTATGAATACCGTAAAATTACGGTATATTGCTGGCGTCCCTGCTGCCAGCTCTTTACCGTAAATTATAGAAATACAGAAATATACCGTATTTCTGGTTTACAGTCTACTACTGTAAAATCATTTTACGGATGAATAATGTAAAAATTACGGTATATTGCTGGCGTCTCTGCTGCCAGCTCTTTACTGTTATTTTACAGGAAAATTATTTACAGTGTGTGGTTCCAGTACCAAAAACTGCACACCCCAAGGAACCCAAGCACTTTAGATCTGTTGCCTTGACTTCTCACATGATGAAGACTGTGGACAGAGTTATTCTGAACCACTTTAAACCTCTGGTGAGTCCAGATCTGGACCCCTTATTATTCGCCTATCAACCAGGCATTGGGGTGGATCATACAGTTATCTACCTTCTAGACAGATCCCTCTCACACCTGGCAAACATTGGAAGCACTGTGAGGGTCATGTTTTTTGACTTTTCGACTGCTGTACTTTGTGCTTTCAACACAATACAGCCATCATTGCTGAGGAGGAAGCTAAAAGGGGCTAGAGTTCGCTGCTACTTGGCTGCGTGGGCTATTAACTACCTCACCAACAGGCTTCATGACTGCGTGTCTGATGTGGGGATTTGCAGTTCAGGGATCTCACAGGGTACGGTGCTCTCTCCTTTTCTTTTCACCCTGTACACATCAGACTTTAGACACAACACTGACAGCCGTTGCCTTAAGAAGTTCTCTGGTGATACAGCCATAGAGGGGCATGTATCAGGAGGAAATGAGAAGAAGTAAAAGGTAAATGGACTGTACTTATATAGCACTTTTCTAGTCTTCCGACTACTCAAAGCGCTTTTACACTACATATCTCATTCACCCATTCACATTCATACACTGACGGCATTAGCTGCCATGCAAGGTGTGTAGCAACCAATAATTTAATACCTGCCAATAACGTAATAATGTTGGCCATTTTAAATGTAATAAAGCCAATAACGCGATAACATGCCAGTAATGTAAGAAATGTTTTGAGCCAATAACATAATAACATTTTGCCAATAATGTAATAACTTATTACATACGTAATAACTTATCACATTATTGGCTGGTTATTACGTTATTGGCATAGCATTAAAATTAAAATGTCTTTGAAAATGTAATAACTGCAGCTGATAATGTAATAATACATAAAGACTGAATTTCTTTAAAATAATAATATAATAATAAATAAAAGATTATTTTGCAGTTTTTGTAAGGTTTGCTCATCAAAAATATATTTAGTGGATGGCATGGTCGTCATATTCATTCATCGATGGCACGTACTATGCAGCACTCTCTCCTTAATTATGGTTGTAAGAGCCAATTTGAGAATTATTTGTTGTACAAAATCTTTATTTAGAATATTGTATATTTGCTTAGATATGTAAATTCATAATTTAATGTATGGAAGAATATTATTTAATACATTACTGTGAAGTGTATATGGTAGTTAGATCACTTAGTGGAATGTGGTAGAATTCAGGAAGAGAGCTGTGGTCATGTGATGTGATAAGGTAATAATAATAATTCTGGATAGAAAGTGACACAGACACTCACACCACCCTATGCAGGATGGCTAAGAGGAGCAATTATGAGTTGATTGGGTTTTATTTTCTGTGGAGAGACCATGGATCAGGTCGAATAGTCCATTTTGCTCATGAAGGTTCCTAACAGAGTGAAATGAAGTTATCAACGTAGCCGCCATGATAAGAGCTGTTCAAATTTTCTAAATGTTAAGGAAAGGAGCTTCAGTGCTTCCTTTCTTATCTCCTTTAGCATAGGATAAATCGTACCATCCTTCACAAAAGGAAAGAAGGTAATGCTATCCCACAATTCCTTGCGGCAGCAACAAAAAGAATCAACGCACTGTTCAGTCATTCACAGCCAGAGATAAAAAAAAAAAAAAAAATCAGTGTATTTAAAAAGTGTGATACAGACTGCAGCAGAGAGAGAGAGAGAGAGAGAGATGATGGACAGATGTGATGATGTGATATAAAAACTTTGATCATGAAGCCTGTTCTGTTGTTGTGGAGCTGCGTTCACACACAGAGGTGTTCAAGTTTACTGTCTGCTGTAGTGAGAAAGTTTCTCAAGTTTATGTAAAATGTTAATAATTAGAAAAGGTTTAAAGGTCCAGTGTGTAAGATTTAGGAGTATTTGTTGGCAGCAATGGAATACAATATTTGTTTGTATGTTTCCATTAGTGTATAATCACCTGAAAATAAGAATTGTTGTGTTTTCATTGTCTTATAATGAGCCATTTATACCTACAGTGAAAGCGGGTCCTCATGGAGTCCACCATGTTGAGCCACCATTTTTATACAGTAGCCAAGAACAGACAAACCAAACACTGATCTAGATATGGCCTTTTGCTCTTAATGTAAATTTTGCAGCCAGATTTTTTCCTACATGCTTGGAAGGAGAGAGAGAGACATGGGAGAGTCTTTATTTGGTTGCAATCTGTAATTTCACTGCTAGTTGCCACTAAATTATACACACTGAACATTTAAGTTATCCAGACCATTCAAATTAATATATAAACAATATATCACATTCAGTGTGACAGTCAAACTTTCTCTAACTGTGACGAATGCCAGCGTCCTGCAGATAATCATGGAAGTTATCATTGATTATTAATCATCCATCTTTTGCCACCAGGGCTGCCCTATGCGGACGCAAGTTCAGCCTCAATATATTTTGGGAGAATTAAAAGTTTCTGTCTTTAGCTGAGGCTGGTTCATTGTATTTTTATTCATTTAAGTAAGTTTAGTTATTTTTTTTTTTACTGTTTTGGTTGGTGGAGAGTTTTTATATCACCTTGTTTTCAAAGTTTACATTAAAGATTTTTCAGGAACATGCTGCATCTGTTGCATTTATTAATGTACTAAAGCCTGTTTTCCTCTTAAAATGTAACAGACTGTTGCATCTGAAAAGGTTAGCAAGCTCTCCCTCAGAGTTTGACAAAACAGGGGCCCCAAATAGTGTAAGAGCAGTCTGATTCTCTGAACACCGCAGTCGTCTTCTCCTAACTCCTTATGAATTCTCCTTCATATCTTTCCTTGACCTTATGACATTTCACATCGAGGACAGTGCTTAGGAAAGGACTTAGGAGGTATTTTTTTGACTATGGTAAATGGTAAATGGTAAATGGACTGTACATATATAGCGCCTTTCTAGTCTTCCGACCACTCAAAGCGCTTTTACAGGACATATCTCATTCACCCATTCACACACATTCATACACTGATGGCATTGGCTGCCATGCAAGGTGCTAACTGTTCATCAGTTTGAGGAGCTAACCATTCATACACATTCACACACCGATGGCACAGCCTTCAGGAGCAATTTGGGGTTCAGTATCTTGCCCAAGGACACTTCGACATGCAGACTGGAGGGGATCGAACCGCCGATCATCTGATTAGTGGACGACCCGCTCTATCTCCGAGCCACAGCCACCCCACTATTCGCCCGTACCTCATGTAGAAATGTCACATTTACACAGAGAAATATTTTCTTTTGCAGCACCTGCATTTGACCACAAGATGACTAGACTGATTAGACTTTCCTTAGTTGTCTGCAAACTTTCATACTTCTGTAGTAAAGTGCAAACTGTAGTAAATCAGAGAATTGTTTACCTTTGAAGTACAGTGACATTTCTCTCCACTGAAAATAAAACCCAATCAACTCATAATTGCTCCTCTAAGCTATCCTACATAGGGGGGTGTGAGGGTGTGGGTGTCACTTTCTATCCAGAAAATAATAAATCAAATTGACTCAACCATAATTAAGGAGAGAGAGTGTCACATAGTACGTGCCACTGATGAATAAATATGACGACTATGCCATCCACTATATCTATTTTTGATGAGCAAACTGCACAAAAACTGCAAAATAATCTTCTATTTTAAAGAAATTCAGTCCTATTTATGTATTATTACATTATCGGCTGCAGTTATTACATTTACAAAGGATTTTTTAATGCTATGCCAATAACATAATAACCAGCCAATAATGTAATAAGTTATTAATCAATCAATCAATCAAATTTTATTTGTATAGCCCAAAGTCGCAAAATACATTTTGCCTCGGAGGGCTTCACAATCTGTACAGGGAGTGACACCCTCTGTCCTTAGACCCTCAGTTCGAGTGAGGAAAAACTTGCCCACAAAAAACCCTTTTAATAGGGAAAAAAGTGGAAGAAACCTCAGGAAGAGCCACAGAGGAGGGATCCCTCTCCCAGGACGGACAGACGTGCAATAGATGTCACGTGTACAGTCAACAAGTCAACAGAAACATGTTGTGTAATTACAATGAAAAATGACAATGGATTACAATGAATGATAAAATGATTACAGTAGCAGTGGAACCTGTGATAGAGATAGAGAGACACAGATGCACAGCAGCAGCAAATCATTAACTAAGTTACTATAAACTGTAATGGAGATCTGGTAACATTAATGACAGTAATAATATATGTAGTGGACGTCATGCAGGACCAGTTATTACATTATTGGCTCAAAAATGTTATTACACTATTGCCATGTTATTACGTTATTGACTTTTTTTACATTTAAAATGGCAAAAATTATTATGTTATTGGCAGGTATCACATTATTGGACATTATTACATTATTGTTCGTTACAAGGTGCTAACTGCAGTTTTAGGAGCTAACCATTCATACACATTCACATGCCGATGAGAGGCCTTCGGGAGCAATTTCAGTATTTTGCCCAAGGACACTTCAACATGCAGACTGGAGGAGCCGGTGATTGGACCACCGATCATCTTAGTGGACGACCTGCTCTACCTCCTGAGCCACCGCTGCCCCGTACAGGGGTCATCACAGACTTAATCGACGTGCAATCTCAACCACCTTCACATCAATGCCAGCAAGACAAGGAGGTGGTGATTGGTTTTAGGAGGAAGATACCTCAGACACAACACACACCTGTGAACATCCAGGGATTGGATATCGAGATTCTGGGAGCATACAAATACCTGGGTGTTTCCTTTAACAATAAACTGGACTGGTCAGACAACACAGATGTCTTTCACAAAAAGGGCCAAAGTCATCTTCACTTGCTGAGGAGACAGTCTCAGCAACAGACTGTTAGTGGGCGTTCAGACAGGGACAGGCAAACTGGACGCCAGCGACATTTCTCAATTCATTTCAGTGGGGGTTGTGCGTTTCCGCGCCGGCAGCCCGCAACGCAGAGGTCGCCAATCAGACACTCAGATCGGTCAAACCTCCATAGACAGCCTGAAATGTCTCTGAAGCAGAGACTATCCAGGTGGATTCACGGACTAAACTCTGATAATCTACCTGTGTGTACCATGTACCAGCTTCTAAATCTGAGTCTGACTCACAATTTACGCCGCAAAATATAATGACACGAAGAAGTTTAATTTGATTTGTGTCCGATGATTAGAGAGAGAGAGAGAGAGAGAGAGAGAGAGAGAGAGAGAGAGAGAGAGAGAGAGAGAGAGAGAGAGAGAGAGAGAGAGAGAGCGAGAGAGAGAGAGAGCACTTTGGTAGAGAGACATAGAGTAACAACACAGAGAGCGAGCGCCGGCCTCGATAAAGCTGTTAATCAGCAAAATAAAAAGTTATTTCCTGATTGTTTCACAGCAGTTACATTCAGCAGGTATAGACACGCCCACAGCAACCCACCTCAGCTCCCCTCAACCCCCCACCACCGCACTCCCTGTATGTCCCTGTCTGAACGCCCACTTACTCCCACAACTGCTGCATTCCAACAGCTGTCAGACTCTTTAACTCTTTCTTCAGAATGGCTTTTTACAATATATTTCTTACTTATGAGTAATTTCTTATCCACCTTGTGTATACGAGCTGCTGATACAAGAGAATTTCCCTGGTGTAGGATCATTTAAGTCTATCTTATCTTATAACAATTTGAGCATGTCAGTGACAAAAACAATATATTGTTTGTATACATATTTTGATGGTTTGCATTTGCCACTAAGCATTATGTTGTAGCCTGTTTCATGGGTACTGGCGGCAGTGCTCTTACTCACTAGTGGACCAAATTCAAAACTTGTTGTCCTCATTAGTCACTTTGACACAAAAACATAGGAACATAAAGTCCAAGTTGAAAAATACAGAAGTTACCCTTTAAGATGTTGACCATCAAAGCACATTATTTTATTTTTCATATTTTGAAAGATATAGAGTGACAGACTTTGTGAGACGAACTTTTGTCACAATCCAGTGAATATGTTAAAAGAAGGGAAGTGAAATGAAAGAAATATGTTTGTAGACATGTAGATTTGTTGTAGGCTAATAAGTCACACGCACTTAAATCAATCAATCAGTACCAAATTTCATGCATTGACTAAGTGATGACTCTAGATCATACACAATAAACATATCCATAAAGCTGATTACAAGACATAAAGTTTTTGCATTCCTAGCACCCCTTACTGGCAGAATATCTTTGGACTGCTCAGCAAAGCTGGAACGTAGAATCGCAACACATGCATCAATTTTGGTTACCATAGCTGAAGACAATTTTTATTCATGAGCATTTATGTAAACTTAACTTTAAATTGAAAGACAAGGTTTTAAAATGAATAACTTCAATCAAAAATCTGAAAACACACTTTTTTCTGAATTGGTCCAGATATAGTATGAAGCTTATTATTTTTCAGTTTTTGTTGTCACGGTCAAAGAGGTAAAAAGTCTACTGTTTATTGTTGAGGTCTTAGTGGGTACTGTTATTATATTGATGTCTCTCATATATGTAAATTGAGTGGCCAAAATAGTAGAAACACCTCTCAGTATAATGCAGTCCAGTTTAACACTACTGCAAATTACATTCTCAAGAGAAAACATAATAGTTAAATGAATACCTCTCTGACAGTGTCCACAAAAACTGAAAAATTAAAAGCTTTGTAAAAGTAGAATTTATGGCATAGTTGTTGTATTGGATCACGACTAACATAACTTTACACAGACTGAACTTGAAGTCAATCTAATTCTGTAGGAGGAATTCATTAAAGTACAACAGGTAGAAATGGCAAAAACTAAGCATTAAATTACAAATTAAATGAACAGCTTCCAACTTTCTGTTGGGTTTACAGTATATCTCCAAGAGTCTTTTTTCAAGTCTGTGAAATGTGCCACCAATGCTGCTTTGTTGAAATGTTGCAGGAGGCACTATTGAGCCATTTAGACATAACCATGTGCAAGACCCATATCAGGTGTAAATATTCACTACTTCTGACATGTCTGATGATGTGTCAATCAAGTTTCAAGCATCTTTAGCCCCTCAAAAATATGAAAAAGGGGTAAAAATAGATACGATAAATTCATAGCGTCACCATGGCAAAGGTGCTCTGGTCAACTTGGTAGGAGTACATCAGTTTAAAACAAGATATCTTCCATTTCCAGTAGGTGGCACTAGGACTATGACTAAATATTGTCATGTAGATGTGCTCAGCCAAGGAGTTTTAGGTGCAATTTGATGCAGACAATGTACGCTAAAGTTTGCAACTTTCACTTTCATACAACTTTCAGATACATAGAGGCATCAAGACTCAACACCTGGCTACAAACAATTAATGAAAATAAGATTTTAATAACTTTTCATCCCAAATGTCATTAGATTGCACTAACTCAATTTCAAGTTGATCTGATGAATTTTGTAGAAAGCATTTAATCAAAGGTACAGTACATAAAGGTAGAGTCAAAGTGCAATGCTTGTAAATCCCAAAAATGACCAACCAAGTCAAAGTGGCTGACTTGAAATATGCCGCTTTTTACTGAGCTACAGACACAGAAAATGAGTGAGAGCAGAAAATGAGGGCTGCTATGCTCATTCCGTTTTCCAAGTAGATCATTTGAATGCTGGAGGGAAATTCTCTAGTCCACAAACCCTGGGGATTTCCATTACAATGAACAAATAGGACACACACAAGACATATTCTTTATTGACACTTTCATGTTAACTTATCTATGTAACACTTAATTCAAATCAAATCAAATCAAATCAAATTTTATTTGTATAGCCCAAAGTCACAAAATACATTTTGCCTCGGAGGGCTTTACAATCTGTACAGGGAGTGACACCCTCTGTCCTTAGACCCTCGGTTCCAGTGAGGAAAAACTTGCCCACAAAAAACCCTTTTAACAGGGAAAAAAGTGGAAGAAACCTCAGGAAGAGCCACAGAGGAGGGATCCCTCTCCCAGGACGGACAGACGTGCAATAGATGTCACGTGTACAGAACAAGTCATGGTCTAAAATAAATGATAATCATTTCTACAAGAGAAAGCAAACAATTGTTACAAAGTCAGGCCATTTCAACTGATGAATTAATTAAGTGTCCTAGCATTCCTAGCTCTAACAAAAACCCTTCTCTCAGGGAGGCCCTGAGGCCTTCAGCTGAAACCATTGAAAATAATGTTAATCAGGCTGGTACCACAGCCAAGCTGGAGCGGTCCAAACCTTGGCATTCGTCTTTGAGTTCTTTTAGTATGCCGGATATTAGTTTTGGTGGTAGAAGGCATAGGGTGCAGAAGTTCCCTTTTCTACTGGACAGTGTTTAAGTTGTACAATCTAAAATATGCCAATGTATAATAATATTTTAACAACACAATCCATTGTCCAAATATAGACAAAAAGATAGCTCATTTTGTTTATATTAAAACAGGAGTAGAAACTCCAATCACTCCAGATAACATAACTAGAAATACAAGATGGAGACGGGGCTGTGGTCAAATAGAAATACATGCTATGTCCTGTCCTTACGCCTCCTTCTCTGGCATTAAAAGCTGAGTAGGTCCCAATGTTTACCGATGATGATTACGTGAACTGATTTCAAAACTTAAACTCAGTGACTTTATAACTTCCCACAGTGGTGTTGTAGGTAGTGTCTTTGGAAACTTTATGAGGGAAATAATTGATAAATTTATACGTGAAAAAGTCACCACGACCTGCCCAGTCCTCCATAGAGACATTACAGTGATCTAACTTTTACAATGTCTTTGTCACTTTCCACGATGCACTGTGGGTCAGGATCTCTGTCACATCACAATCTTACAGCGTCCACGAGATTAAAAAGAAAGGGACGATGATGGTGGAGATATTTTTTGATTCACAGAGGAAATCAGGTGGAAACCCACTGAAAAAAAAGCGCTCTGGGTCCTTCTGAGCTCTAAACGTCTTTATCTTTCAAATCATCTCCAATATTTAGCGTGTTTAACCACGTGTCTGCTCATGGAGCTTTTTAGGTCACGTAGAATCTAACATTAACTCCATTGATCTACTTTACTTGCCTCCACGGCTGTAGCACATTTCATATCTGGCAACCCGGAGCTTCGGCATGAGTCGTGTAGTTATCAAGCCGGATGATCAAAACACATAGGACCAGTGTTGCCAACTCCTCAGTAAGTGCAAATAAATGAGCAGGACTATTTTTTTAATTATTATTTTTAGTTTTATATTTTTGTGATTTTTGCATCAATGTAGTTTGTGTTTGGATATTTTGCTACTAACCAATTGGGATGGAGGAGATCTGAGTGTAGATATCCAGCATGCGGTTGTTGTCCACATCCACCAAGTAGTTCCCCCTGCTCTCCTCATAGTTACAGAAGAAGTTGATTGCACCGACATTCTGGGAAGAGAAATATTCTGTATTAAAAACAACATACAGTAGAACTGAAGTAGAATTGATTGATTGATTGAGCAGACACAAATGAATAATGAATGTACAGATGAAAATTTTGTTTTTAGATGCAGATATGGCTCATAAGGTGTTTTTTTCTACTACTGGGTGTAGTAGTTGCATCCACAGTCTCAAAAATCATCCTCTAATTGTAATTGAATTTTTTTTGGGTGAATAGAAAATACAAAATAACTGCACAGCAATAGTTATACTTTTTAAGGAGCCAAGCATAAAAACATAATAAAGCCTACGTGCTTATTTCCATTTGCCTTTCAACATCGAAAAAAGGCATAAGAAAAATATAAAACCACCAGTGAAGACAAAACATACATATTCATTGCACCTATATTTCAATCTCCTTTCATAATATAAGTAAGGCTGCAAGTTACTGAGCGACCATCTGAAAGATGCACTCAGAGGTTGTGTTAAATTGTGCATCATTTTGACAGAGAAGATTGTAATAGTTCAGTCATAATCTATTATTAAGAGTAAATTAAGAAACTATAATGTTCCAAAACAACGTGAGAGATGTGTGGTCAGGAATGAGGACCATCGCTGGATTCAAGGCGAGGGGGAGTCAGCCTGAGAGAAGCCTGGATAGAGCCAACGAACTGAATGTGTTTTTCAACAGATTCAGTGGACCTACAGGAGCCTCGGTTCACCCCTCCCTTAGCCACACAGACCCCACACCCTCTTCTCTCCCACACCCTCTTCTCCCCCACACCTCTGTGACCCAGACTGATGACCCCGCATATCTCCCGACCCCCACAATGGACCTCAACATTTCCCCATCAACACCTTCCCACACATCTGTGATCTCTGAGCCCCTCATCACCTCCCCCACCCGCCTGACTGTTTCCAGCAGCCAGGTGAAAAGACAGCTGGAGAAACTACACCAGAACAAAGCTGCAGGCCCGGATGGTATCAGCCCCAGAGTCCTGAAGGCCTGCGCGGACCAGCTATGTGGGGTTCTACAGCACCTATTCAACCTGAGTCTGATGCAAGAAGTCACATACAGCTGTGTTCAATGACTACAGACCAGTCACCTTGACGTCCCATGTTAAGAAAGTCCTGGAGAGACTGGTTTTGGCCCATCTGAGACCTCAGGTGACCACCTCCCTAGACCCGCTGCAGTTTGCGTACCGCCCCTTGTGTACCGCCCCCATCTACCTGCTTCAACAGGCCCTCTCTCACCTGGATAGAGCTGGCAACACTGTGAGGATCATGTTCTTTGATTTCTCCAGTGTCTTCAACACGATCCAGCCTACACTGCTGAAGGAGAAGCTCCACGTGATGCAGGTGGATACCTCCACAATCTCCTGGGTAACTGACTACCTGATGGGCAGACCACAGTTTGTGAGGCTGAAGGGTTGTGTGTCTGATCGGGTGGTTAGCAACACGGGAGCACCGCAGGGGACTGTACTCTCACCTTTCCTCTTCACACTGTACACCTCAGACTTTCAGCACCACTCTGAGTCCTGTCATCTGCAGAAATTCTGAGATGACTCTGCAGTTGTGGGGTGTATCAGTGATGGGGGGAGGGGGGGGGTGTATCTGAGAAGACTTTACTTCCTGAGTGTTGGGTTATGCATTATATGCTGTTTATTTTTCATTGTGGGGATGTGGTGAATGTTTAAAATGTATTGCACATACACGCACGCCTACATAAAGTGCATGCAGGTTGGTAGTCATGCACACATTTGCAGTCATGCCTTTAGTTGATTAGGTATTGTTGGGTTATTCATTATATGCTGTTTATTTTTCATTGTGGGGATGTGGTGAATGGACTGTACCAGAGGGCAGTAGAGGGCCCAGTGTTCACTTGGTGTTCAGAGAGAGAGCAAGAAGCACCAGGGTGATTAGCCTTGGGTGAGCACCTATCACTCTATCTATCTATTCTTCGGTTCAAACGAAGTGTTGGTTTACAAGAGAAATCTTAAAAATTTTAATAATCAGGGTTTTAATCAAGATTTGCTCAATTTCAAATGGAACACGATTGAGCTGATGGCGGATGTTGAGTCAGCCTGGTCATTTTTTAAAGATGGTTTTACCAAAATTGTGAATAAACAAGCCCCTTTTAGAAGGTATAGAGTTAAAGGGCGGGATAATCCTTGGTTTTCCCCTGATATTTCTGTTGTCATTCAAGAACGTAATTTAGCCTGGGCTAAGGTGAGGTTGACTGGATTGAGCACTGACTGGCTTGTTTTTAGACAGTTGAGAAACAAATGCTCTTCTCTAATCAAAAAGGCGAAATCTGAGTTTTATCTATCAGTTACCACTTATAGTTTAAATGATCCAAGGAGGTTCTGGAAAGTCATTAAATCATTCAGTGAGTAATGTCTCTCATACCTTACCAACCTGTATTATGAAGGATTCTGTTGCTGTTCATGACCAAACTGATATGTTGAACTGTTTTAATGTGCATTTTATATTTTCTGGCTTTCTGAGTGATAAGTTTGTTATAGTCATAACAAATTGTAACGCCCTGACTCACCACTGTGAGCTTTATGCTCGGGTGGGATGGCCTTGTTTACCAGCCCGCAGACGTACTCACTGGTATATTTTTATATACAAGGCAATTCTCGGGTTGCTCCCAACATACCTCTGTTCTTTTATTTCTAAAAAACGTGATGGACAATATTCGCTGCATTCTAGAGAGTTTTATATCTTATCGGTACCAAATGTTCGTACTGAGCTAGGGAAGAGGGCGTTTGGGTACTCAGCACCCTCTGACTGGAATATCTTACAGAATGTTTTAAAACTCAAAGATCTGATCTATTTGAATGCTTTTAAATCCACATTGAAAGAGCAAGAGAATGAATCATCCAGATGTTGTTGTTTTAGCTGATGTTGCTGTTGTTGATTTCATGAATTGTATTGTACTTTTAGCATTTTCATTTTTTAGACCACTATGTGTTGTAATATTATCTGTGTGTCTTGTGTCTGTTTTGGTTTGACTTATTCTTCGTTTGTGCTGCTGTTCTATCTTGGCCAGGACTCCCTTGAAAAAGAGATTTTTAATCTCAATAGGACCTTTCCTGGTTAAATAAAGGTTTAATAAAAGTAATAATCTATCTATCTATCTTTCTATCTATTTATTAACAACTAATGGAATGGAATCATTCACAGTCATTAGGTGGTAAAGGTGTGCTCTGTTTATGAGCTGAGTATATAGTCTAGTCTAGACTAGTCTTTTAGTTAGTATGATATGTGTCCCACAGATTGTCTTCCATGATGACACAAGATATTGGATAAAACCACTTGTGTCTACACTGATTTTTGTTCCCAGCACTTCATGTCTGTAGAGTGAAGCTATTATCAGGCTGATATTATGTGGTCTGATCCCAGCATAGCTCAAACTCAGACTCTGGTTTAAAACATATATACATTTGCAGATCTTGGAGCTTTGGACTTAAATACATCAAGCTGACAGTTTTTATATACAGACGTACATTTTCTATTAGTTTTACTTCATTCAGCAACTTGTGATGGGTACACCTCAGTGTAGGATGAAATTCACACTGAAGTTAGCATCTGAACTAAACACAATCATCTATCCATCCATAAGAATAGTTACCCTTTATTTCACAAATGGCCTGCATCATCACTGATCCTCATTTGAGTGTGATTATATGACATTGCAACTCTGTAAATTTAAACATTTGTGAAGCATTGAAAAATATGCATGAACAGTCCAGGGTGTTTTTTAAGTAGCAAACTGGAACAGCATTTGCATGCAAATGTGCAGACATGCAGATACACAATCTCTGCTCACCTGGATATCTCCCAGTTGTTTTGTCAGCTCCTGCAGATTGAATAAAAGTTAGTTATGGTTAGTAATACATGGAGAGGGAATCAGCAAACTGATTTGTGTGTGTGCATCTGTAGATTACTTGTGAACGTGGTCCAGGGACTGAAGTTTTCATGGAGGGTCCGTCATAGTCAAACTCTACCTGGCTCTTCGCTGCTGCCTTGCTGATATATCTGCACACTGGTACAGAAAACATAGAAAACACAATAAATAATCTAAGATGAAATTAGTTAGAACTTTATTTATCCCAAGCAATATTCCGCCCCTATATATATAATAATATATAGGGCCAGCTGTGGCTCGGTGGTATCTCAACACTGTGGTGGCCAGGGTCAAAGAGACCTAATGTTGCCTTCCTAGACATAATAGATAGCTTGCCGTTGACGTTCCAATTAACGTAAACAGACAAGAGTGTCTCTAGACAATAAAATGTAATTTTATTACAATAGTTTTTGTCAAAATGGTCTTTTAATAAGCTCTGTTACAGTAAGTTTACCACTGGAGATGGTCAGACTTTATATGTTACAATATAAAGTCTGACCATCTCTAGTGGTGAACTTACTGTAACTAGTAAATCTGACCCAAACAAATTAACCTATTAATGACTAACAGAAGAGAGGACCTTTGAGACATCACTGGGTCACCAGCCTCTGAGATGCATGCACACATTTGATAAACACATCCAGTCAAATATTTACACTGACTACAGAATGCTTCTCTATTTTCACTTAAACATGGTCTCATGAAGTAAGTATTATTTCCACAGATGCACGATCCATTTTTTCCCCCCCATTCTGATTCGATGCTGATACAGAGAACCAATCCAATTTCTGGTACCTGCCGATACAAAGTACGTCGGTAGTGTTACTAGTCAGTAGTGTTTCTAAAACAAATGATATTTATATATCCTTTATGGTAGTAATGTCCACATACTGTTATGCATATACTGACATGATGGCAGAACACTGTCCAGACTGATAAACACTGAGATAGATAAAATAAACACTGAGCTCCTAAATACTTGTACTATATACTTTATGCTACTACAATTAGAGCATTAGCATCCTCAGCTACGATGGTGTTGGTTGGTTGATGGATACAAACCCAGCTGACAAAAACAAGAAGAAATTTCAAGGGGACATAGTAGGGATGCAGAGCATCTCCAGGACAGGTGTGCATACCTTGGTTTGCATTATGACATATCTTAGTAATAGCCCTTATTTCCCATCATTCCTAGTGCATGAAGGGAAATGTAGTTTATCTTTTCTGTTTTACATTCCAAAATGAAAATGTTAGTGTCTGTAATGTGTTTGTTCATAAAAAATAAAGCTGAAAATTAGACTATAATGTATTGCAACACACACTTATTAAAGTGAGGGATGGGTAAAACGTTTTACATTTCGTTTCTGAAAATATGATTTAGTAGAATTTACTCATGAGGCTGCTTTTTTCACTGTGCTTTTCCTTGATTACTTTTAATATGGTAAATTTAAGACCAGTTCAGCGATTAAAAGGAGGACACATAAGTGGTGGTAGTAAACAGCTAAAGAAGTAAAACTGACAAAAGGCAACTGCTATGTGCTAAGTGAAAGTAACTCTAACCCTGGTTAAACACTAGATATTAACTGGATTTAAAATAATTTGTTTCAATTAAATAATGTTGGATTTACCTGGAGCACTTAGCCACAAGTTTTTCTTCAGGGAGAGAGCAAACCGACCACTGATCAAGGAGGACGCCATGACAAAACTGTCAATAGACAGAACGGCGGTTCAAAAGAGAGCAGCAACTGCCCTCAGCGTCAAACTTCACCAAGTCTCCTACAGAGAGAGAGAGAGAGAGGGAGAGAGAGAGAAAGAGAGAGAGGGGGGGGGGGAGTAAGGATTAATGATTACATATAGAAGGCTGAATTACTGTAATTCTTTATTATCATTATCATCTAGCTTCTTCCGCCGAGTTTTTGTGCTTTCTCATCTCACAGGTTTCAATGGATCATGGCTACGCCTGAATCAGGGATTGTCACTGCATCTGCTGATGTGGTCCTGCCAATTGCCATTTTTATTATCATTATTACTCCTTTTTATTTCCTTATTCCTCCTAAATAGTCATATTTCTCTTCTATCTATAATTGTATAGTTTTCATTGCCAGTATTGCTGCTGTGCATCTTTGTCTCTCTCCCTCTATCTAGATTGGAGGCAAATCAGCACTCGCTGCCATGAGGAGAGGTCTCTATGTGTGGTAGGCAAAAAGTTGACCTGATGATTGACTTTGAATAATTAGCCCCCATCATTTGGATAATGAAGTAGAAATGCATAAACTTATGTAAAAAAAAATAAATAAATACAGAAATAAATATATTGACAGCTAAAATGAACAGAAAATGGGCAGCATGAATCAAAGAAAGGCATGGCACTTTACACTCATCTTCCAAGCTCTTACATAATACTGGCATCAGGCACAGGAAAATTCCAGCTATCTGCTTTTACACAACAAAGGAAACACTGGCCCCTTATACATGCATGCATGCATGCACACACACACACACACAGCAAGCGCACACGCATGCTCGCACACACATACATAGCAAGCGCACACGCATGCTCACACACACGCATGTTCGCACACAAGCATGCTCGCGCACACATAGGCACACAGCTGGTTTCTTGGCAACTCCTCTTGAGCTGGATGAAACTGGTTTAGAATGCAAGTTATGCAAGACTGCAGCTTCATCTGCCCAGGAGGGGTGGTTATATGAGGGCTGATGCTCTGGAAACTTAACTTTTTACTTTATCTAACAGTACATTAACTTCAACACCATTTCTTCAGTATATCATGTCATATTTACTCTATATTGAGCTATTTTAATTCATTTTCTATTTAGTGGGTTTATTATTTCTATTCATATATACTTTTAAGCTCTTCTATGTTGCATTTATACCCATCTTTTTTTTTGGTATCCCTCCAGTTCTGGAGAAGGTTATATTATGCAGAGTTTTATATTTAAATTGGCTGTAAAAAGCGTCACCTTTCCACTAAATATTTTCATTTAGCTAAAATGTTATATATGCTTAGCTTAGCCTGTATGTTAGTAATATCATTGAATGCAGCTGTATAATTATAGAAGCTTTTTTACATAATTATGTTGTGGTGACAATGTGACTAATTGCTGCCGGGATTATGTTCAGAGGCAATGTATTTGCTTCAGGTAAGTTTCAATTTTATAGCGCATATACTAAAAGAATGATGAAGGCATGGTAGCTACACACCACTTTGGATTATGTTTTTATGTGCACATTTTACAGCTTTTACAGCTAATGGAACATGGATTGGATAAGTGTATTTATCAGTCAGTCAAATACAATTAATTTCAAAATATTGCTTTCTTAAATAGAAAAGAAATCAGGTAACACTGTTATGTTGCATTTTAATTTTCAGGTTTAGCAGTGTACTTTTCCCAGTGTGGTGACTCATTCAATAAGCAAGGGTGCAGGGCAAGACATGAATTTGTAAGTTACATAAGAAGAAGCTGGGTTGTTGTTTAAAGTCCACAGTCCTTGAACAACAAACTCTTGTGTCCCTGTGACTGAACTCTGATGTTATTGCTTTACGGAAAGATGTTTTTGGCAGCAGGCAAACATGTTATCTATAAAGTAGGATAAGATAGGATAAGATATGTATGCTAGAGCAGGCACTAATGCAATTTAACTTTGACTTTAAGGGAATCATCAGGAGACCTGATTTGGAATCAAAGTATTATCACAACATTTCCCTGTCAAGGGATTAATAAAGTATCTCTTCTTCTAACATAGTTTTACATGTGATGTACTGTGTGTAGCAGAGTTGCAAAAAACAAATTGCATTTGCACAAACAATAACCATTCCAAATAGTTTACTCTATTAGTTTATTCTATTCTATAGATACTAGACTAAAACTCTTATGCAACTGGGCACAATTGACTGACCCTCATTTACTACTTAATAAAACAGGAGAGAAGAAGTGCAGTTTTACAGATTGTGAATCTTTCCCAGGAAAAATGAACTATGAACAGTGTGACATGCAGCATGTCTTTGCAAATAGCCCACAACTGTTGTCAATGTCAGTGTTACAATTAACAGAATACTTAAATTAATGAATTAATCAAATAATTAAACCTGCTGTATGCATAAACTTTGCATGTTTATACAAAGTAATGCAAATCTAGTTTTTAAGCTACCACTATTATGAGGCCATTTTCAATGCCATGACAGAGTCTGTTTCTTTGTTTAATTTTTATCTGAGTCATTGCCAAGTCTGCATGGCTGCTGGTTCACTTCAGAGTATCGAACATGCGTCGCATCAGTCCGCAGTCTGTCTGCCTCTTTTGCCTCTGTGGTCTCTTTTTCTTTTAAGTTTCTGCTTCGGTTATTTCTTTTGTGGTACAACACTTCCTTTAGAACAATGAATGACCAAGTCTAAATAATCACAGAAAACTGTGAGTTTAAACTTTGAATGATTATCAGATTTTCCTCTTCTGAACATTGGGGGATGTGATCTCTGCTGAAGAAAGAATAAAGTAATCTATGGTGGAAAGCCAGCTTAGAGACAGTTCGTAAAGTTATTATAGAGTCTATAGTTAGGGCAAACATCTACATAGACACTTGGTGTTTCAGGAGATAAAAAAATCTGAGAAGAAAGCAGTGTCTGGCTTGTAGTTTGACCACAAGACCACAAGCCAACTGTAAAATTCCTCCACCAAATTCAGCTCATTAAAAATATTAGTAAATTAACGTAAACTACATTTTTGGGATTGTAAAAAATGTTTAAAAATCAACGTGAGCAGATTAAAATAGTTAGTGATTAAACACTTACATCAGTAAATCAGTTTCAAGATGGCACAACAGATGGCTGCCTCAGGACTTTACTCTCTGGTGAAGTCCTGGGTTATGCATTACGCATTTATTGCACAAACGAAGTAAAGAAACAACAAGTAGAACAGTTAGGTTGAATGTTACTCCATAAAGAGTCTCAGTTTTTTGCAACTTTCAGCTGGCAATTATTCAAGTTGGACAGAGGTGGCAAAAGCTGAATAGAAATCTAGACAGACAGACGAACTGTCCACACACACACACACACACGCACACGCACACACACACACACACACACACACACACACACACTCACTATGTGCTAGGGTTAGGGTTAGGTAGGTGCTGTAAGCAAAACTTAGTTTGTTCGGCTTTTGCTATTCTTAAAATGTTGTTGGTGGGACAGTCATGTATGATATCATATGTAACAATTAAACTAAACTGAAACAAACCAGCTGTCCTGTCATCCAGTGACCTAAAATTGCATTGACAAAAAAGATTGTTGTGTAACCACAGCTGTAATGTGGTGTTATCGAACACTGGAGCTGGTAGCCTCCACGGCCTGATTACTTAGTCTGCAGGCATTTGACTGACATAGCAATGCTTGTAACAGAGAAAGAGATGTGAATATTTCTTATACTGTTCTGAGAGCCTTTATATTTGTGAAATGATTATGATTCAGAACAAAGAACCCCACTGACTATATCAGGTAATGTCTTGTCACATAACAATGCTTGAAGTGCACATTGAACACACAACACAATTTCTCAAGCTTGTGGTCGAGCCCACACAGGGTAGCTTAAAAAGTGTAACTACTGTGAATTTCCCCAGTGTGGGATCATTAAAGTCTATCCTATCTTGTCTTGTCTAGATAAAGTTGCAGGAGCTTTCTGATTTATTAATATTGACTGAAATATGCTACTGATAGTATTCCATATATTCCAAAATACAAAATGTGCTCGTAAAAATAATACAAAAGTATGCAATACATTTATTTTTATATAACAATTCTTGATTTTGTTTAACCCTTACAAACTGTTCATATTCAATGCCTTCACAGTGCAAGAAAATCCTAGTGTGTCTATAGCAAATTTTGAGCTACACATCTTTATGATTTAGATAGCATGAGAGTGTATTTTTTAGGTTCTACACCACTTGTTTTTGTAGGAAAAAAACACCTATATCACATTTTATCATGTCCTGTTTTACCTAAGAAAACATGAAACCATGTCAGTCATAATGATTTAAATACACTATATTAATAGTGAAAATGGCAAAATTTGCTTTGTTTACATTTTTGGTTCTCAACATATTTCCAACATATTGTCTTTTGTTAATCTACAATGTAGAATGTAATAAAATAAAGAGAAACACTGAATGAGAAGGTGTGTCCAAACTGCTGGTACTGTATATAAAAATACTAATGCTTAGTTGGTAGGTTAGCTCAATACTAACACAATATGGGAATTACAATTATCGCAACAGTACCTTTAACCTTTAACAGTATCTTCACAAGCTTAACAATACGAGCTCATACTTAACAGACATATATTGCTTTTACTCTGTGAAAACAAACAAATAGCTGCACACTGTAGCTGAACATACAGTGTGTAGAGACAAAGACACAGTCCTTTGGACGAGCACATTGCTAACTCAATCTGCTACACTGCCTTCAACACTTTTGTTCTTTAGATTAGTACATGTATACTACTACTGTTTTAGAACACCCCAATATTTCCATTTTTGTATTGAAATTCAAGCAGTACAAAGGTACAAAAGTAAGTGGTGAACTGCCAGAGATTGAAACAAAAAGTTAAGGTTTCCCAAACCTGAAAAATAATGTATATTTCAGAATGGATATCTGCTTATGACAAAATAAAATGTTTATATTTATGTTTGGATATGATACAGTTTGTTTAAATTATCCCCAGTTTGCAGTTGATTCCCATGGAAAGTTTCCAAATTGAAACCATCCCTTTGCAACCCTAAAGAAAATACAGACAGAAACTGCACATGGACTTACAAGTTCAATACATGAGAGTTGATATCAAAGAAGGTGATATCAAAGATGTTAATATGTAACTCCATCTGTAATGATGTTTTTAAATGAAATAACTTTGATTTGAGAAAAACTACTCACTAATGACAAAAATACAACAGATTTCTGTTTTCAATCCTTTAGAAACTATTGAGTATTTTAAACTCTATTGTGCGTAATAATTTGGAAGACTGCATTTTACGGTGGCCGACAAGTGCAAACACGCCGCAAATGGCCAAACGCTGCAAACACAGGAATGATGCAAAACCAAAAACACACAAACACATAAAACAAATGCAACAGAAAAACACAAACAAGAGAAAAATGCTGCAATCACAGAAATGAAGCAGAAGCAAAAACATGCAAACCCACAAAACAAATGCGAAAGAAAAACGCTGCAAATACCAAAAACACACGAAACCCCAAAACAACTGCAAGAGAGAAATGCTGCAAATTCACTCCACAAAACAGAAGTGCGCCAGGCCACTAGGGGGACCCGACCTGAGAGATGGACCAGTCCGGTGGGGCCCAGTCCCTCTTTAAAACATTCATGTGATAATGGAAACTTAAAACTTAATCAAAGGTATGTTTGTTCAGGTGTTTTTCATGTTTCTAGTCTTCTAATATGACTAGATCTGTTTTTTTCACTAGAGGTCATGGCCAGAACACACCCCATGCAAGGCCTTGCTCATTGACATGCATGCAAAGATCCTAGTTCTGTTGCAGTCAGAGAGACTGTTTTTCCCATCCAGAGTCAACAACTCATAAATGCCTTTTTCTTTATGTATTTGGTGTCAAGTTATGTCGAAACAGCAGTATTAAGCTTTTGTGGCTCAATTGTTGACTGTCAATGGGATCAAATAAGTAAGGTAAAGAAGCTGGATTGTCAGGAATTTTACTGTGTGTGTGTGTGTGTGTGTGTGTGTGTGTGTGTGTGTGTGTGTGCATTTAAAGAAGAATACAGAACAGTTAACGTTAACACTAGTCCTATCACACTCGCAATGTTGGTGCAATATAACATGTAACTGTAGTAGAATACTACAGCATTATCATGACCATGCACACAGTTGCAGCTATGACATTATTGCTCTTATAGTCTCTTCAAAGGAAATTATAAAACTGCTGACTTTACATACTCAGGTCAGCTCAGCTGCCACTTTATTTTGGCATGGTTAAGTATGACATGATGTTACAATGTCGACAGCCTACATTTTATTCAGATTTTAGATCATTACACGTAAGCTTATGGTGCAGAATGGAGCTATTCTGGCTCTATCTCTGCAGGCTGTTGGCTAGAATACGGTAACTGCTCGTATTATTGTTATGATCACAGATGCGAGGCCCTGTGTGGTCGCACACTTTGCACAGCCCTACGCTGTAGACTGCGGCGCATTCTGGTGCTTCAATGGTTCGACAACACTAACACTCAACAGACATGCTCGTCGTTTCAACGCGACATGACCGCGATTCACGCAACTGTCACTGTAGATCCAGCTGTTCATGAGCCGTATATTAGCAACAGAGTCTGCGACAACACTTACCGAGGATCCAGCGACGGTAGCAGGAGATAAGCGTAGATCCCAACGCCACAGGATTCCAGTTGGACGGCAGGACGCCAACCAGCCAGGCCCGGTTCTCTGCTGGAGGAGGGGCTTGTTCTCGTTCTCTCTCTCTCTCTCTCCCTCTCTCTCTCTCTCTCTCTCTCTCTCTCGCTCTCGCTCTCTCTCTCTCACACACACACACACACACACACACACCTCTGTGCATTCGGCACAGAGAGGTCCACCTGAGATTTAAACTGTAGAAAACACATTTCCAAGATCGGGGATCATCTGCTCTGTGTCCTGTGGGAAACGTTGGTGCTAATTGTGTATACACTGGGGGTGAAAAAGAACTGAGTTTTCGTCCTTTTACCTCAGACCACCACTGCTGTAGTTAGAAAAGTGTGGAGACACACCTCTGATGCTGCTGTACTGTGGATTGAAATCTGTTTGTATGTGTAAAGTCTTATTGCGCAAGCAAAAATGGGTAACAATCCGTCCAAAACAGCAGACAAATGTGAGTTTGAAAACAAGCAAACGCTAAGTCAAAGACAAAACATCTTTCTGTAAAAGATCAGAAAACCAATGTGAAATTAGAAGGTCAACCTGTCATTGATAAGCACTATGCTGAAACAAACACACACACATCTGACCAGACATCACAATTTAAGGCGATGTTTTCTCCACAAATACCAGCTGGAATCGTCGGTAGACTGAAAGGATGGGATTTCGTGTTTCCGTTCACTTCTCTTTTGTGTGAATGGATGAATGGCATGAGGGAACATTGGAATCGTCGGTAGACTGAAAGGATGGGATTTCGTGTTTCCGTTCACTTCTCTTTTGTGTGAATGGATGAATGGTATGAGGGAACATTTGAGAAAGAAAAGCTGCAAATGGCTGAGCTAAATGTTAACTCTAATGTTGGAAATCCATCCTGGGATTCTAGATACATCCAAGAATGTATGGTTGTGGTTGACTGTGGCCTGTAAAAAGATGTGGTGTGAGAGTGAGTGACAAAAGCTGAGAGTTTGAATCCAATGACTAAAAAAAGGTAATTGATCTGAGTGCCAAATGTGTCACTGCCTGTTGTGCCTGCACTAGAAGCTAAGTTGCAAACTAGAGCTTTAAAAATGACTAAGATAAAACAAAGGCATGTTGATGATTTGGAGAAATGTGCAAAAACTACGATGTATGGCTGGGCAAAGCGCCAAGCCAAGGTTTCCTCCCCCCTCGATCTGCTGAACATTTTTAGCTAAGGTGATGTAACACAGCTAGAACAAAAAAAAGTAGAAAAGCGCTCTCTGTCTGTCCACAACTGTCAAATACAAATCCCTTTTTGCAATGCTAACATAGCCGAGCAAGTAAGCTCATCACAAGCAACAAATTATGAAGAATTTCTCCTACTAACAGCTATAGTAGTGAATTAGAAAGGAAAGTCAAGATTATGCACAGACAGGAGAAGGAAGACAGCAGACAGTCTAATGCAGTGGTCTCCAACGCGTCACTCGCGAGCTACCGCCCCTTTCCAAGTATCAAATCAAATCAAATCAAATCAAATTTTATTTGTATAGCCCAAAGTCGCAAAATACATTTTGCCTCGGAGGGCTTCACAATCTGTACAGGGAGTGACACCCACTGTCCTTAGACCCTCGGTTCGAGTGAGGAAAAACTTGCCCACAAAAAACCCTTTTAACAGGGAAAAAAGTGGAAGAAAACTCAGGAAGAGCCACAGAGGAGGGATCCCTCTCCCAGGACGGACAGACGTGCAATAGATGTCACGTGTACAGTCAACAGAAACATTTTGTATAATTACAATGAAAAATGACAATGGATTACAATGAATGATAAAATGATTACAGTAGCAGTGGAACCTGTGATAGAGATAGAGAGACACAGATGCACAGCAGCAGCAAATCATTAACTAACTTACTATAAACTGTAATGGAGATCTGGTAACATTAATGACAGTAATAATATATGTAGTGGACGTCATGCAGGACCACAGCAGCAGTCACGATCCACGAGAACCTGCTGGACGAGAGAGCACAGAAACTCCGGGGAAGAAGTTTAGTTAGTAAGATGCATTAATGTACATGTATGACAGACATGTATGTTTACAGATGGTGGTTGTGATGGTGAGAGAGAGAGGGAGAGAGAGAGAGAGAGAGAGAGAGAGAGAGAGGAGAGAGGGTTTTCAGTAAAGGGAGATGTGACTGCATCTTCAACCAATACCATGCCTGGCTAGGCATAACCCTGAAAGGAGGAGTCCCCCCGGCAGTATAGTCCTATAGCAGCATAACTAAGGGATGACCTGAGCCAGCCCTAACTATAAGCTCTATCAAAAAGGAAAGTCTTAAGTTTACTCTTAAAAGTGTTGACCGTGTCTGCCTCCCGAACCCAAAATGGTAGTTTGTTCCACAGAAGAGGAGCTTGATAGCTGAAAGCTCTGGCTCCCAATCTACTTTTGGAAACTATAGGAACTACAAGGAACCCAGCATTCTGAGAGCACAGTGTTCTAGAGGGGTAGTAAGGTACTATGAGCTCTTTTAGATAGGATGGTGCCTGACCATGAAGAGCTTTGTATGTAAGGAGAAGAATTTTAAATTCTATTCTAGATTTAACAGGTAGCCAATGCAAGGAAGCCAAAATGGGAGAGATGTGATCTCTGATCTTGGTTCCTGTCAGAACACGTGCAGCAGCATTCTGAATTAGCTGCAAAGTCCTAAGAGACTTATTGGAGCAGCCTGATAACAATGAGTTACAATAGTCCAGCCTAGAAGTAACAAATGCGTGGACTAGTTTTTCTGCATCTGCTTGAGATACAATGCGTCTGATTTTGGCAATGTTACGTAAATGGAAGAATGCAGTCCTTGAAATTTGTTTTATGTGGACATTAAAGGACAAATCCTGATCAAAAACAACTCCAAGATTCTTTACGGTGGAGCTGGAGGCCAGGGTGATCCCATCTAAGGTAACTAAGTCTCTAGAGAGAGAGTCTCTGATGTTTTTGGGTCCAATTACAAGAACTTCAGTTTTGTCTGAATTTAACATCAGAAAATTGAAGGTCATCCAACTTTTTATATCTTTAAGGCATGCTTGGAGTTTAGTTAATTGATTGGTTTCATCAGGCTTGATCGATAAATATAATTGGGTGTCGTCGGCATAACAATGAAAATTAACGGAGTGATTCCTAATAATGTTCCCTAGAGGAAGCATATATAAACTGAATAGAAGTGGTCCTAACACAGAACCTTGTGGGAGTCCATGACAAACTTTGGTATGCATGGAGGATTCATCATTGACAAGAACAAACTGAGAACGATCTAAAAAATAAGACTTAAACCAGCTTAGGGCGGTTCCTTTGATGCCAATTTGATGTTCCAGTCTCTGTAAAAGAATTTGATGGTCAATGGTGTCAAATGCGGCACTAAGATCTAACAGGACAAGTACAGAGATGAGTCCTTTGTCTGATGCCATTAGGAGGTTGTTTGTAACTTTGACTAGTGCGGTCTCTGTGCTATGATGCACTCTAAATCCTGACTGAAAATCCTCATATAAACTGTTCTTATGGAGAAAGTCGCACAGCTGATTGGCTACAGCTTTCTCAAGTATCTTAGAGAGAAAGGGAAGGTTTGATATCGGTCTGTAATTGGCTAAAACCTCTGGATCTAGAGTGGGCTTTTTAAGAAGAGGTTTAATTACAGCTACTTTAAAGGACTGTGGTACATATCCTGATAATAAAGACAGGTTAATCATATCCAATAAAGAAGGGCTAACTAGAGGTAAAACATCCTTGACCAGCCTGGTTGGGATGGGATCTAAGAAACAGGTTGACGACTTAGATGAAGAAATTATTAAAGTTATTTGATGAAGGTCGATGGGAGAAAAACAGTCTAAATATAGCTCGCCAAAGGGCCAGTGAATCATACATACATTTGAAAACTTAATTGGTCCCACTACAAATCTACTTAAATTTATGTCCAATCAAAATTCACAGTTGTCCCGCCCCCTTCCAACACAAAATGATTATTAGCCAATTAACTGTCAATCAAAAAGTTGCGCTGCTGTCAAAATTGATGAGTCAGTGGTGACGTAAGATGAGCGAGAGTTTACGATGGCGACCAGTGTCCAAAACAACAAGCGGGTTAAAACGTACCATTTTCACCAAGAGTGGGAGACAGAATTTTGTTTTACAAACGTTAACGACAAGTGTGTGTGTCTGATCTGCGGTGCCAGTGCGTCGGTCGGTAAAAGGTGTAATGTGGAGCGCCATTTCACCAAAGTCCACGGCAACTTTTCGCGGGACTTTCCTGCTGGTAGCAGTCTACGAAGAGACAAGATGAAGGAGCTGAAGACAACGCTTAAACGGCAAAAGTCTGTTCACCAAACCAGCGAAGAAGGCCAATTCAGCTACAGAGGCTTCGTTTAAAGTGGCGCACATTTTAACGAAGTGCAAAAAGCCGTTCACCGATGGCGGGATCATAAAGGAGGCCATGACCGCGGAGGCTGAAACGTTATTCAGGGACCATAAAAATAAAACGGAAATTTTGTCTGCTATTGCTGATGTACAGCTTGGTGCCAATACCATGGCAAGGAGAGTGTCTGCGCTGTCTGCGGATGCGGTAAAACAGCTGGAATCGGACATGAACAGGTGCAAATGGTTCTCTATTCAGTGTGATGAGTCTGTGGACCGCAGTGATACAGCCCAGCTGGCTGTTTTCATTTGGATGGTGTTTGATGACTTTTCCACCAAAGAGGAGTTTTTGACCTTACTCCCATTGAAAGCTACAACCAGGGGAATTGATGTTTATAATGCAGTAAAGGATTACTTTGTGGGGAAAAAAGATCCCTATTGAAAAGCTGGTGTCTGTAACAACTGATGGAGCACCTGCAATGACAGGTCGTCACTCCAGATTTATTGCCACTGCAAAGCGGACCCGGACTTTCCAAAGTTTTTGAACTATCATTGCATCATTCTCCAACAGGCTATATGCACAAAAGTTATGGGATTTGACCATGTCATGACACCTGTTATCAGGATCATCAATTCCATTCAAGCAAAGGCAAAGCAACACTGGAGCTTCAAGCTGTTCCTGGAGGAATGCTCTGCGGAGTATGGGGATCTCCTCCTCCACACTGAGGTCAGATGGCTAAGTCGGGGGAAGATACTACAGCGCTTTCTTTCCTTGCTGGGTGAAATCAAGGCATTCATTGAAACGAGGGAGGAGGACACCACCTTATTATCTGATGCAGAGTGGCTACTTGATCTTGCTTTCCTGACCGATGTAACTGAGAAAATTAACCACCTGAACCTACAGTTACAAGGCAAAGGTAAAAATATATGTGACATGATCAGTGCTGTCAAGGCATTCAGTGCAAAACTGTCATTGTACATTCAGCAAGTGAAAAACAAAAGATTTCAGCACTTCCCCTCTGTCTGAAAGATGCTGGACAGTCACACAGATGCAGTCAGTGTTTTAAATGTGTCCAAGTATTGTGACCTCTTATCAAGGCTTGGACAGGAGTTTGCTGACAGACCCAGTGACTTTCATGGATGTGGACATAAGTGAGATTTCAGGACAGATGGCTGAACTTTTCTGTGTTGATCCTGTGGAAATGGAAATGGAGGCTATAAACCTTCAAAATAATGTGTAGTTGAAGACTCAGCAGCATTCACAGCATTTCTGGAGCTTGGTAGAGCCAGATAACTATGAAAATCTTCACCAAGCAGCTCTGAAAATTTCTGCTTTGTTTGGGTCTACATACCTCTGTGAGTCAGCTTTTTCTGACATATATGTCCTGAAATCAAAGCTCAGAACAAGACTGACAGATGAACATTTAAATGACTCCATAAGAGTGAACTTAAGTGGATACACTCCAGCATACACCTCTCTTGTTGACTCCTTGCAGTGTCAGTCATCTCACTACCTAGCAAAGACTGAACTTCTGAACACATTCACATTCACACACACACACACACACACACGTACACACCTTCTCAGCTTAATATTTAACTGAACTGAACTGAATGACTTTTATTGTGAATGCAATTTTTGTTCTTTGTGTGGATTTCGCCATTTAGAATACACTACAATACTCTAGTTAGCCCTTCTTTATTGGATATGATTAATCTGTCTTTATTATCAGGATATGTACCACAGTCCTTTAAAGTAGCTGTAATTAAACCTCTTCTTAAAAAGCCCACCCTAGATCCAGAGGTTTTAGCTAATTACAGACCGATATCAAACCTTCCCTTTCTCTCTAAGATACTTGAGAAAGCTGTAGCCAATCAACTGTGTGACATAAGAACAGTTTATATGAGGATTTTCAGTCAGGATTTAGAGTGCATCATAGCACAGAGACCACACTAGTCAAAGTTACAAATGACCTCCTAATGGCATCAGACAAAGGACTCATCTCTGTACTTGTCCTGTTAGATCTTAGTGCTGCATTTGACACCATTGACCATCAAATTCTTCTACAGAGACTGGAACATCAAATTGGCATCAAAGGAACCGCCCTAAGCTGGTTTAAGTCATATTTCTTAGATCGTTCTCAGTTTGTTCACGTCAATGATGAATCCTCCATGCATACCAAAGTTTGTCATGGAGTTCCACAAGGTTCTGTGTTAGGACCACTTCTATGCTTCCTCTAGGGAACATTATTAGGAATGACTCCATTAATTTTCATTATTATGCTGACGACACCCAATTATATTTATCTATCAAGCCTGATGAAACCAATCAGTTAACTAAACTCCAAGCATGCCTTAAGGATATAAAAAGTTGGATGACCTACAATTTTCTGATGTTAAATTCAGACAAAACTAAGAAAGCAGAATTGGATGAGACCCTTGTCTATGAAATCCCCATTAAAGTCTCCAGTTGCCTGGAACTCCTGGAAGACGTCCCTCCAATAGCTCACGTTCTGTCTCCTGTAGATCCCCCACCAGTTTTCGATCCATTGATTTGCTGTACTGCATCCTTGGAACACACACGGCCCATGCACAATGCCAGTCTCATCTTCTCAGAAGAACTGTTGCAGCCTGTTAACATGGACATTTTCAGTTCCCAAATTCCCTGGGACACTATAAGATCTTCTCCGAAGTCTTGTTCCTCTCCGTTGCTGTACGCCCTCTGGGTCAAGATGTGACTGAACCTCCTGAACCATGTCTCGAGTAACATGCAGTCCAGCCAATCTGCACCTCTCGTGCATCATTCAGTAACCATGAAGACGACCCGGTTGCTAATGAAGTTAACAACCTCAGTAGGATCACTAAACCGTCGGCTGTAAAGTTGTAACCAGACTAGTCTTCTCCTTAAATGACGAGGACTAATCTGAATGCCATCTCTAACAGAAAGGCACAATGCAATTTCTGCCTGTGTTAGACCTTGATTGAAGTACATCCTGATGCGTTGATCAATAATGTGATCTGCCATTTTCACCTCCCTGGGACACACCTGGACCAGACAGTGGCAGCTCTTGTAGGCTGAAATCAGGACGATCACATTAACCAGCGCGCAATCATCAGACTTGAAAATTATCCCACGAAAACAAAAGTCTTTCTGTTATATCGAGATAACGAAATAATTAATTTGTTATCACGAGAAAACAATCTTTGTTATATCGAGTCAACAAGATAATAAGTTGTTATCACGAGATAACAGTGCATAAAAAATAAAAAAAAATCCATGGCTGTTCTCAGCTTCCGTAACGAAGAACTCTTGTGCATGTAGATACATTTATTACTTAACTAAGCATTTACATTAACATTAACTTGACTGCATGGAGTCACATCTTAGGGAAATGGTACAGAATCGTCTCGCTGTCACACCTGAAAAATTAAAATGAATCAGTACAATGTTATAACTTGAAAAGTTTGTTATATCAAGATATTTTTTCATGCTACTACAACATACAGTGTATAAGAAATCACCTTTTTAATTTAATGGCCTTGGACTGAAAAGCTGATACCACTGAGTGGTTAGCCTGCTACGAGTGGGACTTATCTAAATCTATCAACAAATACTTTAAATTCATGGCTTCATACAGGAATTTGGCAAGTGGTTACCAAGGTATTTCAAAAAGCTACAAGAGTATTGGTGTGGAGAAATTGCTGAAATCAGTGGCACCAGACACAAGCATCACAAAACATTCTTAATCACACAGAACTCAGGAGTATATAAAATCAACTTATTCTAAAAGAAAATCAATATAAATCACTTTTCAAACAAATCAGTCAAACATTCCAGATGATGTGTGAGTTCCACCTTCAGGTCAACAAGGGCATTTCTAACGAATGGAGATCCCCTACAGCACCAAGGTATTAAAGGAGGTCATCACGGAGGTCACAGATCACATAACATTTTTAATTAAAAAATAAAAATCAATTACAACAATCATCATTGCAATTAAGGTACAGTGAAGTCTTCGACCCATGTACATTGCGTACAGTAGAGGGTCACCACCATGGTGGCGTGGAGTCCCTCTTCGCAGAACAATTGCATAAACAGTCAATAATCATTTGCAAACATTTCTGTTGAATCATAATACAATATTACTGTGGAAACTATGATTGGGGTAGATTTTAAACTGATTTCTAACATTACAATCTCTAAACAATTAAAGGTCATACGTTTACTTTTTTTTATTCAGAACAACAATCATACACACCGGCAAAGCTAGAATCATCAAAATAAAGTTAAACTAAAATGGAAGACATCAGGTAGCAGAAAGTTAGTAATTTTTGTCTGCAGATAGAAAAGTATATGTTTCTTCTCAACTTTATTTTTCCACAAACATTTCATAATGAGGACGTTGGAGAGTGTTGTGGAGAAATTGCTGAACTCAATGGTCAATGGTGAAGTCAGGAGGGAAGAAAGCCTCTGATGCTGTAATATTTATTGACGCTTGGCCAAGGAGAACTAGAGACACTCTCAAAGTACAACAGAAGTGCCTGAGTCGGTCTTTAAACCCCTACAGATAACACCACAAATACTATACGCCCTGAATTAGTCAAAGAGAATGTCTTTACCCATGTTAGTGTTACCATCAGCACATTCTAGTCTGGAGACACTGTTGTCTGTTTATGGTAATGAAACGTAAGGGCTCTTCGACCCTGGCCACCACAGTGTTGAGGTAGGCTGGCACCTAGTGTTCTCAATCAAAGCCAAACAATTACTACTGCCGAGGACCTCCAGGCCCACATGTGACCCCGTGTAACCTAAGGATAAAAAATTCCATAATAGAAAGTCCAACCTGATTACATTCACCAAAGCTGAAGAAGGCATATTTTGGCTGAGGGCCGCATGCTGGAGCTGTTTTTCGCTGACAACCCCGTGGTGCGGACCACCAGAGCCGAAATGGATGACCCACACTGAAATTAATGGAAAAACCTTCTCGCTGCAGCGCCAGATCCTGTCTGAATCAAGCCTTATTTCCGTTGTTGTGCTTGGTGCGCTTTGGATGGAGTACAGCACAATAGGCAGTGCATCAGGCCATTTCAGACCTGTGGTTAGTACTGTTTTAGACAACCGTTCTCTGATAGTTGCATTCATTCTTTCAACTTGACCAGAACTTTGTGGGTGATAAGGAACATGCAACTGCCACTTGAACCCTAAGATTTCTGACAGATGCTATGTGATTTTGATCTACTACTGTAGCTGCTTATAGGAGAAATTCTTCTTCTTCACTGTTAGCATTGCTAAAGAGATTTGTATTTGACAGTCGTGGATAGACAGAGGGCGCTTTTTCACGTTTTTTATGTTGTTGCTTTTTTATCCCGAACCCGACCTCGGCTAAAATGTTTAGCAGATTGTGGGGAGAGGGAATCTTGGCTTGGTGCTTTGCTCGGCCATACACCATAGTTTTTGCACATTTAGCTACCATTATAGGACTTTTTAAAATCATTAGTTTGGACCTCCCCTCTTTTACCATGTCAAAAATCAGTAGGCTACATCAGTCTGTTCATTCATCGCTGTTTCCAGAGCGCTGTGTCAGAGCTTCATTATTGAATCTGTTCCGCTTGTTTATTGATATAAAACCTGAATTAATGAAACTCCAGTCCATGTTTTCACTGATACGGGCACCTTCTCGCAAACCGCGCATACAAACACACACGCACACACACACACAGTGCTGCTGATGCGCCACCGACAGCAGGAAGCTTAAGGTGAGTACTGTCACAACACAATGTTCAGGTCATTGTTAACTTACTGAAACTAAATGTCTATTTTTTCACCTTAATGTTTTTGTGACAAAGTCACAGAAACATAAAATGTCAGTTATAAAATCGTTCACTAACTGTTAAGAAGCGCTAATGCTACGTTTTACAAGTAGTTATCAGTTTTACAAATTGCAGTGTAGATTGATGGTGAAATGTAGGCTAAATAAGTTACCAATATGTGAATTGATGTGAGATATAAATAAGTAGGTTATAAATTGATAAAATATGTATTAAACCAATGGTGCAAGGTAAATACAAATGTTTTAAGAGATATTGACCACTGTGAGTGAAGAAGGGCTCCCCCTCCTTACAAAGCCAATTTAACCACTGTTTATAGGTAATATTCAAGGGTAATATGTAATATGTTTTAGGTTGCAACAGGCCCTTACTGACAGAAAGAAACAAAACACATGGACTATCAGGAACAAAACTAAAAGGGAAAATATTCAAGTGGTTTTTTGGCAAGAGACGCATTTCTCCAACTCAGAACATGAAAAATTAAAAAAGATGGGGTTTATAAAAACAATTAATTCCTCCAACAAATCTGGGCATAAGAGGAGAGTGGCAATATTACTCTCAAACAAATTACATTTCCAATTAACTGTTCAAATTAAAGATAAGGAAGGTCGCTATATTTTAGTCAAAGGCAAGATAAATCATAAAGATGCACCCTGTTAAATGTATATATGCCACCAGGACATGACATATCTTTATTAAAAAATATATTTGACTTATTAACCCTGGAGTCATCAGGAACCTTAATCTGTGGGGGAGACTGGAATATCCCATTACAACCAAAACCTGACTCAATGAATTTACACAAGAGGAGAAATCAAAATTCAGTATTCATGTGGAAAATGCTAAAGGAATTTGGTATGATAGATATATGAAGGGACCTACATCCCACAGAAAAGCAATTAAGCTACTATTCCCCCCACCACACTGAATACTCCAGATTGGATTTTTTTTATTTATTTATCTCAATTACAGATAGCCATAGAATAAGTGAATGCAAGATAGGCATTACAGATGTCTCGGACTATTCAAGAATATATCTCTCTCTGAATCTAGATAATAAAAGGAAGAATACGCTATGGAGGCTCAATACCACCTTACTGAATGATAGAGTATGTTGGGTATGATAGAGTAAGGAATAAATAAAAGAAGAGTTGAAAGAATACTTGCAAAATAATGATAATGGAACAGTATCACCAAATGTCCTGTAGGACACCTGGAAAGCAGTAATCAGGGGTAAACTTATAGTTTTTGCTGCCCATAGGAAAAAGGAGACACATAGACACAAAGTGCTGATGTTTTGTTCCTTCAAAAGACTCATATAAGACCATCTGAACAGAAGAGTTTGCATTGCAGCTGGGCAGACCAAATATTTCAATCCACATTCTCAAGCAAAGCTTGCGGTGTTGCAATCATTATTCGGAGAAACATACCTTTTAAACACAATTCAACACTATGTGACCTGAACAGTCGATACATTATTGTAACTTCACACACTTTTAGGGGGCAACAGGCCAACAAAATAAAATCTCGCTCTGGAGTAATCTTAACAGACCCTAAGCTGATAAACTCTCGCTTCAAGGAATATTATGAGGAGCTTTACAGATCTAAAGCCACAGGTGATGTGGATAATTGGTTTAAAAACCTAAACATAACGAGACTAGACGATACCTCACGTGAGGCCCTTAATGCGGAACTATCCCCGGCAGAAATACTAGACTCTATCAGATTAATGCAAAACGGGAAAAACCCGGGACCGGATGGTTTTGCCGTTGAATTTTATAAGAAATGTGCTAATTCTACACAGGATGTTCTCCCACTCAATGGAATCTGAAAGACTTCCTCCAACCTTGTACGATTGCTAATATCTCGCTCTTGCTGAAGCAGGACAGGGATGAAACTAAACCTTCATCATATCATCCAATTTCCATGCTCAACTTAGATTTTAAGATATTCAACTAAAGGAGAACATAGAAAAATGGAGAACACTGCCTTTATCCTTGATCGGACATGTAAACGCTGTCAAGATGGTCTCGCTACCGAGATTTTTGTTTTTATTTCAGAATGTCCCTATGCCCCCCGTACTCTACAGGAAGGATAATTTTGTTCTGTTGAATACTCTGATCTGGAATCAAATTAGAAAATGTTTTGTGCTCCCAAATACCTCGGTACATGCTCCAATCTGGCAGAACCATGCCTTTTTGCCATCTCTTACAGACACAGCCTTTAGAGAGTGGAGCTGTATGGGTATTGTTAGTTTAAAAGACCTTTATGTTGACGGACATTTAGGCTCCTTTGAACAATTACAGTCCAAATATTCTTTTTCAAAATCTCAGTTTTTTAGATATTTACAATTGAGACACTATGTCCGAGAGACTACTAAGTTATGGAGTAAGATAGCTATCATAAACATGTGTGCATGATTCCAACCATTGATATGTTAAACATTTGTATGTCAATAAAATTGTTGTACACAAAATGATACTGCCATATATGTGAGTCTGAGAAATTGTTTGGGTTAGGATTGTTTTTATGTGAGTATGAATCTAAAAGCTGTTAGTACAAAGTCTTGTGAATACATTGTGAATTTGAGACATAATGTTGATTAAAATACGACTTTTATTGATTTATAAATTGTGTCAATTGGCGTATAAATCTGTCCATCTGGCGAAACCCATTGTCTCTGAACTGATAGCCCTAGACCAAATGGGGTTTGTCCAAGAAAGACAAACACAGGACGATATTAGACGAACACTCTGTGGAGACTATGTGGTAAAGGGAAATATTAGTTAGTTAAATTAGTTACAATGCTGATCAGTTTAGATGCAGAGAAAGTGTTTGATATAGTCGGGTGTGCTGCAAGATTTTGGCTTTAATGAAAAATATGTTTAATGTATTAAATCACTCTATTCAAACCCCACTGCTAGAATAAGAATCAACAGGCACCTAACATAACCCATCAAGCTAGAGAGCCCTGCCCTCTTTGCACTCTTCATAGAGCCCCTAGCTCAGGCAATAAGGGAGGACCCAGAGATCAAGGGGATTTCAACTAGAGAATTTAATGCAAGATAAGTCTGTTCGCAGATGATATAATGCTATTTTTGGCAGACTGACAAGGAAGGTGCACTTCCTTGTAAGTAATAATACAGGTAAAATAGGTGCACTTCCTTGTAAGTCTGCCAAAAATAGCATTATATCATCTGCAAACAGACTTATCTTGCATTCAATTCTCCAGAATGTCCCTTCTCAGACTGTTTGGCTCATATTCTGGGTATAAATTGAATACAAAGTCCCAGATATTCTCTATTCTCAGATACTCTGTGGACAGTCATTGGCAGACCATTTTCATATATTCTGGGCCTGCCCCATTATTCAATCATATGGACAAGAATTTTCTGGACAAATACGGACAATCTTTGGACTAGAAGTTGATTTCTCTTTTGTTACAGCTAAGTCCCGCACCCTTCATAAAAGTGACACTAAAAACTCAAAGTACTCTTCAAATAAAGTTTCTCCAAATGTGTCTGTTATTTTAGATAGTTATTATCACAATAATCCATGTCCAAGAGTCCATTTCCCTGGATGAGATGGGTTTTTTTCGTTATTTGACACTATAAACACACCTCTTCGAGCTTTTATTTTGGTACTTCCAGTTACTGGCACTTTGAATTTGCATATTAGTTAAATATTTAGTTTCACCCGAAACTAGATTTTTATAGGCAGACACGGTCAACACTTTTAAGAGTAAACTTAAGACTTTCCTTTTTGATAGAGCTTATAGTTAGGGCTGGCTCAGGTCATCCCTTAGTTATGCTATAGGACTATACTGCCGGGGGACTCCTCCTTTCAGGGTTATGCCTAGCCAGGCACGGTATTGGTTGAAGATGGAAGGGGGCAGCCCACAATGCCCTGAGCAGTTCTCACCACCCGTGCCAGTTGTTTCCTCTCCAGTGCTGTGCAGCTGCCATACCACACTGTCACACCGAGGCAGAGGATGTTTTCGATGGTGGCCCTGTAAAAGTTCACGAGCAGCCGAGAGGACAGTCCAGCACGTTTCAGCTTCCTGAGGAAGAAGAGTCTTTGTTGTGCCTTCTTCACCAGGTGGGAGGTGTTCGTGGACCAAGAGAGGTCAGATGAGATGTGGAGGCCCAGGAACTTGATGTTGTCCACACGCTCCACCACTTCTCCGCCTATGAGAAGGGGGGCGTGATCCGTCTTCCTGGACCTCCTGAAGTCCACAATGACCTCCTTGGTCTTCCCTGTGTTCAGCACCAGGTTGTTAGCTGAACACCACTGAGTGAGGTGCCGGATCTCCTCTCTGTAGTGGGTCTCGTTGTTGTCTGAGATGAGACCCACTACTGTTGTGTCGTCCGCGAACTTCACGACTGTGTTGGTGGGGTGGATGGCAGTGCAGTCGTGTGTGAACAGGGTGAAGAGGGCTGGGCTGAGCACACAGTCCTGCGGCATGCCTGTGTTGAGGACCAGAGAGGACGATGTCATGTCCCCTATTCTCACCACCTGAGGCCTGTTGGTGAGAAAGTCTCTGATGCAGTGGCACAGAGACGCAGGCAGACCCACCTCATGTAGCTTCAGCGCCAGCTTGTCTGGAACGACGGTGTTGAAAGCCGAGCTGAAGTCTACGAACAGCATCCTGGCTCAAAGCACTTCATGATTACCGGGGTCAGAGCGATCGGCTGGTAATCATTCAGGCAGGTGATGGATGTCTTCTTGGGTACCGGTGTGATGATGGAGGACTTGAGGCACTGAGGAACCATGGCCAGCTGCAGGGACAGGTTGAAGATGTCCAGGAACACTCCTGCCAGCTGGTCAGCGCACGTTCTCAGAGCCTGGCCTGACACCTTATCCGGTCCTGTGGCTTTGCGGGTGTTGATCCTCCTCAGGGTGGAGGTCACCTGGTGCTGCTGCAGGACGAGGGGCTGGTGCTGCTCCTTTAGCCGGAGGAGATATGTGGTCTCTCTGCTGCTCGACGTGTCTAAGCGGGCAAAGAAACTGTTCAAAGTGTCAGGCAGGGTGAGGTCGCGGCTGGCCAGCTGATTGCTGTGTTTGTAGTCCGTCATGGTCCTGATGCCTCTCCACATATTCCGGGGGTTGTTGTCATTGAAGTGTTCCTCAATGCACTGCTTGTACCGGAGCTTGGCCTGCTTTATTCCTCGTCGCAGTTCTGATCGAGCCCTGCTGTAAGCCAGCCTATCTCCAGACCTGTAGGCGGCATCTCGGGCTTTCAGCAGGGACCTTACTGTGCTGTCCAACCATGGTTTCTGGTTGGGAAACTCTCTGATGGTCTTCACAGGGAGGACAGCGTCAGTGCAGAACTGGATGTAGGACAGTACAGAGGACGTGTACTCCTCCAGGTCTGCCCCTTCCCCGAACACACTCCAGTCTGTGTGCTCAAAGCAGTCCTGGAGAGCAGAGGAGGCCTCCTCAGTCCAGACCTGTACTGCCCTGATGGTCGGTCTTGTTCTGCAGGCCAGAGGCTTGTAGGCAGGGATCAGCTCCACAGAGATGTGGTCTGACATGCCCAGGTGTGGAGCTGCTGCATCTTTGTAAGCTCCGGGGATGTTGCTGTACACTTGGTCCAGGGTGTTATTGTCTCTTGTTGGAAAGTTTATGGATTTGTTGAATTTGGGAAACACAGCCTTCAGTTCAACGTGGTTGAAGTCTCCCACCACAATCACAGCCGCCTCCGGGTTGGCGTTCATCTGCCCGCTGATCAGGCAGTACAACTCCTCCAATGCTAACTTAGCATTAGCCCGCGGTGGTATGTAGATGGCTACAATCACAACAGAGGAAAGTTCTCTCGCCAACTTGAAGGGTCTGCATTTCACCGCCAAATATTCCAAATCAGGAGAGCAGAATGTCCTGACGGTGTGTGTGGCTGTACACCAGGCATTGTGTACATACAGCGCCACACCACCGCCTCTGCTCTAACCTGAAGCCACAGTCCTGTCCGCCCGGAACAGGGCGCGCCCCGTTAACTCCACCGCTGCGTCCGGGATGTTGTCGTCCAGCCAGGTCTCTGTGACAGCGATGACACAGCTGTCCATCCGCCGAGAGACAATCCGTAGATGCACCTCATCGATTTTGTTGGCGAGAGACCTGGCGTTGGTGAGGAAGAGACTGGGGAGCGCCAGTCTGTGTGGGTTAGCTTGTAGCCTAGCACGCACGCCGGCTCTCTTGCCTCTCTTTTGTTTACAGCGTCTCCTCCGTTGCCTTAGCAGCAGCGGGGGGATGGTCATGAACTCCGGGGTCCGTAGCAACTCCGGCGGAATAAAGTCCGGTTTTGGGGGTTTGTGGAGTCCAAACTGTACCCCGATGTTCCACAGTTCGGACCTACTGTACTGCGTCAGAGCTTCCAGTAGTGTGGTGAATGTAAACATAAGAAAAAATAAATAAACAAAAACGTAAACACGGGAGCTACGAGCCGCTGCGTCTGTACGCGCCGCCATCTTGCTAATCAACTTAATCAAGAGTTACAATAGTCCAGCCTAGAAGTAACAAATGCGTGGACTAGTTTTTCTGCATCCGCTTGAGATACAACGCGTCTGATTTTGGCGATGGTACGTAAGTGGAAGAATGCAGTCCTCGAAATTTGTTTTATGTGGACATTAAAGGACAAATCCTGATCAAAAACAACTCCAAGATTCTTTACGGTGGAGCTGGAGGCCAGGGTGATCCCATCTAAAGTAACTAAGTCTCTAGAAAGAGAGTTTCTGAGGTGTTTGGGTCCAATTACAAGAACTTCAGTTTTGTCTGAATTTAACATCAGAAAATTGTAGGTCATCCAACTTTTTATATCCTTAAGGCATGCTTGGAGTTTAGTTAACTGATTGGTTTCATCAGGCTTGATCGATAAATATAATTGGGTGTCGTCAGCATAACAATGAAAATTAATGGAGTGATTCCTAATAATGTTCCCTAGAGGAAGCATACTGAACAGAAGTGGTCCTAGTACAGAACCTTGTGGGGCTTTGGTATGCATGGAGGATTCATCATTGACGTGAACAAACTGAGATCGATCTAAGAAATACGACTTAAACCAGCTTAGGGCGGTTCCTTTGATGCCAATTTGATGTTCCAGTCTCTGTAAAAGAATTTGATGGTCAATGGTGTCAAATGCGGCACTAAGATCTAACAGGACAAGTACAGAGATGAGTCCTGTCTGATGCCATTAGGAGGTCATTTGTAACTTTGACTAGTGCGGTCTCTGTGCTATGATGCACTCTAAATCCTGACTGAAAATCCTCAAATAAACTGTTTTTATGGAGAAAGTCACACAGCTGATTGGCTACAGCTTTTTCAAGTATCTTAGAGAGAAAGGGAAGGTTTGATATTGGTCTGTAATTGGCTAAAACCTCTGGATCTAGAGTGGGCTTTTTAAGAAGAGGTTTAATTACAGCTACTTTAAAGGACTGTGGTACATATCCTGATAATAAAGACAGATTAATCATTTCCAATAAGGAAGGGCTAACTAGAGGTAAAACATCCTTGAACAGCCTGGTTGGGATGGGGTCTAAGAGACAGGTTGACGGCTTAGATGAAGAAATTATTGAAGTTATTTTATGAAGGTCGATGGGAGAAAAACAGTCTAAATATATATCAGGTTTTACAGCTGTTTCCAAACTTGCTGTATCAGAATTCAGATCAGTGCCTGTTGAGGGCAAGAGGTGATGAATTTTGTCTCTAATAGTTATAATTTTATCATTAAAGAAGCTCATGAAGTCATTACTAATTAGACCTAAATGAATAGATGGCTCAATAGAGCTGTGGCTCTCTGTTAGCCTGGCTACAGTGCTGAAGAGAAACCTGGGGTTGTTCTTATTTTCCTCTATTAATGAAGAGTAATAGGCTGCTCTGGCATTATGGAGAGCCTTCCTGTATGTTTTAAGATTATCTTGCCAGACTAAACGAGATTCTTCCAGTTTAGTGGCACGCCATTTGTGTTCAGATTTACATGCCTCTTACTTTAAGTTACAAGTCCGCTGGCTATACCATGGTGCTAACCTCCTTTGTTTAATTATCTTCTCTTTCAGAGGTGCAATAGAGTCGAGAGTTGTTCGTAATGAGCCTGTAGTACTATCAACAAGATGATCTATTTGTGAGGGGCTAAAGGAAGCAGACAAGTCCTCTGCTACATTGAGACGAGGCATTGAATTCAATACTGAAGGAATCACTTTCTTAAATTTGGCTACAGCACTATCAGATAAACATCTGCTGTAGGAGTTTCTGCAAAAAGACTTATAATCCAGTAATATGAACTCAAAGGTTATTAAAAAATGGTCAGATAGAAGAGGATTCTGTGGAAAGACTATTAGATGAGCAATTTCAATGCCATATGAGAGAACAAGATCAAGAGTGTGGTTCAGACAATGAGTCGGTTTATTTACGCTCTGACAGAAGCTGATTGAGTCTAATAGAGAGATAAACACAGTGCTAAGACAATCATTGTGGTTGTCCACATGAATATTAAAATCACCTACAATAATTACTTTATCTGTTTTAAGGATCAAGCCTGATGCAAATTCTGCAAATTCAGATAAAAATTCAGAGTAAGAACCAGGAGCTTGATATACTGTAACAAATAAAATTGGCTGTAATGTTTTCCAGGTTGGGTGAGTAAGGCTAAGAACAAGACTTTCAAATGAATTATAATTTAATTTAGGTTTAGGATTTATTAATAGACTAATAGACTATAGACAAATATGGCTCCAACTCCACCACCTCGACCGCTTCTTCGAGGAATATGAGTATTGCAATGACTAGGAGGAGTGGATTCCTTTAAGCTAATATATTCATCCTCCTGCAGCCAGGTTTCAGTGAGACAAAATAAATCAATATCATAGTCAGATATTAATTCATTGACTAAAACAGCTTTAGAGGACAAAGACCTGATATTCAAGAGTCCACATTTAATTCTCTTATTTTGGACTGTTGGGGATGTTATTTTAATTTTTATTAAGTTTTTATGATGAGCTCCTCCTCTGTTTGTTTTATCTTCAAATAATGTAGGTGGACGGGGGACAGACACAGTCTCTATACTAGAGGATTGGGTGGGCAGCTGCTCTAATGGAGGCGCAGAGAAGCGTGTAAGACTGCAGCTCTGCTTCCTGGTCTCAACTCTGGGTTGTCACGGTTTTGGTCGACTAATAAAGTTGGCCATATTTGCTCCATCCAAAGTGGGATGGATGCCGTCTCTCCTAATCAGACCAGGTTTTCCCCAGAAAGGTGTCCAATTATCCATGAAGCCCACATTGTTTGCTGGACACCACCTCGACAGCCAGCGGTGGAATGACGACACGCGGCTATACATGTCATCACTGGTCACATTGGGTAGGGGTCCAGAGAAAACTACGGAGTCCGACATCGTTTTGGTGTATGCACACACCGATGACACATTTTTTTAGTGACCTCCGATTGGTGTAACCGGGTGTCATTAACGCCGTCGTGAATAACAATCTTACTGTATCTACGTTTATCTTTAGCAAGCAGTTTTAAATTAGACTCGATGTCGCCCGCTCTGGCCCCCGGGTAGGGTGGCCATATGTCCGGATTTAGGCCAGACAGTCCGGAATTTAAATGCCTCGCTTATTTGTCCTCCTTTTTGGAGTTGCACCTGAACGCAACGCTGCATATCGTCCAATGGTGTAAGACTTTCGGTTAAAAAAAAAAGATTGGTTAAAAATGATTGGCTAAAAGCGGTGTCACTCAATTCTCTGATTTCTCATTGGTTGAAAATGTAAAGAAGCCGCCCCCTGTTCCCATGGGCTAGCTGTGTCACTCACCTCGTTAACTGAATATTAACATGCCGAAAAGACGGACCTCATTTAATGCCGAATGGTCAAAAGAGCACACGTTTGTCAGCAAAAGTAGCAATATTCAGTTCAATATTCACCCGTTATGTGGTGTTTTTTCTTCTTACTGTCTTTTGTTGTTTACATAAAAAAGTTCTATATGCTTATTAAGAACTGGAATGTATATTTTTTGCATTTATTTATTTATTTTTATGTAAATTTAATTTGCACATTTAAGGCCATAAATGTTCTGCTTTGTGGCACTGCACTTTGCAAGACAGATGTATTGAATAAATACAAATACTGTGAACAAATACTTTTCGCCTTCTGAGGAATATTTTTTCCTCTTCTGTTACACATACATCATGATATATCATAGATAAATTGTCTTGTGATGAACAGAGTATCTCAGAATCACTGTATCATGATACCATCGTTATCATGTACAAAATTGTACTGTCGTGGGGAGTACACTAGAGTTGTATGTTGCAATTTTTCTTTCCTCACTAAATGCCGCAAAGTGTCCTCCTTTTTGGTGTTGTGGAAATGGCCACCCTACCCCCGGGATGCATTTAACTATGGCCCCCGGTGTCGCTAACTTCACGTTTCGTAAAATGGAGCTGCCAATGACCAGAGTTGGCCTCTCAGCGGGTGTGTCGCTGAGTGGGGAGTATCTGTTTGAAACGTGGAGCGTTTGGTGGTGTACTGTGGGCTTCGGTTTGGGGCTATGCCTCTTTCGGGCAGTCACTCAGTGTCCCGGCTGCTCGGGAACTGCTGGGAGACGGCTAGCTGAAGCTACCTTCGGTGGTACCGCACCGGCTACAGGGGACTTGCTAACTATAGCAGCTACTGACTGTTCGGTGGTGCAGTACCGTGCTTCTAAATCACTGAGCCTCGCCTCCATAGCTACAAATAAACTACATTTATTACAAGTACCGTTATCGCTAAAAGAGGACGAGGAATAGCTAAACATGTGGCACACCGGGCAGGAGAGAGCAGGAGAGGAGAGAGGAGGAGAGAAGAGAGCAGGAGAGAGGAGGAGAGCAGAGAGAAGCCATTGTTATAACTAGGCTAGTTAGTGTGACTAGCAGAAACTGGTAAAACTATCGCATTGTGGTTACTAAAGTTAAGAGACCTGTTCGTTCACAAACAGAACAAGTCTGAGGATAGTGTAGAGATATGTAGATAATCGCTGATGTGAGAAATATACGAAAATCTGTTTAAGTGAGCAGAGCAGAGAGCACCGTGGGAGTAACACCGATAACCGGAAGTGACAAAATACACTTACTGTAAAGCACAGTTTGTTGTTCTTCCACCTCGAGTTTACTGCTCGCGCACCTCTCCATTTAGCCTAGGTTACTGATTCGGATAGACTGTTATTTTCCTGGTGGTGGTGACATCGTCAATACTGTTATGGAATTTTCTATCCTTAGGTTACACAAGGTCATGTGTGGGCCTTGAGGTCCTCGGCAGTATTAATTGTTTGGCTTTGACTGGGAGCAGTAGGTGCCAGTCTGTCTCAACACTCTGGTGGCCAAGGTCGAAGAGACTCTTGCTGCCTGCTTAGACATAATAGATAGCTTGCCGTTGACGTAAACAGACATCTGTGTCTCCAGACTAGAATATGTTGACGATAACACTGTTCTTGGTAATAACATTCTCTTTGTCTCATTCGGGGCGTATAGTATTTGTGGTGTTATCTCGAGGTTTAAAGTCTATCCACCAGCGCGAGTTCGGCAGAATGTGAGACAGACTCAGGCACTCCTGATGCACTATGAGAGTGTCTCTAATTCTCCTTGATCAAGCGACAATAAATACTACAGCATAAGACATCAAAGGCTTCTGAACACTTCTTCACTCCCGACCTCACCATTGACCATTGATTCTAGCAATTTCTCCACATCAAATACATTTGCTGATGTATCCAAAAACAGATGATGCATATTCCTCCAGGTCCACCCTGCCCTCACCAGTTGCTGCTTCTCTGAATACCAGCCAGTTGGTGCACTCAAAACAGCCCTGGAGCATAGAACCAGCTCCCCTGGGCCACGCAGCGATGATGCTTGGTTGTGGGCTTGTTGTCTTTGGGCATAGGATGAGATGTGGCCAGAGAAGCCCAAGTGGATGGTGGTCTGTTGGTGTACACATGGTCCACCATATTGTTTCCCCTGGTTGCTATAGAGATGTGCTGGTGAAGTCAGTTTAACCTGGTTAAAATCCCTAGCTACCACGAAAAAGGCCCCTGGGTGCTTGGTCTGGAGCACACAGATGTGAGAGAGTGCTGTGCTAACATTAACAATCTGGGGGATGTAAACAGCTACAATACACTCAACTGTAAAACCCTGGGGCACCTAAAAGGGCAAGCATTTCAGTGAGATATTCTACTGATTTTGAACAATGCCCCTTGTCCTCGATATTCATAGACCAGATCTCAAGGCACAGCCAGGGTGAGGAGGTTGTCCGGTTTGGGAACAAGTGTGAAGCGGCCGGGATGAGAGTCAGCACCTCCAAGTCTGAAGCCATAGTTCTCTGCTGGAAAATGTTGGAATGCTCCCTCTGGGTTGGGAGCAAGTTGCTGCCTCAGGTGAAGGAGTTCAAGTATCTTGTGTTATAAGAATTTTCAAATGACCCTTCAATAAGGAAGACTGGATTCGAAGTATCAAAGTTTGAGTTGAATTTATTATTCTTGTACAAGAAGGAGCGTTTAACAGTTTAACAGTTGGTTCTTATACATTCTCTAATGGGCTGCCTCGGACACCTCCCCATTAATACAAATAACGTCAAATCAAATCAAATCAAGTCAAATCAAATTTTATTTGTATAGCCCAAAGTCGCAAAATACATTTTGCCTCGGAGGGCTTCACAATCTGTACAGGGAGTGACACCCTCTGTCCTTAGACCCTCGGTTGGAGTGAGGAAAAACTTGCCCACAAAAAACCCTTTTAACAGGGAAAAAAGTGGAAGAAACCTCAGGAAGAGCCACAGAGGAGGGATCCCTCTCCCAGGACGGACAGACGTGCAATAGATGTCACGTGTATAGTCAACAAGTCAGCAGAGACATTTTGTACAATTACAAAGAAAAATGACAATGGATTACAATGAATGATAAAATGATTACAGTAGCAGTAGAACCTGTGATAGAGATAGAGAGACACAGATGCACAGCAGCAGCGAATCATTAACTAAGTTACCATAAACTGTAATGGAGATATGGTAACATTAATGACAGTAATAATATATGTAGTGGACGTCATGCAGGACCACAGCAGCAGTCACGATCCACGAGAACCTGCTGGACGAGAGAGCACAGAAACTCCGGGGAAGAAGTTTAGTTAGTAAGATGCATTAATGTACATGTATGACAGACATGTATGTTTACAGATGGTGGTGGTGATGGTGAGAGAGAGAGAGAGAGAGAGAGAGCGAGAGAGACAGAGAGAGAGAGAGAGAGAGAGACAGAGAGAGAGAGAGAGAGACAGAGAGAGAGAGGGTTTTCAGTAAAGGGAGATGTGACTGCATCTTCAACCAATACCGTGCCTGGCTAGGCATAACCCTGAAAGGGGGAGTCCCCCGGCAGTTCAGTCCTATAGCAGCATAACTAAGGGATGACCTGAGCCAGCCCTAACTATAAGCTCTATCAAAAAGGAAAGTCTTAAGTTTACTCCTAAAAGTGTTGACCGTGTCTGCCTCCCAACCCAAAATGGTAGTTTGTTCCACAGAAGAGGAGCTTGATAGCTGAAAGCTCTGGCTCCCAATCTACTTTTGGAAACTATAGGAACTACAAGGAACCAAGCATTCTGAGAGCGCAGTGTTCTAGAGGGGTAGTAAGGTACTATGAGCTCTTTTAGATATGATGGTGCCTGACCATGAAGAGCTTTGTATGTAAGGAGAAGAATTTTAAATTCTATTCTAGATTTAACAGGTAGCCAATGCAAGGAAGCCAAAATGGGAGAGATGTGATCTCTGATCTTGGTTCCTGTCAGACCACGTGCAGCAGCAGAGACTTATTGGAGCAGCCTGATAACAATGAGTTACAATAGTCCAGCCTAGAAGTAACAAATGCATGGACTAGTTTTTCTTCATCTGCTTGACATACAATGCGTCTGATTTTGGCAATGTTACGTAAGTGGAAGAATGCAGTCCTGGAAATTTGTTTTATGTGGACATTAAAGGACAAATCCTGATCAAAAACAACTCCAAGATTCTTTACGGTGGAGCTGGAGGCCAGGGTGATCCCATCTAAAGTAACTAAGTCTCTAGAAAGAGAGTTTCTGATGTTTTTGGGTCCAATTACAAGAACTTCAGTTTTGTCTGAATTTAACATCAGAAAATTGAAGGTCATCCAACTTTTTATATCGTTAAGGCATGCTTGGAGTGTAGTTAACTGATTGGTTTCATCAGGCTTGATCGATAAATATAATTGGGTGTCGTCAGCATAACAATGAAAATTAACGGAGTGATTCCTAATAATGTTCCCTAGAGGAAAGCATATATAAACTGAATAGAAGTGGTCCAAGTACAGAACCTTGTGGGACTCCATGACAAACTTTGGTATGCATGGAGGATTCGTCATTGACAAGAACAAACTGAGAACGATCTAAAAAATAAGACTTAAACCAGCTTAGGGCGGTTCCTTTGATGCCAATTTGATGTTCCAGTCTCTGTAAAAGAATTTGATGGTCAATGGTGTCAAATGCGGCACTAAGATCTAACAGGACAATTACAGAGATGAGTCCTTTGTCTGATGCCATTAGGAGGTCGTTTTTTGACTAGTGCGGTCTCTGTGCTATGATGCACTCTAAATCCTGACTGAAAATCCTCATATAAACTGTTCTTATGGAGAAAGTCACAAAGTTGATTGGCTACAGCTTTCTCAAGTATGTTAGAAAGAAAGGGAAGGTTAGATATCGGTCTGTAATTGGCTAAAACCTCTGGATCTAGAGTGGGCTTTTTAAGAAGAGGTTTAATTACAGCTACTTTAAAGGACTGTGGTACATATCCTGATAATAAAGACAGATTAATCATATCCAATAAAGGAGGGCTAACTAGAGGTAAGACATCCTTGACCAGCCTGGTTGGGATGGGATCTAAGAGACAGGTTGACGACTTAGATGAAGAAATTATTGAAGTTATTTGATGAAGGTCGATGGGAGAAAAACAGTCTAAATATATATCAGGTTTTACAGCTGTTTCCAAACTTGCTGTATCAGAATGCAGATCAGTGCCTGTTGAGGGCAAGAGGTGATGAATTTTGTCTCTAATAGTTATAATTTTATCATTAAAGAAGCTCATGAAGTCATTACTAGTTAGACCTAAAGGAATAGATGGCTCAATAGAGCTGTGGCTCTCTGTTAGCCTGGCTACAGTGCTGAAGAGAAACCTGGGGTTGTTCTTATTTTCCTCTATTAATGAAGAGTAGTAGGCTGCTCTGACACTACGGAGAGCCTTCCTGTATGTTTTAAGATTATCTTGCCAGACTAAACGAGATTCTTCCAGTTTAGTGGCACGCCATTTGCGTTCAGAATTACGTGCCTCTTCCTTTAAGTTGCGAGTCTGCTGGTTATACCATGGTGCTAACCTCCTTTGTTTAATTATCTTCTTTTTCAGAGGTGCAATAGAGTCGAGAGTCGTTCGTAATGAGCCTGTAGTACTATCAACAAGATGATCTATTTGTGAGGGGCTAAAGGAAGCAGACAAGTCCTCTGCTACATTGAGACAAGTAATTGAATTCAATACTGAAGGAATCACTTCCTTAAATTTGGCTACAGCACTATCAGATAAACATCTGCTGTAGGAGTTTCTGCCAAAAGTTTTATAGTCCAGTAATATGAACTCAAAGGTTATTAAAAAATGGTCAGATAGAAGAGGATTCTGTGGAAAGACTATTAGATGATCAATTTCAATGCCATATGAGAGAACAAGATCAAGAGTGTGGTTCAGACAATGAGTCGGTTTATTTAAGCTCTGACAGAAGCTGATTGAGTCTAAGAGAGAGATAAACACAGTGCTAAGACAATCATTGTGGTTGTCCACATGAATATTAAAATCACCTACAATAATTACTTTATCTGTTTTAAGGATCAAGCCTGATGCAAATTCTGCAAATTCAGACAAAAATTCAGAGTAAGGACCAGGAGCACGATATACTATAACAAATAGAATTGGCTGTAATGTTTTCCAGGTTGGGTGAGTAAGGCTTAGGACAAGACTTTCAAATGAATTATAATTTAGTTTAGGTTTAGGATTTATTAATAGACTTGAGTCAAATATGGCTCGAACTCCACCATCTCGACCAGTACTTCGAGGAATATGAGTATTACAATGACTGGGAGGAGTGGATTCATTTAAACTAACATATTCATCCTCCTGCAGCCAGGTTTCAGTAATACAAAATAAATCAATATCATAATCAGATATTAACTCATTGACTAAAACAGCTTTAGAGGACAAAGACCTGATATTCAAGAGTCCACATTTAATTATCTTATTTTGGACAGCTGGGGATGTTATTTTAATTTTTATTAAGTTTTTATGACGAGCTCCTCCTCTGTTTGTTTTATCTTTAAATAATGTAGGTGGACGGGGGACAGACACAGTCTCTATACTGAAGGATTGGGTGGGTGGCTGCCCTAATGGAGGCGCAGAGTAAGCGTGTAAGACTGCAGCTCTGCTTCCTGGTCTCAACTCTGGGTTGTCACAGTTTTGGTCGACTAATAAAGTTGGCCATATTTCTAGATATGAGAGCTGCTCCATCCAAAGTGGGATGGATGCCGTCTCTCCTAATCAGACCAGGTTTTCCCCAGAAAGGTGTCCAATTGTCTATGAAGCCCACATCGTTTGCTGGACACCACCTCGACAGCCAGCGGTGGAATGACGACATGTTGCTATACATGTCATCACTGGTCACATTGGGTAGGGGTCCAGAGAAAAAAAACAAACAAAAAAAAACCGTCATAACATCTTTTTTAGTTCTCTGATCAGTAACTAACAGGATGTTCTTTGATACCTCCCTAACCTGTCTCCAACCCTTGTACTATTGTACACTACCTCAACTTAATTTATAGTTGGACTCTATCTCACCCTGCCAGTTTCAGCAAAACAAAGAAGAAAAGGGGAATTCACATGAGACATGTAAAAAACAGGATACACACACATCATAGAATTAAAAACATCTGAACCCCAGTATAATCCTAATTTTTATAACATCTTGGGGTCTTATTCACGAGGGAAACCCCTCGATCTCTGCACGGGTCTCCGATTGCCTCGCAGACATCGCCATGTGGATGAAGGCACATCACCTCCAGCTGAACCTCTCAAAAACTGAACTGCTGGTCCTCCCAGCCAAACCTACAATACACCACGACATCAACATCAACATTGACTCCCTGTGTCTTGCCCCCACCAGGGTGGTGAGAAACTTAGGGGTTATGATTGATGACCAACTAACCTTTTCCAATCATGTCGCCTCAGTTGCCCAGTCTTGCCACTTTGCACTTTTCAACATCAGAAAAATCAGACCTTACTTAACCCAACACGCCACTCAGCTCCTGACACAAGCTGTGGTCATTTCAAGACTAGACTACTGTAATGCCCTCCTGACGGGCCTCCCAGCCTGCACAGTGAAACCTCTTCAGATGATCCAGAACGCGGCGGCGCGCCTGGTCTACAACCAACCCAAAAGGTCACATGTCACCCAGCTGCTTATTGAGCTCCACTGGCTACCTGTTGCAGCCCGCATTAAATTCAAAGTGCTAATGCTCGCCTACAAAGTTGTCTCTGGTACTGCACCTACCTACCTGAACGCCCTGGTACAGGCATATGTTACCTCTCGACCGCTGCGCTCCTCCAATGAGCGACGCCTGGCTCTGCCACCTGTTCGCTCAAGGCAAGCCAAACTTTTTTCGTTTGTTGTTCCCCGTTGGTGGAACGCACTACCAGTTCCTACCAGATCAGGGGCGTCTCTCTCTACCTTTAAAAAATCTCCTGAAGACCCAGCTCTTCAGAGAGTACCTTCTCTCCTAGCACTACCTACAACTGGACATGAGAAAGCTACCCCTTAAAGAATTGTCATAGCACTTACTGTTGCACTAACGCTTTCTTATTGCACTGTACCTTGATTGTTTCCCTTCTCTGTAAGTCGCTTTGGATAAAAGCGTCTGCTAAATGACTAAATGTAAATGTAAATGTAAATGTAAACTGGAGTGTGAGATGGACCAGCAGTTTGGTGCGGCGTTCTGCAACTGTCTCCACACAACATGTAGCCTGTGTAACTGCAAAGGCCTTGAACACACTGGGGAAACATCACGCACTCTCATCAGGCATCTCTATAACAGAATAACAGATGTTATGTAGTGTAAAATTTTAGAGGTTTTGTTATAGTATACTGTTCAGAATATGAAGTAAAATTTACATGGGTTTGTTGTTGCATTTTAATATGTGATCAACATCCTTTTTCTGCTGGATAGATTGTTTGTAATAGATTATTTGTAAGAGTGAAAATGTGTAACCGTTAAAGCTCTTAAATTCTTGTAAAAAAAAATGCAGTATAGCAGTTGAAACTTAATTGTGTGGAAAAGGGAGTACAGACACGAGGTAGAAACGCAGCCCAGTCTTCACCTGGGCTGTGGAGGGTGGTTGAAGAAAGGCGAAAGTTGAAATAAAGTTGAACAAGGTAGGGGCACGAGTGAGCGCATGCTATGTTAGCAGTTTTGATATATGCTATGCTAGCAGTTTTAGAAAACCCAGCCCAAATGATTTGATTGGATACTAAGAATCATGTGATTTTGATATTATTTTATTGAAGGAGAATGAAAATGGGTGGTACCAATCAGTGGCGGCTGGCCAATAGAGGGCGGTAGGGCACCACCCTCCCTAAGCCACAAAAATAAAATTTAAAATTATTATTATTATTAATAATAATAATAATAATAATAATAATAATAATAATAATATCAAATCATTAATATCATTCATGTTTGCAATATTTGTGTGTTTAAATAATGGAATACATCCATTAATATATGCAAAATATGATAGAAAATCCACTGCGCAGCAATATGCTGTCCCTTGTCTACATGTCTCAGCAGCTCTGGGGCCCCGAGGAGGCGGGTCTATGTAGCAGTTAAACCAATCGCTAATTTAAGCTATGAACGTTTGACATACGATTTAGCCAATCGTCGTCCTCAAATCTACTCCAGAAAGGGCGATTATTTTATCGCGCCAAGCCAGCTACGGCTAAAGACAGGGTCTAATTTAGACGAATAATATGCTATCGGTCTAAGTTTACCTCCGAAAGGTTGAGTCAGCACACTGGTCATAAATCCTCCTCTAGCATTGCACATTTGTATAAATGGTTTTTTATAATCTGGGAGCGCTAGAATTGCTGAACTCACTAGCAATTGTTTTATTTTTACAAAAGCATGTTCTCCCTCTGGAGTCCATGTGATAACATCATTAGCTGCCATAGGCTGGTCATAGATAAGCATTTGGAGTAGATGTGTTACTTCAGCATAATTTGCAATCCATGCTCTACAGAAGTTAGTCATCCCTAAGAAAGACATCATTTGTTTTTTAGTCCGTGGTTTGGGTGTATGTAATATCGCAGTTTTTCTATTTTCATCTAGGTGTTTACCTTCAAAGGAGATATTGAAACCTAGATATTTCACTACTTCTTTCCATAATTGCAATTTATTCTTACTCACTTTATGGCCCCGTTCTGCAAAATATTTTAATAGCGCAATAGTATCAATTTTGCAATCCTGTTCATTTTCTGAGGCTAGCAAAATATCATCAACATACAATAATATCTTGCTCCCTCTCGGGGGAGTGAATTGTGCTAGATTAGATGACATTGCCATTGAAAAAATAGTCTGGCTTTCACAATATCCTTGTGGAAGTCTTGTGAATGTACACTTTTTACCTCTATACTGAAATGCAAACCAAAATTGATCTTCCTCGTGAAGTGGTATAGAGAAAAATGCATTAGCTAAATCTACCACTGTAAAATATTTAGCTTTCGGATTGAGTTTGTTTAGCAGCGTGTGTGGGTCTGGAACAAGGGGAGCACATGGTATTACTGCTTTGTTTACTACTTGTAAATCTTGTACCATCCTCCATCCTGTTGATGGAGCGGCCTTTTTTACAGGGAACAAAGGACTATTACACATTCTGGGCATTCTCTAATGACCCCTGCATTTAATAAGTCCTGTATTATTGGTGCAAGTCCTTCTTCGGCTTCTGGTTTTAGCGGATACTGTCTCTGGTACGGCCTATAAGAGCTTTTTGGAGTTATTTTAAATGGTTGTACTCCTAGCTGACCCCTTGGACCATAATCCTTGAGGTAGATTATTTAGCTCTAACTCCTCTTCGGCAGTTAAAGCGTATCAAGCGGTGGTGGAGTCTAGGCTAGTTTTCCCACTGAGGTGAACAGCCTTGACCGCTTGAGTGACCCAGTTCAAATGGGTACAATACACATTCAATTTAGGTGCAAACAGCACTTTCCCTCCCAGATCTTTCCATTCACAGTTTGATCTTTTTATTTTTGAGATGAACCCACCCAAATCTTTCCACTGTGAATTGATCGTCTTTGAACAAGAAATGTGTGGTGTGAGGTCCCCCTTGATCAATTTAATTTCTGGGCTCTGGAGACTGATAAATCCAGGCAGGCCCCTCCACTGTGAATCAGATGTCTTTAAACAGGAACCTTATGATGAGAAATCTCCCCCGAATAGTTTCATTTCTGGTTCCTGGAGGCTCACTGCGCAAGCACAATTTCCTTTTTCGTCCCAGTATAGTTCAGTGAGAGTTATTTTACAACTGGGCTCTTTAAAGAATTTATCATGATATTCTTTGTCTGGTCCGCGCTCATGTCGAAAATACATTGTACAATGTAACTCTTCGGGTGTGTGCATTTCAACATTTTTCATCTCGGTATGAGGAATGCGGGTTTTTACCAATTTCATTAATTCTCGAGTTATGCTACTTGGTCCTGTTTGAATCAAATCTAAACTGTACCAGTAGTTTAGTGTTAGTCCTTCGCGCACGAACGTTTCTATTTTGTTCTCGTCATCACTGTCTGCTGTTTTTAGATTTACACAGCACGCTTTCATACTAGAACCACTTTGGTCTGGTACCACTGCTATCCCTAATTTTGTCATCAAATCTCTCCCTAAGAGGTTAACAGGACACAGTTGTGATAACGCCACTGAAGCTAGAATGCTTTTCTTTGTTTTAGGATCGCTTATTTTTAGAGGTTTGGTCAAAGGTTCAACAGTTACATGCTCTGTGGCTGACCTAACTCTCAAACCGCTGTTTGGTTGCAAGGGAAATTCTGTTCCTGTTTCGTCACCTCGTACAACTGTTCTACAGGCTCCGGTGTCACACAAAAAAGTTAATGACTTTCCCTGCACTTTTAATACTATCCATGGTTTAGTTCCTTCCTGTGATAGTAAAACTTCAGCTGTTTGTAGCGATAGAACTTCATCTGTCTCTGCCTCATCATCTGTATATGTGCATGTTTGTGTGTGTGTGTGTGTGCGTGTACATGACCTGCTTCTGGAGTTAGTCATGCGGTGTGATCTTTTTTCTTCCTGTCCTGCCCGTCCCCCTCTCCTCCATCCTCCCCTCCTCTTTGGAGCTTTGCAGTTTCTCGTGTAGTGTCTGAATTTTCCACAATTGTAGCACGAATCGTTGTCCACTCCTCTGCTCTCACCGCCTCCATGTCCTCTCCTTTTCCCGTAGTTATCTCGGAAGAAAAGTTCACAAGTATTACTATCATAACACAAAAATGCATTTGTATCTTTTTTCTTTTTTGCTTCAATTGTTTCTTCTGCATGAATTGCATAATCAATGGTTCTCTGCAATCCTTCATTTTTCCAAGCAATCAAATGTTTGATTATGAACTGCTCATTTGCGTGTGTGGTGTGACTGTATACTGTAACGCTTCGTGTCTTTGGAGGAGACCGAAGGTCTTGTGGAGTCATCTCTCTTTTTCGTGGAGTGACATTAACTCCACGAAAAAGAGGGGTGAGTGGATGGGAGGCGGTGGAGCAGTTGGTGGTGCAGGAGGAGGAGGAGGTTGAGGTGTGGGATAAGGCGGAGGATCCGGACGGAGCCCATATGGCACGTACTCGTTGTCACCCTGAGGGTCTCGGGCAGAAAACAAGACAGTACATACGTTAGATTGTTTCTCACTGCTCTGTTGATCTTCTTTCTGTTTACCTGCATTTTCTTGTCTTTTAGCAACTTTCTCTTCTCCTTCTCTTTTTCTTCTTCTTCTTTGAATACCGGCTTGTCTGGCCCTAGCTTCTATCAGCCACAACTTAGCCTGTAACAGTCCTTCTTTCTTTGACTTACCTTTCCTTTTCTCACAAATAGCTTTCACTAACTCTTCACATTCTTCTACATCTAATCTTCCTACAAAATCATACTTCTCCTGCCATCTCTTGAGATATTTAACATTATCAGGATTTAATGTTTCCATACGTTTGGCATGTCCACTATACTGTTCTTTTTTTTTTTTTTTTTTACGACTCTGAGAACTACCCATTTTTATTTTTCTATTTTATATACTCATGCAATAAAATTATCTTACTTCCCTTATTCTCCCCTTAACAGCCAACCAGTTTGTATGGAGTTCACCCGAGCAACTGGTCCGATCAGTGAAATATGTGGACTTTCTGTTGTGATTGTTTCCAGTCCCCAAACAATTCACTGAGACACTGTTAATAGCTATAAAATGCAATAAAACCCTTTTAATCACGATACTTGTGATATATTTAGCACGTATACGAATCGTATCTATTTTAGGTACACATATATAGACAAACACTAAAGCATGCTTTATCGGAGTCCTAGACTCCCAGTGTTACCTTTAAATCTCTTACTTATAAGCAACACTATACTGGCGAAGTCCCTTTGACGCCTTTTTGATTACTCAGGCCTGGTGGATTGAATTTTTCCAATTGTCATTCCAAAGACATTAGCTTCTAAGTCCCTGACTTAGGTATCTCTTAACTTCTAAGTCCCTGACTTAGGTATCTCTTAACTTCTAAGTCCCTGACTCAGGTATCTCTTAACTTCTAAGTCCCTGACTTAGGTATCTCTTAACTTCTAAGTCCCTGACTTAGGTATCTCTTAACTGGCCAGTGATCAAAATTCAACTTACCCTTTTTATTTATTTATTTTCCGAATCCGTGGGTCCTTTTTTGTTTTTGGTTGACCCCGTCACTGTCTCCTCTCTCAGCTGGTTCTGGCCCTCGCCAAAACGGGGTTTTAAGAACCTCGTGGTGGTGGTTTTTAGTCAATGCACCTGCAGGTTTTTTTTCCAGTGCCGTTGCTTCCATAGGAGAACAGATATTGGGGCCCCACGTTGGGCGCCAAATGTTACAGGAATTTTCAAGAATGACCCTTCAATAATGAAGACTGGATTCGAAGTATCAAAGTTTAAGTTGAATTTATTATTCTTGTACAAGAAGGAGCGTTTAACAGTGCAACACACAAGAGGGGTTAAAGAGGAAAAGGCTCCCAGAAGAGCCTTGACAATTAATTCTTATACACTTTCTAATTGGCTATTTTGGACACCTCCCCATAGATACAGATAGCATCATAACATCTTTTTCTGTTCTCTAATCAGAAGTCAGCAGAATATCCCTTAGTCTAAAAGACACCTCCCCGACCTGTCTCCGACCCTTGTTCTGTTCTGAACTTCCTCAACTTATACATATAGTTGAACTTTATCTCTCCCTGCCAGCATCAGCAAATACGCAAACAAAAGGGGAAGTGTCCACAAGTCATGTAAAAAATAGAAACACACACAGACATCTTATGATTAAAAAACATCTGACCCCAGTATAATTCTGATTTTTATAACAGTGATTGTGTAGTATTTGTTTTTGCATAAGAATGCCTCAAATTTTTTATATTGGCATTAATAATTACTTATTATTTCACAGAGCACTGGTATCCTGCAGTTTGTGTAAAATTGTATCGGGATGAGATGGTTTCTGAAACTGACTGAATATGGCACAGCCCCACCTAGAATATTTTTCACCAGCCACCACTGGTACCAATGCTGAGATTATACCATTATAAAAGATGTTTTATAAAAAATATAAAAAAAACTGTTTTCCTTCATGAACGAAATTCGGTTGTATTTTCGGTGAAGAAAAGAAAATCTCTGCTGCACTCAACTCTCTGCTCCGGTGCCTTCCTTGAAGATAAGATTGGATTTATGAACAAAATGTTGCAGGAGTCAGAACAGTTACCAGAAGGTGGATCATCTGCCCACATATGGATACCAGACAGGTCATTTCCAAGTGGCAACCTCTGGTGCTCGGAAATGAAGCCAATGCGGAAGTGCTAAAAACTATAATTCCTTGAGCAGCCACTTGAGACAGGCTGCAGAAGTGGGTTAATCGCCATAAGCAGCCGTTTTACAATGCCCAATTTCCCAGCAGAAATAAACATGTTTACAGCCTGGTTCAGGCAATGCTTTTGGTCTTTATAGCTAATTTTCCCGTCCATGACAACTGTGAGGGGGGTGAATTTTGTTTTTAACTCACCTGTTTGGATGATATTAAAGCTCGAAGTTGCGCATAAGTAACAGCATGATCGCTTGATTGACAGGTACGTGGCCGTTCCAGATGGCTTATTAGAGCACACAGGCATCATTCGACCTGGCTCAGATCCGCCAATGATGCACTTGTCGTTGCCGATATTTAGATTAGATGGGAGGCGGAAAAAGCAGTACATCCAACATGGTGGCGTCCAGCGGAGCATATTTTCGGCTTCAAAACAGTGCTTCGGAAACCTACGGGTGACCATTCTTTATACTGTCATTGGTCGTTTACCCAAAAGACATCCACCCCTTGAACAGGCAATGCAGGACGCATGCTCATAAGCATCTCTCCCTGAATGACACCACAGTTAGGCTGGATTCAGAAAGGATCCGGCCAGTGGCGGCTGGCCAATAGAGGGCGATAGCAACAGAACAACAGTTCTTTGCAATTCTTTCAAAGGTTAACTCAGTACTCCCAGCTTTACTAGAAGACAAAAAGTGTGTGTTGTTTGGTCTTTGGTGTTTAGACCGAAGAACAACCACTTCAAACAGATTTTCTTTTATAATGTGTTTTATGTTATCTTTCAACTGCTTATCCCTGACAGCCATCTCATACTAATTGCTCCAGCAAACAATGCTCCAACAACTCTTCAGACATGGCTCTTAAAAATTATTCAACAGTTGCCATAACTGAGGAAATTAAGAGGATTGACCTGCCCAAATACACACTAAACCTAACAAACAGAGCTCAAACAGTCCATATACAGCGAAAACATTACTGCAGCCCCATCCCTCTAACTGCCTAAACAGCGCAAAGCTTACACCTGCTGGACAACATCATGCTGACACACAGAAATCAAAGAAAAAAATCAGTCTCTGCCCATCAAGTCGAGTCCCCTATTTCTCACAGCCAAGCTCAAAGACGTGATGTGATAAGGAGAGAGACATCATGGGGGGCACGAAGGAAAATACATTTATTTACAAAAACACAAATCATAAAAATGCGTAGCAATCAGTAAAATAGGTTGTGTAAAGCATGTATGGATGGGTGACTGTGTGCGTGGAGGGAACAGAAAAAAAAAAACTCCACTCAGCTCTGGACATCAAGGAATTTTATGTGAGGATGCTGTTAGATGCTTAGACTTCCAACGTGTCGTTGCTCAGTGGTAGAGTGGTTTGGTCCAATAACCCGGTTGGCGGTTCGATCCCCGCTCTCACTGCTCAAAGATTGGAAACTGACAGCTGGTGTCAGTCCACCTCCTTGCCACGGCCGAGATGCCCTTGAGCAAGGCACTGTACCCCATCTGCTCCCCGGGCGGGTGGGATGGGTGAACACGTGTAAAATGTGTTTAATAAACAATACAGTAACAATAAAGTTTCTAAAAACAAACAAACAAACAAACAAAAAAAACACACAATCATTCCCCAGCAGCTGATAAAGAAACTGGACTCTCTGGCCTGAAGTCCTCACTGTCCAACACAACTGTGCTGGGTTTCATCAACTACAACGATGAGTGAAACTACAGGGACAAAGTGAGCCAACTGGGCATTTGGTGGCAAAAACAAAGAAGATTGTGGTCGATTCCAGAGAGCACCCACCCAACACCCTCCACTGACCACCAACAGTGCTGCTGTAGAGAGAGTGAGCAAAGCAACTTTACCCGCTCCTCACACTGTTTCTTCAGTCTCCTGCCCTCTGGGAGGAGAATGAGGAGCCTCTGGGCTAGAACCAACAGACTGAGACACTTTCATCCACCAGGATGTCAGGAAGCTGAACTCTTTTATTCAGTCAGTGTATAAACTAGGGAGCAGCTCTTGTTGGCTTTCCATTAACAAAAAGGTACAGAACTTCCATTATCTCAAAATGACTTAAACTAGTTTGTCATGTAAGAATGCATCATTCAACTTGAAAAATAAAATATGCTACATTCATGCAATTAAACAACCACTTCCTGATTAACTTTGACAAATGTCCTGTTCCGATCTTGAATACTACATTTTATCTTTTTATTTATGTAGAAACAGGCAATGTTGCCTTGCTCTTTTATATTATATTTCAAACCTTCACTGTTAATTGGAACTTTATATACTAAATTCTGAAGTACAGTGTTTACATTGCTTGGAGTCCAGGTCAAGATGCTCAGAAATCAGACTTGGCCAAATGGAAGTAGAGTGGTGGTCACCTTCCACATTTCCTGCAGAAATTAACAATGTTTTTTTAAAAATAAAAACTGCACTGAATCCCTCTTGGGGAAATGTATTTTCTGAAACCAATGCATTCAAACAGTAATCTTTGCACTAGGACAGGGAATAAAAAAAGTGTGCCTAACAGCTCAGCCGACATACTAGTAACAATAGTGTTATTGCTTGCAGCAGTCACAATGATAAAACTGTTTTCGCAGGCCAGGTAACTAGTGGAATTTTACCTGATGTATTTATTATTATATATTAGATAAGTACAGCAAAGCTGCTTCAGTCCTCTATCTGTGCCTACACAATAAATTCAGACACAATCTCACAGTTTAGTATAAATTTAGCTGGATTCAGCATTTGGATTAAAATGAAGGTTTGTTTAAAGTTTAGCAAGAAATATTGTCCCCTATTAGAATATAATTATGAGTTTGGGTATTTCGCTTACCAGTTGCTCTATGCGTTCATACAGTAGAAACTGTGAGAAGTTAGAAGGGAGCGGCTCCACCTTGAAGCTGCATCGTCCGTCCACCAGCTCCTGGAGTTGGGACAGACACTTCCTGAAATGGTCATAGGCTTCACAGGAAACATCCATGTGTCGCAGGGTGAAGTTCAACCTTGTAAAACATTCATGCAGGAAACCTGATTACTGCTTAAGCTTGTAACTACTGTTGAATACTGACAGAGTTCTCAATAAATCAGAGAAATCAGAGAAAGGAGAAATCAACAAACTCAAAAATGACAAAAGAATTTCCATATTTCTGTGTGTGTGTCATATTTGAGCCAGAGAGAAAAAGAGGACAGGTTAATAATTAATAACGCTGCATGTATTAAAGGTACAATATGTAAGATATTCACTGTATTAAATCATAAAAATTAATATGCTATATCATCAGTTCTTAAGGAAACATGCTGAAACAAGTTGAAATACTTGCTTGTTGACAAAAAACCAACAGCCAAAATGTTCTTATTTTGAAATATACTGCCCAGCCAGTCTCTTTGTTTATGTTTTGGCCTTTGGAATTCTGATCAATTAGTTATGTGTTCGATATCCGGGGTTGCCAGGTATGAAACAAATTTGCAGCAAAGACAGCGCACTACAACGATGGAAGCAAGCAAACGCAGCAGTTTGACAGAGTTGGACTCTACCAGACCTGAGAGACAGAAACAGGCGTAGAGGTTAGGTACACAAAAAAAACAAACAAGCGACGTTACAGCAGCTGGGAGAGTTTCATAGTTTATAGTGCACAAACTCCGTCTTGATAGTGCTCAGTTTGAGTGGTATTTGATGGCTATCGTCACCGGAGGAGATAGGGGTTTGGGGGTGCAGCGGTTTGTGGAAGGTGCTGACCATGTGTTTAGTTCAGCTGCCCCACACAGTGGCAGCGGTTGAGAGATTAATTAAGAAAACCTAAAACCAAATGAATGCAGAAATCACGTAATGGAAATGCTACTGCCAGCGAGTCTAATGCAGCACTGACGACTGTTTTATACAATAAAAACTAATGCCCATAACAGCAGCAGCTGCCAGTGTCTGAGGCTGGCGCTGGAGACCTGAAAATAATACAGTAATTACAGTAACGCTAGGTGACTTAGTGCACAGTAACGTGATTTTACATCATGTACTAACATAATCACATTAGGGTTTCTCATCATTTTCATGTGTGTTATCTAACGTCAGTGCATGTAACATTAGACTGCTCTCGTTTCCTGAGCGGATTCCAGAGGATAATACACCGGTAACGGGACACAACAGCAGCTTGTCGCTATGACAGGGAATATATGTAGTCAGATCTGAGTTTACGTGTGTCGGTAACGGCGCACACGTACGAGAGACACCTGCCTGAGTGTGACCACCTGCCGGGTGCGCCGTGCTGCCTCAGACACCGGCAGCTGCCTCAGACACCGGCAGCTGCCTCAGGAGGTCAGTGGCAGCTGCCCCAGACACCGGCACTCCCTCAGACACCGGCAGCTATCTCAGACACTGGCCGCTATGAAACAATCTCCCTCACTCTGATTTACCGTGTAGGTATCTCGACCAGTGCTCTCTCTCTCTCTCCCATTACAAACCAAACTAAACTTCTTCGTGTCACTATTTTACAGCGTAAATTGCGAGTCAGACTCTGATTTAGAAAGGGCGATTATTTTATCGCCCCAAGCCAGCTACAGCTAAAGTTAGCAGCGCCGCTACCTACAAGCGCTATTCTACATGACAATGGCGTACGTAACGGTACTCTTCTAAGACCCAACCCTCTCTACGGTAAAATCACTCCTTCAGCATCCGTTTGAGAGGAGAACTTTGCCGGACAAACTCCGTGTGAAAGAGCTGGACCCAGATCAACCTGACCATGATATCAGACAGCAAGCTAGCGAAAAAGGGAAGCTAATATTACTGTATATGTAAGGTTTGAGTTCAACCACTTATACGATATACATTTCTATATTATACATAATTTATACAGTGTAAGAGTTCATATTAACATTTATTAATCTATATAATTTGATGTTATTGTATATTGTTCTGACGGTATGCCTCTTGTGTTGCCTATTAACTACTAACAGCACCATTTCATGTGCTCAACAGCTGATCACCTCTGTCACAGCTGATCACCTCTGTCATAAGGAGGCCCTGGTTTAAAGTCAACAGCCTTTCCAACATGTTATGCTTTGTTAGAAATTGATATGTCAATTGTTTATAGGTTCTGTTTTACATGTAAAGCTTGTGATTGTGCAGTGTTTGTTTTTGTATAAGAATGCCTCAAATTTTTTATATTAGCATTAAATAATTAATTTATTATTATTTATATTATTTCACAGAGCACTGTGTTAAGTTTATCGGGATGGGATGGTATGGTACAGCCCCACCTAGAATATTTTTCACCAGCCGCCACTGATAGTGCCATATCATAACAAAAGTTATCTCATGACACTTTCCATACAGAGCAGGTCTAGACCGTACTCTTTATATTATTTACAGAGACCCAACAATTCCACCATGAGCAAGCACTTGGCGAAAATAGTACAATGTTTCTCCTGTGTCCAAGTGCCCATTCACAATTGGCAAAAGTGTACATTTGCTGATACATATCATATGTTAAAAGGTCAAAAAGTTAGGTCTTATATTTATGGTCTGGGTCCAGAGAATTGCAGTGTTTGTTCAGTTTGTTTGTTCTAAATTTCCCAGCTTGGTTTTGTTTGGACACAACTTTATACTTTCACAAGACTCATATATGTGTACGGTGTTTTATGCTTAATAAGAACAACAAATAGTATAATAATAGAGTACCTGCATGGATATCAGTATGTCTTAAGTGTAGTCATATGCTGTTATGCTATAATGTTATATTTAATTTCACTCAAACAGTGGACTGGACTTCAGATTGTACATTTAGAAGTAAAACAAGAATTAGGATGGGATATATCCAAGAATTTCTGTAACTTTTCTGACACTGACTTATGTTTGCTGTACCATTCAAGTCTAAACTAACATATATTGTGTCTCTCTGATCAGAGACTGCAGAGGAAATATAATTCTAATAATTCTTTCTGGCGTAACAACACCCATCAACCAGTTTTGTTTTTGTAAATGTTTTTGCAAAAGCATGGTTTCCTGAATATGCTTAAACATATTTAGATGGCATTAGAGAAGTAAAAATACCCTGTCAGAATAAGTTGGTGGCACATGCTTTAATAACATATGGGGTTGTAGGGTTATATTCAAACATTTCCTCCTCCTCCTTACCTTCTCTCTAAGGAAATGATGATTGTGCAGGTGTGATGAAAGTTACTGCAGAGTCGGTACAGTGTTCGGAAAAGGCCATCTGTCAGATCATCATCATAGCAAACTGGTGACATAAAAAACAAATTGAAATATTTTTTTCTGATGTTTTGTCAGTCTGTATATGCATTATGTAGTCCTGTGATTCATACTGTGCCATTTAATTTTTGTATACTTCATTTCAGACCGTTATGATTCTGTTTTAGCTTAATTAACCTTTGAATGAAGCATGGGGTACTAGAGAAGAATTGTGTGATGTTCTGATCAGCTCAATAACCTACCATCAGCAGCAATGATGAAGCTGGTGTTGTTATACAGATCTGCTACTTCGTCCTCTGTCCAGCAAAATTCTGTATCCGAATCTACAAAGAAAAATAGAAAGTCAGACAGACTAAGGTCAGAAGGAGGTTGGTTCTTGTTATAGCAGCCACTCATACACCCAAGCTGAAGGAGGCCTTGGAAAAACTATTAGTACAGTAAACATCCACCCATCCATTGGAGGGTCTGGGCAGGTCACCAGTCAATCACAGAGCTTAGCAATTAGATCTGCTAATTAACCTCTATTAATTAGTAGAAATGATTTCTAGGAAAGAAGGTTGTGTTATTCTGTGATAATAAATCCTATTGTCACAGTCACATGGTCACTTGTAGAATAAGTTTGAGTCATTACTAAACTAATTAGGTGCAATTAGCTTTGGCTATCAGGATTATCAAAGATAATCATAAAGAATAACTATATTAAAGTTCCTTGGGGTACCATCTTTGAAAAACGGGAAAAGATCATAAAATACACTAAACTATTAACTTGTAATTCTGATATAATGCCATAATTATCTTAATAATTACAAGCAAAGCTATGAATCTGAAGGTATATGCTCAGTACAGTGCCAGTCTGTAAAAAAACTGATTTGCAGTGGTTTGCTGTCAGTGATCCTGTAAGCCAAGCTGGAAAAAAGTCCTTGTTCAGTCAGACATCTGTGCAGTGTCTACATGTATAGGTTGTCAGAGGAAATTGGGACGCTCTGGGCATTTTTGGTGGGTTAACAGCTCTGTGTTAACTTCTGTCATTCCTCCTTAAGCTGGCACACTTCTGGGTTAGATGGACAAGCAGTATTTGACCGGAGAGGTGTTAAAGATGTCAGTGAACACCGAAGACAGCTGATCAGCAAGGTGCTGTGTGCAGTAACACAAAGAGACAGCTATCCATGGCACAATCCTGAGGGAAAAGTTTTGTACTTCTGAGTGAAAGAAAATATTTTCTTTTAAGGGTGGTATCTAATATCTGGTTCAACAATGTTCAACATTTTTGGGATTAATTTAGCATTATTATTGTGGCAATTTGTAACCTTTGTGTGTTTTTTTGGGGGCATATATATATATATATATATATATATATATATATATATATATATATATATATATATATATATATATATATATATATATATATATATGTAGTATAGTATAGTGACACATTCTTTTCAGGAGTGCATGGAAGCAGAAGAATAGACTACCTGTTTTCTGCTAATACAATATTGTATTCTGTCTTTTACATGGAGAGGCCAAACAACTCTAATGTAAATGGTGGGTTTAATAATTATCTGTCGAGTGACCTGAATTTCATTTGTTATTCCCAAACTGAATTTCAGCTATTGTATTTGTAAGAGACATACAGGTAGAGAGAGAGGAGTGCGGGGTGCTTGGGTGTGTGTGTGTTGCAGAGGGGGTGGTTCACGTGGGAGTAGGCGTGTGTGCGTGCGGAGGTGTGTGTGCGTAAAGGTGTGCACTCACCGGTGATACAGATGAGAGAGAGTCAGGGTTGGGTAGTAGCCGTATTTTTTGTTGACCACTACTCATTCATTCATTCATCACTCTTTTTTATCTGTTTAATCCACTGGTCTCATTTTTTCCATTTATCCATCTTTTCTGCGCTGTGATAGCTCTGTGCTGTTTGGTCACAATAAATGCACCAAAAGCATCTTTGGATCTCAGCGTATCTGTTATCATAACCTCCTATAGCGCGTCACAAATCTGCGAACCTGAGGACCCAACCTCATACTTTCAGCGGCTAAAAGGTTTGTGTTGGAAGCCGCAACATTTTGTCAACAAAAAAAGGCGTTTAATGAAAATCATCAAGCCACAACAAAGAACCAAGTCGTCACGCAACGACTAGCCCAGAACAAAGGAGCCACAGCTAAGTGCCACACCACGCCATCCATTCACCTGGGAACAGGTAGGCCTGAACCTGTTAATGTTTGTGGATTAAGGAATCCGCTTCGATTGGAATGCATTGTGTCAAATGAGGACAATGTATTAAATGGATGTTACGCTGGTTGCATTGGCGCATTGAGGGTGGCGCAACTTCTCCGTGCTTTATTGGATTGGGATGTCGGGACTTTGTGGCATAAACACGTGGCGGCTGATGTTGTCTAAAGGCCTATTGCTTGTTGAAATGCTTGGATTGAATTTGCTCTGTCAATGAATTTAAATGCAATGTCTATAGATGGATTTTGAATGCACTCTTGGATGAAATGTGATTGTGTTGCTTCATACAAAATACAAACTAATGGAAATGAATCAAATAAACGCTGTTGCTGAATGTTCAAACATGGAAAATGAAAAAAGGGAAATCAAACTGACGGGCAAAGCTTTGGAAAATAAAATCGAACGGTTGCAGCATGAGCGCAAAAGTGCCGTTAATAAAATCAAGGCGCTTATTGCGCAAATAAAAGCGCACATGAAATCAAAAGAAAATGTAACTGAAATCCTCTCACAACTGAATAACTTGAATGCATTGTGTAAAAAGGCCACTGACCTGCACAATGAATTACTGCCACTGCTTCCTGATGATGAAGGTAAAAAACAAAACGAGTGGTTTTCTAGCATTATGGATTACGGTGATGCATTCAAAGAACGAGAAATGGATAAAGGAAAATCCGCATGAAAACTCAAATAAATTACCACTTCAGACAAATACTTCTGAGTAGCCACCAAAAGAAATAAACCATGTAGAACAAGTTCCTGTCGAAAAAAGGAAGGATTTGTCTGTTTTTGACCCTCCAGTACCTGTTCCCACTGTACAAGATCCTCAGGAAGAACTACAGCCCTGTGATAGCATCTCAAATGCAACCAAGAGATCATGCTCACATCATTCCTCATCCTTAGCCTCACGCTCATCTGCTCGCTTAAAAATGGAAACAAATCTTGCAATTTTGGCAGCAAAACAAAAGGCATTAAAGGAAAAACATGCATTGGATGAAGAGGAGTTAAAGCTACGCAACGCTTGTCTAAAAGCTACGCTTTTACTGGAGAATGAAATCGCTGAGGAAATGGCAAAACTAAGTGTTATAAAATCACAAGGCAGTGTTGGCAGTAGATCAAAGTCAAAGGTCTCAGATGGGATGAACTCATACTATGAAAGGACACGCTCAAAACAACAACTTGATGTCAATGCTACTGAATTTGTCCCATCATTGCCAGTTAAACTAAAACCCAATGCAATTGAAACCACACAGGCAGCTGTGAAGCCTAAAGTCACTCACTTACCTGACATAAACCATCACCCAGGGCCTTCTTACATGCTCCAACGTTATCTAATGGCTCCTGAAGATCCTGTGACCAATGTTACACAAACTGACGTATCACAAAATGACAGTGTGTTGGACATAATGAGAAAACAAAATGAAATTACAACGCTCTTAATGCAACAACAATGTCTCTCAGCGCTCCCAAAAAGGGAAATTCCCATTTTTGATGGTAACCCACTCAAACACCATTCATTTATTAAAGCTTTTGAAAATGGAGTCGAGTGAAACACCAATAACAACTGTGACGACTCTACTTCCTTGAACAGTACACCAAAGGGCATGCAAAAGAGCTAGTGAGGAGCTGTCAGCACATTGAGTCGGGCAGAGGATATGTGAAGGCGAAGGCTCTATTGAAAGAGCACTATGGCAATGAGCAAAAGGTGGCAGCAGCATACATGGAGAGAGCCTTGTCATGGCCCACTATTAAAACAGAAGATGTGAGGGCCCTCCAGGAGTACGGCCTCTTTCTGCGTGGATGCTGCAACGCTATGGAGGATGTGCAGTATTTAAATGATCTGGACACACCTACAAACATGTTGGAAATCATCAAAAAACTGCCGTACAAACTCAGAGACCACTGAAGGTGCCACGCATGTGATCTGCAGGAACGGTACAACAGAAGAGCAAGGTTTATGGTCATTGCCAACTTTGTTGAAAAACAGGTGAAAATCTTGACAGACCCTGTGTTTGGAAACATTCAGGACACTGTTATAACAACCAAACAAATGAAACACAAACCTCACCCTCGCACCAGCATCAGAGGAACCAGCTTCGCTACCACAGTGAATCGTGTGGAGAGAACAGCTCAACCTGTGAATAAAGCCACGGACATAAAACCACCAGCCAAGAGGATCTGTCCCTGCTGCACTGGAGGACACACATTGGATGTGTGTGCGCGGTTGGAAAAAATGGCACACAAAGAGAAAATTGACTTCCTGAAGGAAAATGGTGCTTGTTTTCGCTGCCTGTGTATAGGGCACATCAGCAAAAATTGCCAAAGGAAGATTTCCTGCTCGAAGTGTGGCCAAAAACACCTGACTGTGCTCCATAAGGACAGTGTGGCAACTGCAGAACTGGCTGAGAGAAGCGTCCAGGTTACAGTGGATGACACCTTGGTTTCCAGTGGGCTTACAGGGGCTGGTGAGATGGATTGCAAGCTTTCTATTGTGCCGATCCAAGTGAAGGCGAAGAAGGGCAATAAAATCATTCTCACATACGCCTTTTTGGACCAGGGAAGTACTGCAGTGTTCTGTATTGAGAGTCTGAAGCAGAAGTTCAGTTTGTCCGGGAAGAAAGCCAACATTCTTCTCAGGACTATGGGGCAGGAGAAGGTGGTCAGTAGCTACATCGTTCCAGAGCTGGAGGTGGCAGCACCTGAAGATGACAGCTTCATTGAGTTGCCAAAAGCGTACACTCAGCTGTCAATGCCAGTCCACAAAGCAAGCATACCCACAAATAAGGATCTGACAAGGTGGCCATATTTAAAACACATCTCCTTACCACAGATTGAGGCTGGAATTGAGTTGCTGATTGGAACGAATGTCCCACGAGCCATGGAACCGCTTGAAGTCATCCGCATAATGGACCCTACGCTATAAGGACCGTGCTGGGCTGGACGGTAAATGGACCACTGACAGGAAATGGTGGAGAGGCCAATTACTGTGAGCAGCCAGTAACTGTGAACCGTGTGTCCATTGTAAATTTGGATGAACTGTGGCAACAGCAATTTAAGATAGACTTTCCAGAATCTGCTGTGGAGGAACAAGTGGGTCTGTCCAGGGAAGACTTGAGGTTCATGGACATGGTCACAAAGTCAGCCAAACACGTCAATGGTCACTACCAGTTCGCCCTGCCTTTGAAAAATTCAAACATCAGCATGCCAAATAACAGGAAAGTAGTGGAACAGCGTCAAAACCATCTGAAGAGGAGGCTCCAGAGGGATCCAGTGTTTGACAGGGAGTATAACACCTTTATTAATGATCTACTTGGTAAAGGCTATGCTTAAAGAGTTCCTGATGCAGAGCTGGAAAGAAGTGATGGCAGCGTCTGGTACATACCGCACCATGGTGTCCACCACCCGACAAAGGGAAAACTCCGAGTTGTGTTTGATTGTGGTGCCAGTTACAAAGGACAATCTCTGAATGAAGAGCTGTTGCAAGGGCCAGATCTAACCAGCTCACTAATTGGAGTTGTGACCAGGTTCAGGAGGGAACCTGTGGTCATCATCAAGCTATGTTTCACCAAGTGCAAGTGCTCCCAGATGATGCTGATCTGTTGCGATTCCTCTGGTGGCCACAAGGAGACCTGAGCCAAGCACCATGTGAATACAGGATGAAGGTACACCTTTTCGGAGCTACATCCTCTCCTAGGTGCGCCAACTTCGCCCTCAGGAAATGTGCAGAGGATTTTTGACATGAGCATAAGGAGGAGACGGTGGACAAGCTGCAACACTTTTATGTGGAGGCTTTTATGTGGATGATTGTTTGGTGGCAGTTGCAACAGAGGAGGAAGCACTGACCCTCTGTCATGAGCTCATGTCTCTGTGCGCTAAAGGGGGATTCTGTTTGACCAAGTGGCACAGTAACAGATCTGAAGTGCTCAAGGCCATCCCAGAGCCCCGCAGAGCTAAAGGCGTGGAGCAGTTGGACCTGGACCGGGAGTTTGTGCCCATTGAAAGAGTGCTGGGTGTAGAGTGGTGTATCAAGTCAGATACCTTTAAATTCAAAATTGTATGGAAGGACAGACCACTCAACCGCAGAGGCATCCTTTCTACTGTAAGCTCTATTTATGACCCTCTGGGCATGTTAAGTCCCCTTGTTCTGACAGCAAAAAGGATCTTGAGGGATTTGTGCAGAAGAGGAGTTGGTTGGGATGACCCCATGCCAGAGACTGTCTCCAAAGAGTGGCTTAAGTGGGTGCAAGGGCTCCACCTACTGAACAACTTTGAGCTACCCAGATGTCTAAAACCTCTGGAGTTTGGAGATGTTATAGAATAGAATAGAATAGAATAGAATAGAATAGTCTTTATTGTCATTGTACAGTTCAACGAAATTGAGGGTGCTCCCACAGAGCCACCGTGCACCACATTATTACCGCACAACTACACCATTTCTGCGATGCTTCTGAGGAAGGCTATGGTACAGTCACTTACCTGCTGTTACAGAACGAGCACCTCCAAATGCACAGTGCTTTCATTATGGGAAAGGCTCGTGTTGCCCCACTGAAGACAGTTACAATTCCAAGGATGGAACTGATTGCTGCAACAATGGCCAGCCGCATGGATTTCCTGTGGAAGAAAGAGCTACACATGAGTCTTCAGGAATCTGTGTTTTGGACTGATAGTGCTTCTGTGCTGAAATACATTAACAACGAAAGCTCGAGATTTAAGGTGTTTGTTGCCAATTGTGTTTGTGTATCGGAGATACTGAAATCATCTCACCCTGCTCAGTGGAGGTACGTGGATACAGCTTCAAATCCAGCGGACGCAGCATCCAGAGGGGTCAAAGTGGAAGCATTTCTGAAGGACAGACTCTGGTTAACAGGACCTCCGTTTCTTTGCCAACCTGAAACAGAGTGGCCTGTGAACCCTGAGCCTGTGAGTCATCTCTCCCAGGACAATCCAGAGGTGAAGAAAAGTGTCGTTGTCAACGCTGTACAAACTGGAGAGGATCCCACTACTCACCTGATCCATCATTATTCCTCGTGGATCCGATTAAAGAAAGCTGTGGCGTGGTGGCTGAAATTCAAGTAACGGTTGTGGTCCTGTATCAGGAAGAGGAAAAAGCTAACAGCCAATCAGAGTGAAGAGAGCATGTGGCAACAGAGAAAGAGGGAGCAGGAAAGGTGCACATTTAAAAGCGCAGCTGTCCTGGGAGCTCTTACAGTGGAGGACACTGACAAGGCGGAGCTGGCCATAATTCAGTTTTGCCAGAGGAAAAAGTTTTTAGAAGAGTTCTCGTGTCTGGAAAAGGGACAAAATGTCAAGAAAAGTAGTCACCTGTACAAGTTGTGTCCAAGGCTGGAGGATGGAGTCTTGCGTGTGGGAGGACGGCTCAGTAAAGCAGCACTGCCTTTGGAGTCTAAGCATCCTATCATTCTGTCAAAGGACCTTCATATTTCTACCCTGCTGCTGAGAAATATACATCAAAAGGTAGGACACAGCGGCCGCAACCACATGTTGTCCAAGCTCAGGGAGAAATACTGGATGACAGGAGTAAGCACTGCCATTAGGAGAGTTCTGTCCAAGTACACCATCTGTAGAAGACTTAATGCCACTCCAGTTTACCAGCAGATGGCAGACTTGCCCACAGAACGACTCAAGCCTGATGAACCTCCATTCACTTGTGTGGGAGTTGATTATTTTGGACCCATCGAAGTGAGGAGCAGGAGGAGTACAGTGAAGAGGTATGGTGTCCTATTTACCTGTCTTGCATTGAGAGCTATTCACATCGAGGTGGCACCTTCTCTGGATACTGACTCCTTCATAAATGCACTAAGGCGTTTTATATCCAGAAGAGGACAGGTCCGCGAGCTGCGCTCGGACAATGGGAGCAGAACGTGAACTAAAAACAGCAATTGCACAGTGGAACCAGGCACAGGTGCATGATGTGTTACTCCAAAAGGGCATCAAGTGGACGTTCAACCCCCCTGCTGGATCACATCATGGAGGAGTGTGAGAAAGGCTGATCAGATTGGTGAGGAAAGTCCTGAACTCTACTCTTAAGGTACAACGCTTGGATGAGGAGGGGCTCCACACAGTTCTCTGTGAAGTGGAAGCCATTATGAAGCAGGCCCATCACCAAGGCCTCCACGGATCCTAACGACCTGGAAGCACTGACACCGAACCATCTGTTACTGCTTAAAAACCAGCCTTCAGCCTTCATCAAGAGTCAAGATGGCGCCTTCTGCTCCTCGGACCGAGTTTGGAGGTGTGCGTGCCGTCCTCATTTCCCGGCGTTCGCTGGAACCTGTCGACCCCTGGCTGATACCTGTCATTGGCCCGGATGAGGGGTTTCAGGCCCGTGTTCCCTGCTCTCCTCGTCCCCGCTGGTGCGGGGCGAATTACTGCAACCTGCGGCCTCTGTGCCAGGCTCCCTGGACAGCTGACACCGCAGATCCACCGGTTCCTGCCAGGCTCGGTCTGGTGAACGCTAGATCACTAGCAAACAAGACCTTTATCCTAAAGGATCTCTTCACTTCCAGAGAATTGGATTTTCTCTTTGTGACTGAGACGTGGATGACTGTTGGTGAGTCCAGCGCCTTCACTGAACTTTTACCACACGATTGCTGCTATTTTAAGTCACCGCGGATGTCTGGTCGAGGAGGAGGAACAGCCACTGTTTTTAAGAGTTTTTACAAGTGTAAGCAGCTATCTCCGTCATCCTCTTTTACCAGCTTTGAACTCACTTTATTTGAGCTGGGTCACTCTCACATCGTACTGTGCGCTGTGGTCTATCGGCCTCCGAAGTACAACAAGGACTTTATAAATGAATTTTCCGATTTCCTGGCTGAAATCATACCTAAATATGACCGTGTCCTTATTGTCCTGATAAGCCAATGGCAACGGACTTTTTAAACCTCATTGACTCTTTTAATTTTGTGCAGTCTGTGTCTGGACCCACACAAGAACGCGGACACACACTTGATCTTGTTTTATCTTACCGTCTGCCTGTTTTTAATCTTGAGATATGTGACGCAGCTTTCTCTGATCATATGCCCGTTCTATTTGAGGTTGCTCTTGCCTGTAATACTACAGTTAAATCTGCCGCTGCTGCTCAGCGCTGTCGTATTATTAACCCTTCCACTGCCGCTCAGTTCTCCACTGCCTTCAATCTCAACTGCATCTTTCCTGAGACTGTGTGCACTACTGAGGAGCTCAGTTCATGGTTTCACTCCACCTGTAAGTCTGTCTTAGACACTGTGGCTCCATTAAAAACCAGGCAGCCTAAAACCAGATCTGAGCCCTGGCTGAATGACGCAACTCGAGCTGTTAGACGTGAGTGTCGCAGAGCTGAGCGCAGGTGGAAGAGGGACAAACTGCAGGTGTCTTTTGAAATACTTAAGGACTGTTGGCGACGCTATCAAACAACTGTGAAAGCTGCTAAAAGAAAACATTTGTCTGACATCATCTTGTTAAACTGCCACAAGCCTCGCATCTTGTTTAATACTATTGACTCTGTCCTGAATGCCCCACAGTCTGTCAGTATGGAGACCTCCCCTACTGTTTGTGAAAACTTTCTTCACTTTTTTATCAACAAGGTTTCTTCTACTAGGGCTCTAATTTCCCCCTCTGCGTATGACCCCTCAATCTCTGTCACCTGCTCTGCTGTTTTTAACCAGTTTGAGCCTGTGACGCTGTCGTCCATACAGGAGATTGTTGGTCATATGAAGCCCTCAGGTTCTCCAAATGATGCTGTCCCTGCTCGATTTTTTAAGGAGGTCTTCCCTACTGTAGGTCCATATGTTACTTCAGTCATTAACAGCAGTCTGTCCTCAGGTGTGGTCCCTATGAGTTTTAAACATGCAGTGGTACAGCCACTGATTAAAAAACCAGGGCTGGATCCTGCTGTTCTTGCCAATTACAGGCCCATTTCTAAACTCCCCTTTCCTTCAAAAATCATTGAGAAAGTAGTTTACGGTCAATTAATGGCCTTTCTGGAACACCAAAATATTCTTGAGATTTTCCAATCCGGTTTTAAATCCCTGCACAGCACTGAATCAGCACTTTTAAGAGTTTTTAATGATATCTTTTTAGCTACAGACTCTGGTGATTCTGTGATTCTCGTGCTTTTAGATTTAACTGCCGCCTTCGACACAGTGGACCATGAGATCCTAATTTCTCGCCTGGACCAGTGGGTGGGCATTAGAGGCGTGGCATTGGAGTGGTTCAGGTCGTACTTGGCTGATAGAACGTTTTGTGTTAGCCTTGGCGACCCTGTGTCCTCCTCTGCTCCCCTCTCGTGCGGGGTCCCACAGGGCTCAGTGCTTGGCCCTCTCCTCTTCTCTCCTTACTTGCTCCCGCTTGGCTCCATAATTAGGAAGCATGGTATTTTATTCCACTGTTATGCAGATGACAGCCAAATTTATGTACCCCTTAAGAAAAACGACACCAGCTCTGTCACTGCTTTGCTGAAATGTCTAGATGACATCAAGGCCTGGATGTCTTTTAACTTTTTAAATTTTAATCATGACAAAACAGAGGTGATGGTTTTTAGTGGAACCACTGGAACCCCCCTGCCAGATCTTGGTCCCCTAACCCAGTACATGAAACCCACCGCTACAAACCTGGGGGTGAAGATGGACCCTGATTTTAAACTTGAGAGCCAGATCAGGTCTGTCGTTAAATCAAGTTTCTTTCACCTGAGGAAGCTGGCCAAAATAAAACCTATTCTTTCTAGGCAGCACTTTGAGACAGTAGCCCACGCTTTCATAACCACTCGGCTGGATTACTGCAATGCACTGTATGTGGGGGTCAGTGCGTCGGCCATCTCTCGGCTCCAGATGGTACAGAACGCTGTAGCTCGTCTTTTAACTGGCACAAGAAAACGTGAGCACATTACCCCCATTTTAGCCTCACTCCCTGGCTGCCCATACATTTTAGAGTTCATTTTAAAATTATTTTATTTGCTTTTAAATCCCTCAATGGTCTTGCCCCGCCGTACCTCTCTGAGCTTCTACACTTTTACACTCCTTCCCGGTCTCTCAGGTCAGCTGATCAGCTGCTCCTGAGAGAGCCTAAAACAAAGCGGAAGCTCAGAGGGGATCGTGCCTTCGCTGTGGCAGCTCCAAAACTTTGGAACAATCTGCCTCAGCACATCAGACAGGCCTCCTCTCTGTCTGTTTTTAAATCCCACCTAAAGACCCACCTCTTCTCCTTGGCTTTTAACACCCAGTAGGAAGTTCACTTCACTTATTTTATTTTACCTCATTGTGTCCATTGTTCTATTGTGCTTCTGTTGTGTTATTTATTGTATTTTTATCTTGCTGTGCAGCACTTTGTAAACCTTGTGTTTGTTTAAATTGTGCTATATAAATAAAATTGGATTGGATTGGATTGGATTCATTACCACCTGGAGAGTTCCAAGCAGCAGATCTGTACGCACAGAGAAGATGGAGGCAAGTCCAGTACATATCTGATCTGTTCTGGAAGCGCTGGACAAAGGAGTACCTGCCTCTGTTACAGGAACAGAGATGGTCTGGGGTCCAGAGAAACCTTGTCGCAGGAGATCTAGTTTTGCTTATGGACAGTACCGCACCTCGTAATTCCTGGATTATGGGACGTGTCTTGCAAACCTTTCCGGATCGCAAGGGATTTGTGCGTCAAATTCGGATTAAGACAAGAACCAGTTGCTTGGACAGACCCATATCCAAGGTGTGTTTGTTGCTGGAGAAGAAGGGAGGCAGCATAAGGATGTTGCTGACCTCTATAGGGACTTTGTGTTTTCCGGATTGAGCTGGACTTTGCACTAGTCGGTCATAGAGATGACCAGAAGAAGGAATATTCAGTGTAATGGCTTATTCATGGACTTGAGCAATTTATTAGACATTTTGCATCTGTTGAAATTGATATGATTTATTATGTCTCTTATTGTGTTTTGAAAGGTGAATTATTATGTGAGACCTACAGATGTAGCAACTCAAAAGTTCCCGTGTGTCCGTGACTGTTCCGTGACTGCTCCCTGACTGGTCTGTGAAAGGACCAGTCACGGAGCAGTCACGTACCTTCGCAGGTACGTGACGGTAATGTGATCCCCCGCGATGACGTAGTCCCGACTGGAAACGCCCCTAAGCAGCCTGGGTGAAAACCAGCTGCAATGCCTCATTTGTCCACGGGGAGGAGCAGTGATTTTAACAACAACATGCCCCCCTCATAAGCTTTCCATGTGTGGTCACAAATACCTGGAGGATGACGTCTTTACTGTGTTTTTACTGGCAGTTTCGTGGATATTTTTATTTAGATCGCGTCTGTAATGTATGATCTACAGTACTGTATAATCTCAAAAGTAGATCAAACAGGAAATGGGACAAGAAGCGCCATTTGCGTTTTTTGTAATATATTTATTTTTTCATTTGATTTAAGTGTGTTGACTGTGTTTTCATTTTTGTTCATCCCGTATAGGCTAAATCCCGCATAAATAAATTGAAGCGTAAATGAAACTCCATTTGGGGAAATGGAGCCCCACGTCACGCTCCGGCCGCCAATCAGACACTCAGATCGGTCAAACCTCCACAGACAGCCTGAAATGTCTCTGAAGCAGAGACTATCCAGGTGGATTCACAGACTAAACTCTGATAATCTACCTGTGTGTGTGATCTGACTTTGTTTATTTCATGTACCAGCTTCTAAATCTGAGTCTGACTCGCAATTTACGCCGCAAAATATAATGACACGAAGAAGTTTAATTAGATTTGTGTCCTTTCTCTAGTTGTGTACTTTCTCATCCATACGAGTACGTTTTTGTCGAATCCGCATAAATACTTTATCGTTTCGGCCTCGCGTCCAGACGGATCTGGCTTTTTCGAGGTGTGAAACCGGTATTTTTTGAGAAGGGGTCCCAGAGTGGGAAAATCCTAAAACGCCGGAAAGCCCGGAGTCGTCTGGACGGAGAATGCAGATTTTTTCAGAAACGATGACGTATAAGCCCCGCCTCTCTAACCTTTAACCTCAGCCGCCGCCGCTAGACGCGTTATAACAACAACAATGGCGGACTACAGGCTTGTGCTCGTACTACGGAAACTACTCAGTCTATTACGGCTGCTACAACAAAACCTTCTGCTTCTATATTACTGCGAGGAGCAACAAAAGAACATGTTTGTAAACAGCGCGTGACCTTTATACGCATGCTCCATGGCTTCTCTTCCGGTTTTAGTGTATTGGTGTGACAGTGTCACAGCGCCACATACAGGCCTGGCATATGTACTACAGCGTTTTGGGTCGTTTCCAGTGAATCCGTGTGGACGCAGATACTTCTGGAAACGACGCCGTGTTTACGGAGGTTTTTTTCAAAACGACAGCATATTGGGTGAGGCCGCGTATTCGTGTGGACAGGATAGAATAACAACACAGAGAGCGAGCACCGGCCTCGATAAAGCTGTCATTAATCAGAGAAATAAAACGTTATTTTTGTTTTTTGTAACTTTTTTGAAGGGTTAGCTTGATGTTTGATGCTTTCTGAAGCCTATGAAACATACTAGATTTCTGAGTATTTATTCCTCAGACGTCATAGCAGTCATATTGATGGCTACATATGAACAGCTGTTATAGACCAGTGTGGCCAGCTGTGGCTTTCACTACATGCGAGAGAAAGAGTGCGCCAGCACAAGAGAATAGACGCTTCAGTAATTATGTAAGGACAGAATAGCCTAGATGTCATTGATTTAATAAACGGTGACATGTTAGATATAAACACCTTAAATTTAATTTCAATTAAATTTATTTATGCAGGATTAGGCCTATGGGATGAACAAAAATGAAAATACAGTAAATGAGTCATCCTCCTGTTCAGGAACACACTCAAATCACAAGGCTACTGTATATGGTAGTCAAACCAGCGGCATTTTCGGCTCTGTGATTTGTGTGACACTGGGAGACCAAAAAGCCCATTACGTGCAAACAAAAGGTTGAGCAATGAGAATGCTAATGAGGTGTGTAAGCTACGTCATCTCCAGGTAGAACAACTGTAAAAAAGATTCTGTGAGAGAGGCGCCATCTCCTGGTCGTACCCTGTAATTCAATGAATAGGTGGAGTTACAGTAAAAAATAGACACGTCCAGAAGAAGGAGGGGGTCATTCCAGCCGCTGGAATTTAGCAGGAACTTGGCAGGAACTTGGCTGGAACTTGGCTGGAAGACGGCAGCTATTCAGCTGGGTTTCAGCTTGAAAGGGAACTTTTGAGTTGCTACTACTGTAATAATTAGGGGCTGGTGTGTAAGAGACATACAGGTAGAGAGAGAGGAGCGCGGGGTGCTTGGGTGTGTGTGTGTGTGTGTGTTGCAGAGGGGGTGGTTCACGTGGGAGTAGGCGTGTGTGCGTGCGGAGGTGTGTGTGCATAAAGGTGTGCACTCACCGGTGATACAGATGAGAGAGTCAGGGTTGGGTAGTAGCCGTAATTTTTGTTGACCGCTACTCATTCATTCATTCATCACTCTTTTTTATCTGTTTAATCCGCTGGTCTCATTTTTTTCCATTTATCCATCTTTGCTGCGCTGTGATAGCTCTGTGCTGTTTGGTCACAATAAATGCAGTTTGCCTTTTACAATCAGGAAAAGCACCGGGTCCTGACTGCTTTAGCTCGGATTTATATTAACAATTTAAATCATTGTTGGTGAAGTCTGTTTAATCACTGCTTTGAGAAAAGACTTCTGATCATCTGATGCCTGATTCTTAAGAAGGATAAACTGGGGATGTGCGCTCATCCTACCGGTCTATCAGTTTGCTCAATTTAGATGTAAAGATTCTATCTAAAATACTAGCCATAAGGCAAGAGAAAACCCTCCCATATATCATTGATAACAACCAAACAGGTTGTTTATTACTGGAAGGAATACTGGAAGGAACTCATGTAGCAATGTAAGCAAGGTTACTCAACATCATTCAGTTGTGTCAGCAAAACAGTCTTAAAGGTATGGTAGTGTCATTGGCTGCAGAAAAAGCATTTGACCGTACAGAATGTGATTTTTGTTTTTCACACTCAAGGAATTTTATTTAGGCAATTTTTTTATTTACTGGGTCAAATTGCCTTATCACTAATCCACTGTTATCACAAATGGTTAATGCTCTCACTACTTCGCTCTTGGAAGGGGTGTCAAGGGTGTCACAGTATTTGCGACTGCAATCGAACCAGCCCTCTTTTTACAGTATATCAATTAATCAAAGACAACATAATATCTCATTGTATGCTGACAATGTTTTATTTAAGTAACATTACATGAGAGGGCGTGCTTTAACGTCGTTATTGGCATGAGAGTGATGCATTCAGGTCAAACTGCAACCTCCGGTGCTGGGAAATGAAGCTCTAATGCGGAAGGGCTAAAAACTGTAATTCCTCAAGGAGCCGCTTGACACAGGCTCCTGAAGTCCTGGAGTCCATCACCATAAGCACCCATATTAAAATGCCCAATTTCACAGCAGAAACAAACATGTTTACAGCCTGGTACAGACAACAGTTTTGGTCTTCATAGCTAATTTCACTGTTAATGACAACTGTGAGGGGGTGATTTTTTTTTAACTCACCCATTTAAATGAGGCTTTAAGTTTATATATCCTGTTCATATGTACATACTTTTGCACTTTACTACTCTGCACTTCTGGTTAGATGCTAAACTGCATTTCGTTGTCCAAGTACCTGTTACTTTGTTCAATGACAATAAAGTTGAATCTAATCTAATCTAAAAGTTACACAAAATGGCGTTACAGATGGCCTATTCCAGGCGTCTTTCACGTCCCAGGCGTCTTTCACGTCAGGTCTGTCGATGATCCATGTATTTGCTGATATTTAGATTAACTGGGAGGCAGAAGCAGTACATCCAACATGGCGGCAGCCAGCGCCGCATATTTAAGACTTCAAAACAACGCATAGGAACCCTATGTGTGACGTCACTCAAGCTCTGTCCATTCTTTATACTGTCATTGTTTCACATGACAGGCAGCTCAGCCACAGGGTGGTAGGATGAGCAGTAAGCCCAGTGGTTCATTCACTACTCACAGGATCGTTTTTTTTTTTCTTTTGTCATGTGGCAGCTACCGAGTCACTGTAGAGAAGCTTAACAATTCATTCATGATGCATAACAATGCTGCGCCGATCAGCATCCCAGTCTAGCTGTCAACTTGGCTCGTCATGTCAACTTCGACTCCCAGCAGAGGTAGGCTTACTGGCAATTTACTACATTTTGGTCTTAGCTTAAGTTAGCAAGTTGCTAAATTAGTTAAGAGAGCCAGTGATCCAATCAGAAAAACGACTCAAACTTCCCAACACTAAAAACAATTACCAACTTAAGTAAAACATATAATCAAGATAACAATCAATATATTTATATTTTGGGGCAATTTGCTCTCAAACTAAACATTTTTGCTCGCCATTTCCTGATCTCAATCAGTCATGGCAGTGGACTCTTATATGTAACGGAATACAGTTTACTATTCCCGTGAGTAGTCTGAGCCTTAGCAACAACCTAGCAACGGAGACTATTTCTAGTCCAGTCAAAGCTTTCTAGTGGGTCTTTGCTAGTTCAGTTTTGTTAAGATGTCTGCTGAAAAAGATAATTTTTACCTTATTGTTTGTTTATTTAGGTATATTTATTACTCTGTTGATTTTCAAAACAAAATTTCTGCTTAAATGCATCCATGATGACCTAGAAAGGTGGGCCTACTTACCAAGCTCAATGCTGGTAAGAGTCTCTCTGATTAAGATGAATATTTTACCAAGGCTGCTCTATAAATTTCAAATGATTGTCCTACTAAATAATATTACTATTAAGACAGTGAATGGTTGGTTTAGGACATTTATTTGTAACTTTAAAAGACCATAGGTGCTCATAACCATACCAGAGTAACAAACACTTCATTTGACTTCTGTGACAGGTGGACAATATTCATTTATTATTTGAATTCTGACGTTGATAATGAAGTCATATTTTTCACCGGGTTTTCCACGTTTATATTTCCTGCATTAAACTACATGCTAAGAGCGCACGGGGAGTATCTAGTAAGTATCTCAGATGCGCGTTTTGTAGTCCATCTTCTGAACATTGTAGTTTTACCACAGGCCACGTCAATAACATTCACCGTTCCATAATGACGTAGTCTGACGTAGTATAAGTGCAGTCGGATTCTCTGAACACTGCGGTCGTCTTCTCCTAACTCCTTATGAATTCTCCTTCACATCTTTCCTTGACCTCGTGACGTTTTCTATCGAGGTCAAGGAAAAGTGGTTAGGAAAGGACTTAGGAGCTAATATTTTTGACTATTTGACCGTACCCCTTGACTTAAACTTGTAATATTGCAATTACCATCAGATCAGGCAGGGATGGCAGTCCCCAACATTAAACTGTACCAACTGTTTAATGTTGGTAGATAGTAGTAATAATAATAATAGACTGGGTACGGTATCACCCGGACTCTGTTTAGCTAGATATTAAAGCATTCAATTTAAGTAAACCATTACAACTAGTTACTCTCCCATTCATCATGAATTGGAAGGAATCAGAGGTTGCAGATGATTCATTGTTAAATCCTCACTAAATATTATTGAGAAGTTATAAAAAAAAAAATGTCATGTTTAATCTCCAATTACTTCTATACAAAAAAATACAAATAAGTTAGAAGCTTTATCCAGAACCAAACTCGGCATAAATTTATTCTGGAAATCTTAGCAACTGCTAAACAAAATACATAGCAATAAGGCTACAGTAAGATGATGCTATCAGGCCCTTTACAAGTCCAGTGAGGAAAACATTACAATTATGCAAATGTGGCTCAAGACCTTGGGGTGGTAATACATTACATTCACATTTAGTCATTTAGCAGACGCTTTTATCCAAAGCGACTTGCAGAGAAGGGAACAATCAAGGTATAGTGCGATAAGAAGCATTAAGTGCTTGTGACAATTCTTAAAAGGAGTAAATTTGTCATGTCCAGTTGTTGGTAGTGCTAGGAGAGAAGGTATTCTCTGAAGAGCTGGATCTTCAGGAGTTTTTTTTTTTTAAAAGGTAGAGAGGGACACCCCTGCTCTGGTAGGAACTGGTAGTGCGTTCCACCAACGGGGAACAACAAACGAGAAGAGTTTGGATTGCCTTGAACGAGCAGGTGGGAGAGCCAGGCGTCGTTTATTGGAGGAGCGCAACTGTCGTGAGGTAACATATGACTGTATAAGAGCATTCAAGTAGGTAGGTGTAGTACCGGAGACAACTTTGTAGGCGAGCATTAGCGATTTGAATTTAATGCAGGCTGCAACAGGTAGCCAGTGGAGCTTGATGAGCAGCGGGGTGACGTGACCTTTTGGGTTGATTGTAGACCAGGCGCGCCGCCGCGTTCTGGATCATCTGAAGGGGCCCGTCAGGAGGGCATTACAGTAATCAAGTCTTGAGATTACCACAGTTTGTGTCAGGAGTTGAGTAGCATGTTGAGTTAAGTAAGGTCTGATTTTTCTGATGTTGTAAAGTGCAAAGCGGCATGACTGGGTAACTGCGGCATGATTGGAAAGGGTTAGTTGGTCATCAATCATAATCCCTAAGTTTCACACCACCCTGGTGGGGGCAAGACACAGGGAGTCATTTTTATTGTCAATATTATAAAGAGTACGGTCTAGACCTGCTCTGCATGAAAAGTGTCATGAGATAACTTTTATGATATGGCGCTATATAAATAAAATTGAATAAAATTAGAATTTAATTTAATTGAATTTTGATGTTGATGTTTTGGTGTATTGTAGGTTTAGCTGGGAGGAGCAGCAGTTCAGGTTTTGATGTTCCATGTTTCCATGTGGCGATATCTGAGAGGCAATCTGAGACCCGTGCAGAGACCGAGGGGTCATCAGGAGGAAATGACAGATACAGCTGAGTGTCATCTGCATAGCAGTGATAGGAAAAGCCATGTGAGCAGATAATCGGACCCAGGGAGGTGGTGTAGATAGCGAATAGTAGGGGCCCCAGCACTGAGCCCTGGGGCACCCCTGTGGTGAGGTGATGCGAAGTGGACAGCTGTCCAACCCAGGATATACTGAATGAGCGTCCTGTCTGGTAGGATTCAAACCAGGAAAGAGCCAAGCCAGAGATGTCCATGTTTGAGAGAATAGAGAGGAGGATGCGATGGTTAACTGTGTCAAAGGCAGCTGATAAGTCAAGCAGGATGAGGACAGATGACTCTGCTGCTGCTCTTGCTTTTTTTAAGGCTTCTGCCACAGACAACAGAGCAGTTTCAGTCGAGTGACCGCTCTTGAAACCAGACTGATTTGGATCAAGAAGATTGTTCTGTAGGAGGAATTCTGGGAGTTGCTTAGCAACCGCCCGTTCAATAGTTTTGGATAAAAATGGAAGAAGCGAGACAGGACGATAGTTCTCGACCTGAGCAGGGTTGAGAGAGGGTTTCTTGAGTAGAGGTGTTACCCGAGCCGCTTTGAATGTGGTGGGAAAAGTGCTGGAGGTCAGTGACGCATTTATCATATGTGTTATAGCTGGCATGATGGTTGGGCTAATGGACTGAAGTAGGTTTGTTGGTATAGGGTCCAAGGAGCATGTAGTAAGACGGCTACATGTCAGCAGTAATAGATGAAGCTACAAAGACAGATACACTGCCCGTCCAAAAAAAAAGTCACCACCTGGATTTAACTAAGAAAATTGGTAAGAGCCTTCCATTGGATAATTACTGCAGTGATTAATATGTTCGAGCTAGCAACAAGTTATTTAACCCTAGCTGATGCTTTGAGTAGCTTCTCCTTTCTTGAACAACCATGTCTGAAGACATATCCTGTGGTCGTGGAAATTATGTTAATCAGTTTCAGAAGGGTCAATTTATTGGCCTGCATCAAGCAAAGAAAACAACTAAGAAGATTGCTGAAAGTACTCAAATCAGATTAAGAACTGTCCAACGCATTATTAAAACCTGGAAGCACATCAGGGTAAGAAGACAGGCGGATGAAGCGATGTACCCATCATGCCTAGTGCCCACCGTACAAGCCTGTGGGGGCAGTTTTATGACCTGGGGTTGTTGCAGTTGGTCAGGTCTAGGTTCAGCAACATTATGTCCCCAAAGAATGAGGTCAGCTGACTACGTGAATATACTGAATGACCAGGTTTTTATTCCCTGATGGCAAGGGTATATTCCAAGATGGAAATGCTGGGATTCATCAGGCTCACATTGTAAATGAGTGGTTCAGGAAGTATGAGAGATCCTTTTCACACATGGATTGACCACCACAGAGTCCAGACCTCAGCCCCACTGAGAATCTTTGGGATGTGTTGGAGAAGACTCTCCCATCATCAATATAAGATCTTGGTGGAAAATTAATGCAACTCTGGATGGAATTAAATGTTGTGACACTGCAGAAGCTTATTGAAACAATGCCACAGCGAATGCATGCTGTACTCAAAGCTAAAGAAATTACGACCTAATTTCCCTTCGGGGATTAATAAAGTTATCTATCTATCTATCTATCTATCTATCTATCTATCTATCTATCTATCTATCTATCTATCTATTTAAAGGTGGTTCAATGAAATATTAGAGTCTGTGACTTTTTCTTTGGATGGGCAGTGAAATGGGAGCATGCATATAACATATCCATACATAATAGAGCAAAGGAATCACAATTCAAGTTACTGCATTTCCTTTCTGGTCTGAACTCAGGCATAATGGATGGACCCAAAGATGTTGGCTCTGTGTATAAAGTTTAATAAGGAATTTGGTACTATAGCTTTATACACACTGTATGTGCATATTCAGGATTTCTGAGTGGAAGTGGCTTTAAAGTTGGATTTGGTTTTTAATACAGTTGGAGTTGGAAACATGTCTCTTGCTATGATTGCCACAACCACAAATAAAAAGGGTCTCACAGCCACAAATTATTGAATGGTTTAACATAACGTGCATGCTGCACGTAAACTTATATTGCTGGAATCGATTTCAAATTTAGTCAAACAGTCTTAGTTTGGCATATGGTAATAATCAAACTTTTACCCATGGAATATTTGATATAGTGGTACAGAGGAAAGATTTATTTTTTAGGACCTAGAATATCTAATATATTCTGGAAGGTGCTTCTCAGACCAAGGAATAATGATTGCATGCCAAAGGAGAGGTTTGGCAAAATTGGTCTATATGTATGTATATCAAGTAACACGATGATGATAATGATAAAAAGATAAGTTCCTAGCTTCCTAGCTGCTGGTATGGTAATTTTGTTTGTAAATGTTCATTTAATTAGATGAATGTATTCTATGTATTTCATTTTCTTAATATACTATATACATATACACACAAACGTCTAGGTCCAAAATAAATAAAACTTACATGCACTTTGTGGGAAACAGAGTCACAATTTCAATTGCGTGCTTTTGTAAGGCAATACTCACATACTATGCATTGTAACTGAACTCACCCTTAATAGAATAATCAATTTTAACACTGAACCCAAAACTAAACATAGAATTATTCTACAAAATTCTATAATTTCTTTCAAACTAGCATGTGTTCCTAGTGCATGTGAAGTGTAACTTTAATTAAAGTATTCCCTGCACCTGAAAGATATTTTAAAATAAGATAAGATCGGATGAGGGCCCAGTGAATCACCTGTGAATGTAAAGAGACGATTTTGGGGACACCCCGATGAGGCAGGGATGTTGGCATTGGCTTCCTTGACCCTCTTTTCAATAGCCCAAGTGACAGTTCACACCATGCAGGAGGAGGGGAGAAAAGTGGAGGGAGTCCTAGGGAGTCTTAAAATATCCTAGAAAGAGCATCTGGCTTGGTATTCTTAGACCCTGGGTGGTATGATAGTGTGAAGTTGAATCTGTTGAAGAAGAGCGCTCACCCTGGCTTGCCTGGAGTTGAGGTGGTTCGCTGTTCTGATGTATTCCAGGTTCTTATGGTCAGTCCACACCATGAACGGCTGTTGCCGCCACTCCTCCAAAGCCACTTTCACTGACAACAGCTCCCGATTGCCCACGTCATAATTCCTTTCTGCTGGAGAAAGTTTCCAGGAGAGGAAGGCATATGGATGGTGGCCGCTGGGAGCCCTGATACCCAGACAAACAAATCGTAACGGGGAACACACATGCTACCAGCTACCTGTTCTCGATGGTGATGTCATTAAGGCTTCGGTAATTGATGCAGGGTCGGAGGGACTATTCCTTCTTCTCCACGAAGAAGAAGAAACCAACGCCAGTAGGGGAGGAGGACAGGCGAATAATTCCGGCCACCAATGGGTTCCCTCTCTGGCAGGGAGAAGGAATATAGCCGACCCTTGGGTGGAGAGGTCTCTGGGAGAAGATCAATGCAGCAGTCGTATGGATGGTGAGGTGGAAGAGATGTGGCCCAGGTCTTATTGAAGAGTTCCCGCAGGTTGTGGTAACAAAGAGGAATGCCGGTCAAGTCGGGAGACTCACTGCAAGAATGACAGGGCGAGGGAGAGACTTCTGGCATAGTAGAGCTGGAACCAAGCATGGACTTGACAGTACAGACAGAGGAAAGGCAGGTGAGAGAACATTTTTTCCCCCAATTCAACCCCTTGCCCGTAGACCAGTCAATATGGGGATTGTGTTTGATAAGCCAGGGTAACCCCAAAATCAGCAGATGCAGAGAAGATTGAAAGATATGGAAACTAATGAGCTCTGCATGGTTACTGTTTATGTTGAGCTGGATGGGTTGAGTGCGATGAGATACCTGACACAGCAGGTGACTGTCAAATGCACTGGCTTTCAGAGGCTCAGACAGGGGGACGAATTTAAAACCCAGCCGCTCTGCCAGCTGCCGATCCATGAAGCTTTCGTCCGCCCGGAATCTACCAACGCTGGGTGAACAATCCTCTACTCCATTGTGATGAGTTCTGTGGATGTGAGAGGTCGGGAGACTCACCAGTGCTCTCCTCCTCACTGGTGAGCCCTGTCTTTTACTGAACAGGATGCGAGAAAATGTCCTGACTCTCTGCAGTAGATGCATCTCCCCTCCTGTAGGTGGCGGTATTTCCGGAGAGAGCCGGGCTCAGTCCAACTGCATGGGTTCCTCCAGAGCGGACGGTGGCGCTGGAGCACTGGCGTGCTTTGGCAAGCGACCCCCTTCTCCACCGATCTATTGTCAGTGTGGATGGCAAGGGCGATAAGTCCAGAGTCCAGGTCGGAGGGAAGTTCGAGGGGAACGAGAAGGTCTTTAATTTGTGCGGAGAAGCCATGGAAAAATGAGTCAAACAGCGAGTTCCACCCGCTGTTGGCCGCTAATGTGCAGAACTCAATGGCATAATCCGCTACCCATCATCTGCCCTGCCATAGAGACATGAGAGCCTGGGCCACCTCATGACTGGGAGCGGCGGAGTCGAAGATTTTACTTAAAGAGTTTTTGAACCCACTCAGGGAGTAGCAGATGGGAGAGTTCTGTGCCCACTCCACAGTGGCCCAGGCCTCCGCTCTGCCAGACAGATGAGAACTCCACTTGCCTTTAAATTTTGGCACCTTTTGCTTTAATTTGTGGGTCTGTGGATTATACCATGGTGCTAACCTCCTCAGTTTAATTATCTTCTTTTTCAGAGGTGCAACATTTGAGTGTCATTTGTGGTGAGCCTGCAGCACTATCAACAAGATGATCTATGTCATTGTTCACACTATATCATGGTACTGGTAAATAGACCATTTTGCAGGCTGAAAAAGATGATTAATGCATGGCTAATACATGTGATTTCACAATTATATAACTATTAATTATATCTTATTTATCTGTGTATATTGTTGGAGCTTTTAGCAGTGGACAGGGATCAACATAGGCAGTCTGACTGGTCTGTGCCTATGCAACCGCATGCACAACAAACTGCCATGCACTCTGGATTGACACCTTTCTATTAGAACTAGCAGTCACTTTTTCAGGAATTTGAGCTACAGCTCCATGATCCTGTTCAACCAGTTCACTGCTTTTTCTTCTGACTGCCATACTGACCACCACAGACCACTACATATAGTAGTGGGGTGGATGAGTTGATGGTTCATCTGAAGACGTAAAAGCGTATAGATATAGACTGGCTGAAAATTCATTGGAAACTGTAGCACTGCACCATTTAATTACTAAATAATTGAAAAAAGTTTGTGTTACCTGTACAAAGGTCATGCTGGAGCCAATCCAATTGTCTCACTCTGATCTCACCACCTGATGTCAGAAACAGACAGTGTTAGCCAGATATACTGTCATAAGCACACCTTGGGTTTTCATTGTACTACAGTTAAAGTCATTTTCTAGTTTTTATTCTCAATTAGCATTTAGCAAGCGAGGACAGTTTCAGTTAAAGATTTGGAAGCTGCAGAACAAACAGTCTGACGGGTTGTAGTAATTTCTGACACATTCCTGCAGACTGTACAAACATGCAGTAGAGGAAGTAGAGGACTTTTGGGTGAGACATCTTAACATCTCAAATCATCCACTGTGATGGTAAGATGAAACTGGTATACTGAACATGAGAATGTAATGATTGGTCATGTCATGCTATCTGAGGTCAACACCATTCCACAACCAATGGCGGGTAGTGATAATGCAAGAAACAAAGTAATTCAGAGAATAAAAAGTCTGCTAGCAGATTCGAACATGAATAAAAACAAGGGTTCAAAATGTATTAAAACTCCTCAGGGTCTCACTAAGAGCTCAGCAGGGGTCACAAGGGATGGGCAAGCACAGCTTTTTGAAATTTGTACAAATACAGGGATCAAACCTTACAGTCATAAGCTTCTCCAAAGGCTCACTCAAGGTTTATCAAAGATTTTGAATTTTTGGCTGTGCTAGTGGTGTTGGCTATAGGAATGGAAATGTCTGTCACCACTTCAACAATGGCATGAAATGGCACTTTTCACTCATCCAGTGAAATATCTCAACATCTAGTGTATTGGCAATTTTTCTTAAAGTATCAAGAGAAGAGAGAGACCCATAGGCCTGATTTGTTTTGCTAGAATTAATTTGCATGAATTTGTATGACGTGACTGTGATCGACTGTGGAAGGCAGAAGAATGAGAGCTGAGCACAGAATTACCACGTAGGTCGTAGTTTTCTTGTTAAGTACACGTATGAAAACAAGCTTGTTGAGAACTAAAAGTAACAAAGGATCTTAGGCAGCTTGCTCCTTCAGGATCCTGGTGGTTTGAAGGTCAAAGCTCTTGCTGAGCCTCAGTGCTGGTCTGATGTATCTAGAGTCTTCTTCATGACAACAGCACGGAAAAGGTCATTGTTCAAATGATTGGTATTCGATTTCTCCTGGCATTATTTTTGCAGAATCAGAATTATTGCCAAGACAGTTTTCACATACAAGAAATTTGTCTCCGTTTTTGGTGTATAACAAACATTAAGTAAAAAAATATAGTATTAAGTAGTAAAAAAAAAAATAAAAAAAAAATTAAATGTATGTATAATATGTTTAAATGTATGTAAAAAAAATAAATAAATAAATAAAAGATCTGTACAGTTTGTGCAGGAATATACAATATATTTTCCAGGTCGTTTGCAAAGGTTCTCAGTATGCAGAATATTGAAAATATGCAAAATATTGATCAAAATGAGGAAGTCCAAAAATTGTTAAATAAATGCATTGATGTAACATATAGAGTCCATTAATGTGTAGGGTCAACAGTGTTGATGATCTATCTATCTATGAATGGAGGACAATGGGAACTGGTTTTCTCTGACATGCACAAGTGGACACTGCATAGTTAAGAGTGTTTTCCCAGAACCACAACTTTTCCGAACCTGTCTCACAGGATTGCCAGCTAACAAGCAATACACCACAACCTTTCTTCCTTTTAAAACTGCTAATATACCTGAGCATAACAACGCTTCACATAAGTTTATGTCTAAGGAAGGATTATTAAACTTTTGTTGTATTATTACAACAAAAGTATTATTGTAAATGTACTACTGTAATTGTTGACATGGTTAGGTCAAATAATTTCAAATAATTGAGGAGGCAATGAGAGCAAAAGAAAAAGTTATCTGATAAAGTTATCTCACCTGAGGGCTCCATCATGTGTCTATTTAACATTACATTTCTCTTGCACATTCTTAGAAGGTCTTCTCCCACATCTGTAAGACAAAAAAAGTCTTTCAGCAATTAAAATTAACATTAAGATGTCTACATTAGATGTCTCTTGTTTGCTTAACTTTGCTATTCATTCAAAGACATGAATATAGTGATTGGCTTCTTGTCAAGTTTCAGTGACAAACGTGTCTTTTTAATTTTGTATAAATGGTGTTTACAGAGGGGCACCTCAGAAGATCACCCAGTAGAGTGTGCACCCTATACTAAGGCTAAAGAGAGGCTAGAGAAGCTGTGTACAATAACTAAAGCCAGAGCACAACAGGTAGAGTATCATAGTTTAGTCCATTAACTTTACCTGGATGGTACTCAGTTTCAGTGACATTTCAGAAGAGTTCAGAAGAAACAGTTCTTGTGTCTCTTTGTTTTGGTGTACAGCGCTCTGTAGTGCCTGTCGGAGTAGATAGTTAGAACTGGTTCAGTTCAGGATGTAAGGGGTCTGCAGGGATTTTCCCTTCCCCTTTACTGATCTCAGTGGGCAGACTGGCATATACAGGACCCAGAAGGGAATGATTCTGAGTAAGCAACAAATGAAGAACCGGGTGGGTGGACAGCAGAACCGGGCTCAGCAGCTCCCCACTGAACTGGGACCGAAAACAGCCTCAGAGACCAAAAGACAGCGAATATGATTTATAGTGGCTCTGACAAGGACTGACTTGCAGACGAGAAATAGTTGTGAAGTAGGAACAGCAGTGGCTACACTTTCACCTTCTAACGCTCTTAAATCGAGAATGTACTGGCATACTGCATCTCGGTACACTGGTTGCTCAGCAGAAAACAGAGCTTTTCAAAAGGGTCAACACAGTGCAGAAGATCACTGGCTGCCCCCTGCCTCAGTGGAAGACAGCTTAAGAGAGCACAGAGCAAAACATATCTTTCATTCCTGTTCACCATCTGTTTCATCTGTTTCATGATCATCAAAGTGTGGCACTTGGTGTTTGAAAGACGGAAATAATTAAAAACTTAAAATTAAATAAAAATTTCTGAATTCAGTGAAAGCTTATGTCTCAACAACAATGTAATTACTTTTTTTTTGTTTTTTAGATACTTTTTTTTGTCCTTTTCAAGCTTTTTTATTTGACAGAAACAGCTGAAGAGTGACAGGAATGCAGGGAGAGAAAGACGGGGAATGACATGCAGGAAAGAGCCACAGGTCGGATTCGAACCCTGGGCTTCCGCAGCAAGGACTGAGCCTTCGCACATGGGGCAGCTGCTCTACCAACTGAGCTAAACGCCGCCCCAACAATGTAATTACTTTGTCTCTTACCGGTAACATCCTATTATTAGGTCACTTACTGTTTGAGTTAATTTAATTAACATTTAATTCCTGCTAAGCATAGAATTGTCAGCAGATGTTACTGGAGGCATAACACACCAGTAGTTGAAATACTGTAGATAGAGAAGGAGTTGTCAGTACGTAATGAGTGTGTTATATACAAGAGCAGAGAGCGTTCCTGTAGTGAACTGAACTGTATTTTAATATTTAAATTATTATTTATACAGGTAAGCTGACTACAGTAAAACAGTAATACAACTGAGTAGTTAGTGCATGTTACAGTTTCTAAGTGTAAGATACATTGAATCTGAATGTTTCTGTTCACCATCTTAAAATTGCCACTATAAAGTAGACAGCACCACAGACCTGAGATGTCAAAATGGAAAATCAAATAACCAAATAGCTCAGAACTGAAATTAAACAGATATTTCTTGCCCCAATGAAAGCTGAAATGTCGTGATAGAGGCTGCCCCAAGTGTCAAGAAGAACAGAAAGGGGAAAGCTTTCAGCACTGCTTCAAATGTGGACTGGAGGGCCACTTCTCTCGTGGGTGCAGAGCACAGAACAGTTAGTCAGGAAATGGACAAGGAATGCAGAGGCAGGACACTCAGTAGTGCCTCAGAAGCAGTCCCACCCACTTTCGCAGCAGTCCATCAGTAACAAAACAGATGAGAGTAACACAAGACAGCCAATCTACCCAGACAGCTCATTGACTGAGAAGATCGCCAATGATGCTCCTTTGAACCTCAGCAGTGTCAAATACCTTCCAACCCAGCACCAGTCACAACTGAAATTGAACTGATAAATGGTAAATGATGCATAGTCAACTGTTACTTAGACAAGCATCCAATGGAAGCCTTGTGGGACACAGGGGCTCAGTCCAGTATAGTAAATGACACATGGCAACAGCAACATCTCCTTCATACTACAATCCAGCCTATTGAAGAGTTACTAGAACAGGACACTCTTACCATGAGCGGCTGTGGCTCGGAGGTAGAGTGGGTCGTCCACTAATCAGATAATCGGCGGTTCGATCCATGCATGATCCAACCTGCATGACCCCAAGTTGCTTCCGAAGGTTGTGCCATCGGTGTGTGAATGCGTATGCTGCCAAAACTGATTAGCAATTGGCACCTAACATGGCAGCTAATGCCATCAGTGTGAGCATCCTGCAGTTGCCATGCTACTAAAACAGAGGTTAAAAATCTTCTCTAAATCTAAGGATGTTGAACAATTTGTTATCATTGTGTGTGAATGCCTGAAGAAAAAGAAACCCAACAAACAGACTAGAGCACCAATGATGCCGATCCACACCACCTACCAATTTGAAATGGTATCCATCAACTTTCTACACTTGGACAAGTGCAAGCATAGATATTAATACATACTAGTGGTCACTGATCATTTCACCATGTTTGCACAGGTGTACGCCACAAGAAACAGGTCTGCAAACACCGTGGCTGATAAGATCTTCAATGACATATGACATAAATTTCGATTCCCAAGTAAGCTGCTCCATGATATGTGCAAGGAATCTGAGAACAAACTACTTGCAAGAGTGAAAGATCTCTCAGGCATCCCTGGGTCACACACAATGCCCTACCATCCTCAAGGGAATTGGTAGGTCAAGCGATTCAACCAGACTCTGCTAGCTATGCTGCACACACTAGCAGATGAAGAGAAGGCCAATTAGAAAGAGTTCCTAGCCAAAGTCATCCATGGACACGAAATGCTCACCATATTACTTCCCTTTGGATGATCACCTCGCCTACCAGTTGATTTGCTATTCAACCTTAAAACAAGAGAAACACATGAAACTTACCAGGACTACATGGCCCACTGGAAAATGTGAATGGTAGATGCATACCAGATTGCATCAAAGACAGCCAATAAGGTCTCAGCTTGGGGAATAGAACATTATGATGAGAAGGGAGAGACCCACATCCACATTTACTCCTATACTTACTCCTTGAGGAGGGAAAGGAAAGATCTAGTCCTACTTGGAGGACCGGGTTCACTGGGTAAAAGAATGGAAAGATAACAACAGTCCAGTCTACGAAGTCCAGAAAATGGTAAAGGAAGGAATTTCCTTTACCATTTTCATTCACAGAAAATGAATACTGACCCCTGGAGGTGGACTTGTCAGCTAAAGAACAGCTACAGCGCACCCCTTAAGAATAAGACTTGTGAACAGAGAAAACAGCCACAGCAACTGGAGCCCAACAGTGACTCAGAGGACGACTATGGTGGTACCTACCAGTGGCATCTAAGATCCAGCAGTAGAAAGCAGCAAAAGCCTAGGTTGTTGAATCCTCTGGCAGAGCCTTTCCAGCCTCACCAAAGCCCCCAGCACCAGAATCCAGAAGAGGATGAGCCACTACAGAGCGAAGAGGATGTGCCACTACAGTCTCAGGTGCCTGACAATGACTTGTCACAGCTGGTAACACAACAACCACAGAGATTGAGACAGCGACCTGTCTGATTGAGTTATGACACGTTAGGTCAGCTGTCCTTGGTACAGAGAAAAAATGTAAAAAAAAAAGTAAAGATTTTGAGCACTATCTAATTCCCACAGAACTAAATTTAGAGTCCGGTCTGAAATTAATTTACTAAGCCAGGTTTCTTCAGCCAAGAACTGTGTGTGTGAAAATCTGTGAAAATGCCTGAAGTCCAGTTTCAAATATTCAGCAGTTCCTCCTTTGGATGAACAGAGATTAAGTCGATGTACAGCAATCTGTACATGCCAGTGTATGTTTTAAGTAGGATAACTGCTTGACTGCATTATACCTGTGCAGTACACTGTTTTGGCTATGGTTGCCAAGATGATGCTGGTTAAGCCTGTTCCTGCTCCCAGCTCTAGAACTGTTGCTCCTCTGAACATGATCGGATCAGAGAGGATGAAGTCAGCCAAGAGGAATGCCCCTCGCCACACCTAGAGCAAGAAAGAAATGATGCTTTAATGTCTTCTTAATATCAAACAGCACTTGCACAAAAAATCATGGCATTAAAAACATTACATGATTTTTAAAATGAATTTATTGTAATTAATTCAAATCAACATTCAGTTTCATCAGCTTAAACAAACTTTCCATTACAGACATGGTAAATGGTAAATGGACTCATATATATACTTATATAGCGCATTTCTAGTCTTCCGACCACTCAAAGCGCTTTTTACACTTTTTACACTACATATCTCATTCATCCATTCACACACAATCATATACTGATGGCATTGGCCACCACGCAAGGATCATCAGTTTTAGCTAACCATTCATATGCATTCACACACCGATGGGGCAGCCTTTGGGAGCAGTATCTTGCTCAAAGACACTTCGACATGCAGACTGGAGGAGATCGAACTGCTGATCATCTGATTAGAGGACGACCTGCTCTACCTCCTCAGCCACAGCTGCCCCTAGTGAAATGAACTGTATTTCAATATTTTCTACAGATTTCTGTACAAAATTAAATGTGTTACACCAGAGTGAGTGTACTCACTTTCTACACTCATTACTTTCTACAAAAAGGTACAAAAGCACAGACTTAAGAAGTACTGGTTTTTGTAAAGCTGTATCTTGAACAATGAGACATTCTATTGTGCTGAACACCTGTCCATCCATCGTGCATTGTTAATTTTTGGATTGCCTTATGATTTGTTTTAAAATTATTTTTAATAAATTATTCTTGTGATAAGTAAATATCTTGTGTGAAATTAGTGGATAACCTGCTTTACCTCCTGAGCCACAGCATGCACACTACAATTTTTAGGTTACCACATAATTGAGAATGTGTAGCCAAGCTCATCACGTCACAAGAAATGACCAGACAGTTCAATGGTCATCTTAAATTTTGAACAAAAACTGGATAGGATTAGCTTAACTAATTTAGAACTTACCACAGGGCTGAAATAATTATTAATAATGCACAGAGAAAGAGAGAGTGAAACATGGGTTTGGGTTCAAAGGGTGTGGAATAAATAACATTAATGGATGTACAGTTGGGTTCTCTGCTCGCTCACTTGTTGGACACTGCCATAACGAGCTACGCTACTCTTCGTTACGCTAATGTTACGCTACCTACGCTACTACTCTAATGTGTATATACTTGAACGTTAACTTTTTTTGTGAACAACTGTTTTATTGAAATTATGCCTTCACATGACAGGGTCTAATAGTGCAAACATTTTTAACATATCCCTCCCTCCCTCCCTCCCTCCCCCTGGCGGCATCCCCCCTCCCTCCCACCTCCCCTCTCAGTCTAATGTCTTCCAATCCTACCGAGTGCCTTTATTCTGAACTGAGCAGGCCCGTTATACCCGAAGCAGCTCTCTTCCATGAGTCCAGTGTAGGTCTTTTGGCTTTGTTCACCTGCGCTGTAGACAGTTCTAACATCACCACATCCTGAAAGTATTTCAGCCATTTCCTAGCGTACAGTTTTTGAGGGGGTAGCCAGCATTGTACTATCAGTTTTTTGGCAGCCGTCAAGCCAGTCAACCAAACCTTGCGTTGTTTCTCACTCAGCCCCAAATGTGAATCGTCATTGAGCAAAAGGAGAGTCGGCTCTAGAGGTACAGGCTTAAATGTTCCTGGTGTGTTCAGGGAGCACAAGTCACAGTTCGGGCTGGTTTACAGCTTCATATGAAATCTCAGAAGTGGTGTCAGATAGGCCTTCTGACACAACTTATAGTGAATCAACTGGTGGTTGGGGTTCTTGGACGCGTGAAACGTGTTCTCCCAGACAGTTTCCCAGTTTATGTCCTCCTCCGCAACAGCCAAGTCTCTAGACCATGCCTTGGCCAGGGGTAGCTCTTTCTGTGTGTGTGTTTGAAGTTGTGAATACACAGCTGATACAAGTCCTCTAATGTTCGTTGTGGATAGCCAGTCTACGACAGGATGTGTCTGCAGCTTAGAGTTCGTCCGCACACCATAGGCGGCGAAGAGCTGACCGCAGTCGGAGGTACAGAAAGTGAGATGTCATTGGCAGATTAAAAAGAGAACACAATGTCTGGAAGCTAAGCATACCCTGGGTCAAATACATCTCCGAGATTGTACACTCCCTTTGAGGACCATGATGCTGATTCAAACGGCTTATTCCCTGAGATAATATTCTTATTTCCCCACAGTGGAGTATTCAGATGCCACTTCCAATTCCCCCCCCAGACTCTTCTCAACCACCTTTAAATTTAGTATCGAATTTGTAATAACAGGCCCAAAGTGTAACATGCATTGGTTGATAGTTAGTCCAGAAAATAAGACCCCTTCGAGTTTATATGGAAGCACTAGCACCTCTTCTATATCTCTCCAGGTTGCCTGAGAAGTCAAGCCATGTCTTAAGAGGGCGTAGCTGAAAGGCCTGATGGTACCTCATAAAATTTGGGAAGGCCAGCCCACCCTCTCTCTTTGATCGCTGTAAGGTGGAGAGTTTGATTTTGGGATGCCCACTATTCCAGATATATTTTCGTAGCAGGGAGTCAACTCTCTTCCAATATCCAGCCGGAAGAGGGAGCGGAATAATCATGCTAACAAAGTTGAGGCGAGGCAACACATTCATTTTGACGGAGGCAATCCTTGTTTGCAGTGAGGCTGGTAATTTAGTCCATACAGCTATGTCACGTTCCACCTCTTTAAAGATATTTTCATAATTTGTTTTTACTATATTATGCAGCGAAGGCTGAATCTGGATGCCCAAGTACGTGATCTCTGTTTTAATGGGAATATCATAAGGCATAAGGCAAAACTACCATGGCGGTGGGGTTAGCATATAAAACACGAATCATGTCGACAAACCCTTTCCCTAGGCCAAATCTCTCCAGGACCACCCACAGATACTGCCACTCGAGCCTGTCAAAGGCCTTTTCGGCATCGAGTGACAGAATCGCGCATGGAGTCTTTAATTGTTGAGTTTCATGAATTACGTATGTTAGGCGTCAGATATTGTCCGCTGCTAGACGCCCTTTCATGAAGCCAGTCTGATCCTGATTGGATTAGTTTGTCCATGTATCTCTCCAAACGTAACGCCAGCACCTTAGAGTACAGCTTCTTGTCTGAGTCAATTAACGAAATCGGTCTGTAATTGGAGCAATCAGTTTTGTCTTTCCCTTTTTTTAGGGATTAGCGAAATCAGGGCGGCGTTAGTGTGAGCAGGGAAAGAGCCTTTTTCAACCGCTGATCGGATTGACCCCAACAAAACCGGCCCCAAAGTATCCCAGAAGTGTAGCAAGAGCTCTGGCGGTATGCCGTCTGGGCCCGGCGATTTCCCTTTATTTGTCATCTTAAGCGCGGTCTCCAGCTCCTTTAAGGATATGGGACAACCCAGATCTGTTGCTTCCTGTCCCCCTAACGTGGGGAAATCTAGACTGCTTAGAAATTGCTTACAGATCTCTGAGTCAAAATTAAGCGTCGATTTGTACAACTCCTTGTAAAAAGAGTGGAACGCAACATTTATCTCTTTTGGGTCAGATGTAAATTTATTATCAGCCATTTTGATGGTATTGATTGATGCTCTGGATTCACTTTGCTTAAGCTTCAGCGCCAATAACCTGCTTGAAAACCTGCTTAAAATAATAGCTCTGCCTGACTCTGTGCATGATGAATTCCGCTCGCCTCCTCAACAGATCATTAAGCTCCACCCTGACTCCCCTCAATTCTTTTTCCACCGATTTAGCGTATTTACCCTTTAACCGCTTCTCAAGTATATGGCACTTTCTTTCTGTTACGGAATTAACGCGTCCTCTGAAGCATGCAGCCCCTGAATTGAGACACAACTAAGGTCACGTGTCTATCTCAACACTGTGGTGGCCAAGGTCGAAGAGATTCTTGCTGCCTGCTTAGACTTAATAGATAGCTGGCCGTTGACGTTCCAATTGACGTAAACAGACATCTGTGTCTCCAGACTAGAATATGTTGACAATAACACCGTTCTTGGTAAAAACATTCTCTTTGTCTCATTTGGGGCGTATAGTATTTGTGGTGTTATCTCGAGGTTTAAAGTCTATCCACCAGCACGAGTTCGGCAGAATGTGAGACAGACTCAAGCACTTCTGATGCACTATGAGAGTGTCTCTAATTCTCCTTGATCAAGCGACAATAAATAGTACGGCATAAGACATCAAAGGCTTCTGAACACTTCTTCACTCCTGACCTCACCATTGACCATTGATTCTAGCAATTTCTCCACAACACTTTCTAACTCGCAGATCCTGCGGCTCCTCTCTTTTTTAAAGGTGAGATGCATAAGAGGATGTAAAGTCCCTAATACAACCCTTGGTGGCCATCCATATATATGAGGTATCATCTACTGTGCCCATATTATTGGCTACGAATTCCGTAATCCTTTTCCTAAATTGTGCTACAAATACCTCATCCTGCAGAAGCGTCGTATTAAAGCGCCATCTAGGTGTTTTATTGAATCTGTGACTAAAATCTATCGTCATCAGCAGCGGGTTATGGTCAGATAATGTCACCGGCAGCACCTGTATCAAATCTACGTCTTATAGATTTGGTCTTATAAGTAATCAAAAGTAATATTACAAACATTCTGGCAAATATAGTTCTCCCACCTCAACTTTGTAACAGGGTCCGGGGTTGTTGCGAACATATCACACCTTACGCAGCTGTGGCTGTGAGGTCGTCTGACTATCATCAGTCCCCAACAAGTGCTCTCCGTGTGATCCTCACCGATCATCAAATGCACCAGCTGGTCGATCCCGATATCATCCGTGCCGATCCGAAATGTCGGACTGCTCCATGTCGTCCTCCTCCGGTCTCGATGCATCCCCCGAGCCGATGGTGAACAGCTGGCGATGCGATGGCGGTTGCTCACCGGCCTCCTTCCTTAGGAACTGTGCAGCCTCACGCGCTGAGGTAAAGGTGTGTTGATCGCCATCCTCAGGGTGGCCGGGTAGATTAGAAAAGCCGGGATGCCTCTCTCGTACAGCTCCTTCATCACCTCTCCATACTCCTTCCTCCTCTCATTCGTGAATGCGCTGTAATCCGCATAGAACCGTACTGTCCTCCCGGCGTCCTGTATGGGAGCCTTCTTCCTCGCCTCGAAGGCCCCTTGCAGGATGGCGTTGTGGTCCTGGTACCTGAGCACTTTGAATATCATGGTAGCCTGGCCATTGTTCTTATTACTGCGGATCCTATGGGCACGCTCTATTTGAATCTTGGCGTCACTGAGCGAGGGGATCCATTTTGGCAGCATGTCTTGTAGGAAAACGATTGCATCCCCTCCCTCTCTGCCAGTCGCGATCCCCGTAATTCTCACGTTGTTCCGCCGGTCCTGGTCCTCCAGCGAAGCGACTTTCAGCTGCATCTTTTCCAGATCGGAGGTGTTGTTACTCACTTCCCTTTACATGGCTCTCGTCTCAGCTTGTACACGATCCACTTTTGCAACCAGTCCCTTGAACGTTTCCATGTGGGCTTCCACTTTCCTCTCCAAGCTTTCTACGAGTTTCTCATTCCGTCGATAGCTCCCTGAACAGCCCGTGTCACCGCTGCTTCCAGGCTATCTTGTTGTCTGGCTAGTGCTAGCTCGATAGCCACGCTAACGCTCCCGGCAATGTTAGCATCCACGCCGACGCCCTCCGACTGTTTGCGTTTCGCTGAAGGGGTTTTGGCTGGCGAACTGCCCAGTTTCTTGTTCTCGGACATCTTCTACAACTTTACCGATTCAGGAAATAAGTTTATCAAATGTGTAACCTGACTAAACATCAAAATTGAGGGATAGTTAGTAGGAGCTCTAGTGTCCTCTGACCATTGCGTCTGCAGGTCACTTCCGGACTTGAACGTTAACTTTTACGCAGATGTCCTTTGAAGAATGAGAAGAGGGTCCGACATGATTTGCTGCACTAGTTAATGACTCAATACAAGTCCAAAATAACGTGTGTTGTTAGTGGCGCATTGATCTTGTGAAATTTCAGCAGCAGCGCTCGTAATCTAGCAGCAGCGCTGCGCCGCTACTGAATGAATATAGGGGAAACACTGTGACCTACACTTAAATTCTGTTCTTTAAATAAATTTATGGTTAATTTAACTGGTCGCTGTGTAGTTCTCCCCCCTTGGTTGTGCTCTTGAATGAGCTGGGCATAACACCTGTTATCAGTTCTGTAATAAAGCTTCATCTTGTGAGTGGTTTTCATTCATCATCTGTCCTACCCCTTATAAAATGTTGGCTGTGGTATAGTGTTTGACAACTGCAAAAAGATTTGTATGTAGTCCAGGAGGTCCCTACAAGAACATTTTGGAAACATTAAATGTTGTGTTTTACAATTTAGATGCTTTAATGTAAATGTAGTTTGATGTTTACAGGCAGAAAAAAGAGAAATCTCCCTTGATCTTGCACAGATCAGCTGTAAAAAACTGGTGTCACATTGCAGTGGCTAATTCTCATGAATAACTTAATAACCTGAATATACATGACATGAAGAGGTAAGTTAGGGAGACCGGGTACAAAGTTGACTGGTGGGGTTGATTATCTTGTAGAGTCATTGTCATTGTAACTTTCAGTACAGTACAGTACAGTACAGTAATTCTACCTCAGAGTTCAGAGAAAAGGCAAACTGCCTGTTTTCTCTGTCTGTGTGTGTTCTGCTGCCAGTCTGCTTCTGAAGAATCTAAACAATACAGTATAGCTATATACTATAACTATATACTAAATTGCTAAACCATACCACCTTGTTCAATAAACTGTTTGAATTATTCTCGTCTACTGTGTTTGCATTCTGGGTCCACAACTGGGTTCAACATAAAGAACAAAGAACAAAGTGGCATTAATCTCATCAATCACAGCCCAGATTCAACACCATTACACAAAGCCATTTCCTGTCATTGAGTATTCTCTAAGCATGGTAAAACAAGTGTCTGTGTTGTGGAGAAGTTGCTGAAATCAAAGGTCCATGGTGAGGTCAGGAGGGAAGAAAGTGTTCAGGAGCCTCTGATATCTTATGCTGTAATATTTATTGAAGCTTGGCCATGGAGAAATAGAGACACATCAGAAGGGACTAATTCAGTCTCACATTCTGCCGAACTCATGCTGGTGGTCAGACTTTAAACCCCTACAGATAACACCACAAATACTATACGCCCAGAAATAGTAGAGAATAAAGAGAATTTATTTACCCATGTTAGTGTTACTGTCAGCACATTCTAGTCTGGAGCCACTGTTGTCTGTTTATGTCAACGGCAAGCTATCTATTATTATTATTACATTTACTGATGATTTGACTATGACATTGCATAAAACATTAAATCACACACACATTAAATTTCACTAACCTGTTTTCCAACATCCTCCAGGGGTGTGGCCATAGTGTGCTCTGGAAATAGATTAGATTCCTACATTAAACCAGTGCTTTGGTTAGCACACTCTTCATACCACACAATTTTTTATCATGTATCATTAACAATGATAAAATGATGATACAAATTAGAAGCAGGTCAGAAGGAAGAAGGTCAAAGTTAGTGTAATAAAGGTTAGCGCAATATGGTTAAAAACATTGTTTGTCAATTTTCCCTACTTAAGTCATATACATTCAGCTTATTTTCACTCCATAATCCCCCATGTCATCCATGCCCCACCTGCAGTGGCTCTATGGCCCCTCAGGGGGGTCCGTCCCACAGTTTAAGAACCACTGCAATCAACATAAAGGCTATGTCCAAAACCACTGTTTTTTGTTTTTTTTAAACCATGTAGCAACCAATAATGTAATAACGTCCAATAATGTAATACCTGCAGATAACATAATAATTTTGCCGTTATCGTTACTGAGAATGTAAAGTGTAAAGCATTACTACAATTTGGTTGAATGAAGCGCAAGGTGTCAAGCTTTGGCTACATCAGCTGCCTGCGATGCGATGATGATTGGCTGGGTGGGCGGATGCCCTGCTCACACAGTCTCACTGCACGCTCTGACTTCCACCTATGACTACCTCTGAACACACAGGACAGCGACAATGGCGACGAGCCAGGGAAATTCAAAGGTAGCGTTCTCCAACTGGAAGTACCGGCACTACTTCTCCCTCATTGAAATTAAAGGCAAGAATGTATATGTATCATGTACGCTATGCCCAGGAAAAAATATTTTATCCACGTCTGCCGCAAGCAACTCTAACCTTATGAAGCACCTCACATCTACACATGCTAACACGACACTTGTTGCTGCTGCTAACCCAACCCCAAGCCCAAATGCAGCTAGCGTGAGCTCCAGCGAAGGAGACGGAGCCACTCTGTTAAAACAACAAGCAACGCTCAATTTTTCGGGTCAGCAGCATGTGACCAAGGCCGAGTTGAACACATTGATTGCAAGGTATGTCGTTGAAGACATGCTACCCTGTCCACTGTGGAGTCTGAGTCATTCAGAGCTATCCTTGCTAAAATACCAATACGAGGAGGAGGAAGGGGGGTTGCCCCATGCCGAAACACTTTTACTATATTCATAGACAATGAATACGAAAAAAATGAATATTGAGCTCAAAAAGTCATTTGAGGAGTTCTCAAAGCTCTCACTCAAAGCGCTTTTACACTAAATACAGTATCTCATTCACCCATTCACACACATTAGCTGCCATGCAAGGTGCCAACTGCTCATCAGTTTTAAGAGCTAACCATTCATACACATTCACATTCTTTATAATATGTAGAGAAGGTGAACTGTGTGTGCAGAGAAGGTATCTGCATGTGTGGTTCCCACCATGAAACAGGAAGGAGGTGTAATGGTGTATTGGCACTTTGCTGGTGACACTGTTGGCAAGTTAAAATTCAAGGAACAGGGGGCGCTGTCGAGCAGGCAATGGAGTAGGTCGAGTTTGGTTTGAGCTCTCGTTGAACTTTTGTTTTATTTTAAGTTAATAAGTGCTTTTCATAACGAAATACTGGTAAACCTGCTTCGAACATATTCCTTAAGTTAAATGTATATGTGTATGCGTGTAGATGGCGGCAAATCTGTGTAAATATAAATTTGTCGAGACAACCAAATCTAGGCCTAACACCGCCTCGTCCACGTCTCCCCAGGCCCGAAGCCCCTGCCCGTGCCAAACAGCCAAGAGATGGATGCTGAAACCCTGAAGACATGCTTTCACTAAGGACTGACATTGCAGCAGTGATAAAAACTGAGCTGAAAGGTGCATTTGCTGAGGATTTCAACTTTCTTAAGAATGAGTTGAGCAAGTGGTGAAAGTAGAAATAAAGAACAACACGGCCGCAATTCACTCCAACATCGACAGATGAAAGCTACAATTAAAGAGGTGGAAAGTGGGCTAATAACCTGGTTGGACGAGGTGGCAGTTTTACAGACTACGGTGTGTGACCTGGCAGCAGAGGTGGCTGGACTCAGACATAAGTGAGGACATGGAGGGAAGACTGAGGAGATGTAACATCAGGATCCTGGGGTGGCGGAAACAAACAGAACAAGCTCTACAACATTGGTCTCAAAGCTACTGAGAGAAGCGCTGCAGATGGACAGAGATGTGCTTGTGGACTAGAAGGATGGGAAACCAGGGAAGAAAGTGTTCAGGAGCCTCTGATGTCTTATGCTGTAATATTTATTGACGCTTGGCCAAGGAGAATTAGAGACACTCTCAAAGTACATCAGAAGTGCCTGAGTCGGTCTCACATTCTGCCCAACTCATGCTGGTGGATAGACTTTAAACCCCAAGATAACACCACAAATACTATTCGCCCAGAATTAGCCAAAGAGAATGTTTTTACCCATGCAGGTGTTATTGTCAATGCTAGTCTGGAGACACTGTTGTCTGTTTACGCAGATTGGAACATCTATTATGTCTAGGAAGGCAGCAATAGGTCTCTTTGACCCTGGCCACCACAGTGTTGAGATAGACTGGCACCTACTGTTCTCAACCAAAGCCAAACAATTAATACTGCCAAGGACCTCAAGGCCCACACGTGACCTCGTGTAACCTAAGGATAGAAAAATTCCATAACAACTACCAGGACTGAGTTGAGGTACTGCTCTGCGCACTCCCAAGCCCCGCTCCAGTTCAACGGTGACACAATTGCTATCTTTCCTGATTATACTACGAGTGTTGCTAAGGCCAGGGCGGCATTCAATGAGGTCAGGAAGCTGCTCCGTAACCGGCAGGGGGTCCGGTATGGCATCCTGTTTCCAGCCCGTCTCCGCATCACGTTCAACGGAGAAGAAAAGGAGTTCACGGATGCAAGTAAAGCGATGAGCTACGTCAAGAAGAATATCATCTCTACAGCCGAAGGTTGAGTGAGTAATATTGCCCTGGCTAAATCATCGTCTCTGAACGCTGACGGGATGATATTTGTTTGAACAGACTTTTGAAGTAGGATGACCAACACTGCTGTTTTATTTTTGTTATATATGGACTGATGGGAGCAGTCTTCCAGGCCTTCATTTTATTTTTTTATACAGTAATGTACGGACATGCAGTTGTTGTTTTCGTTTATACAGTTATAAGGCCCTGGCACAGTCTTAGACTCAACTTGGGTTGTACAGTATTTACCTGAACATCATGGTTTCATTTATTTTCTATTTGGGCTAATGGGTGGGAATTTTCATATGCAGCAGGTTATTTTTGAAGTGATTTTTGTTTATAGTCATCCTGATCCACATTATTGGTTCATGTGCTGCTGCTAGTTGTTTTGTGATAGGATGCGCTTTTTGAACTTGCTTTTCATATCAGCGGTTCAACTGGAGCCTGAGCAGTAGGCTCTATAGAGTTTCTCCACACAAGCACTAAATGTGCGGATTTGTTTTGGAAGGGTACGGTGTGCACCTTGTTCCTGTAGGTGCTGAGGGGGGTGGGATGGGTGTGGGGTTATGGGGAGGGTGTACCAGACTTTGTTGTTTATTGCACTTAACTTGCCAGACGCCTGTTTTATGGCTCATCTGCTGTCATGTTGGGTTCCCTGTAGGGCTCAGATATTCAACTTTTCCCCCTTATTATGACTGATATCAATATTCTCAGAGGGTCAGATGGTAGTATGGATAACTTTGTGAGCTGGAATGTCAAGTCACTTAACCATCCTTTAAAGCGAAGAAAAAGTATTTACACATCTGAAACAGCTTAATATAAATATTGCATTTCTTCAGGAGACACATCTACGGACAGTGGACCATTCTCGATTGAGAGGGGAGTGCACAGGACAGATATTTCATTCTAATTTCCATTTGAAGGCTAGGGGGGCAGCTATATTAATTGATAGAAATACACCGTTTAAGATGACAAGCGTAGAGGCTGACCCCGCTCGGCGCTATGTTATTGTTGTAGGGCAAATTTCCCGTCATTTTGGCCAATGTTTACGTACCAAACTGGGACGATTCAATGTTCTTCACCAATTCTTTCTCCCGCTTACCAAATATGACATCGCATTACCTTATCCTTGGCGGTGACATGAACTGTACACTCTCCCGTGTTAGATCGTGGTTCACTCAGATCATCGTCCCTGTCTAGGTCGGCACGCTCTATCCAGCTTTTCCTTGAATCATATGGAGTAGTGGACGTGTGGCATTTTCGTAACCCCGTTTCCAGGAGTTACTCCTTTTTCTCCTCAGTTCATAACACATACTCCCGTATTTATTTTTGGACAAAAGACTACTTCCCCTCATAACCAAATGTGAATATGGACCCATAGTTATTTCAGATCACTGCCCTTTAACTATGATTATGCACATCCCAGATACACAATCCAATTATCGCACTTGGAGACTCAACCCTCTGCTTCTGACAGACGACGCTTTTACTAGTTTTATTGCATCTGAAATTTCATTGTTTTTAGATATTAATCAAACACCTGGAACTATCTGGGAGTCACTGAAGGCATATTTACGAGGTCAGGTCATCTCATATTGTGCTAATCAGAGGAAAATAAGCACTGCTCAACTTAAAGAATTGGCGGAAGAGATTCTTGAGCTAGATAGGTTACATAGCCATCTTCCTTCTGCAGACTCTACGAAAAAAGCGTATGTCACTGCAGACAGAGTTTGATCTTTTATCAACAAGACAGGCTGAGTATCTTATCTCTAAATCACGACATGGGTCTTATGAGCCCGGGGAAAAGGCTGGACGGATTCTTGCTGACTAGTTGAGACAGAGAACCGCTAGTCAGAACATCCCTGAAATAAATGATGAGCAGGGCTCAAAATGTACAGATAGTCTTAAAATTAACTCCTGTTTTCAAACTTTTTATATGTCACTATACAGTTCCGGCTCATCTGTAGACCCTTCTGTATTGGAAGACTTTTTTAAGACCCTGCATTTCCCGTCCTTAGACCCAGGGGAGGCTGCAGGGTTGGATGAGGACCTCTCGGTCGGGGAGATAGCATCAGCGATTGGCTCTATGCAAAGCGGCAAATCCCCAGGACCAGATGGTTATCCAACAAATTTTTAATGAAAAGTTTTCAAGACAACTTTCCCCTTTGTTACTGTTGGTTTTCAAGGAGTCACTCTCATTGAAAGCCCTACCATCTACTATGCGTGAAGCAGTTATATCCTTACTCCTTAAGAAAGACAAGAACCCCCTTGAGTGCAGCTCGTACCATCCAATTTCTTTACTAAATACAGATGTTAAAATCCTTGCTAAAATTTTGGCACACCGCTTGGAGGGGGTTCTTCAATCCGTTATATCTCCAGACCAAACAGGTTTTATTAGGAATCGTTACTCCTTTTTTAATATCAGACGTCTTTTCAATATCCTCTGTATCCCTTCTCCACCTGGTACCCCAGAATTAGTGCTCTCACTCAACGCTGAAAAGGCATTTGACCAGGTGGAGTGGGGCTATCTTTTCAGCACGCTGGAGAGGTTTGGGTTTGGTCCCAGATTCATGTCATGGGTTAAACTTTTATCTCCGAGGACTGCTGTACGTACAAATAATAATCTGTCCACCTAGTTCAAGCTCCAGCGTGGTACAAGGCAGGGATGTCCTTTGTCGCCACTGCTATTTGCCGTTGCAATGGAACCACTTGATTTGGCAAGAAAGAAATTCAAGTATCTTGGGGTGTGGGTTACACACAGTCATAAAGATTTATATTTAGCTAATTATCAGCCTCTGTTATCTAAACTGAAGCAAGATACTGAGCGGTGGGACCCCCTGCCTCTCTCCCTGGGGGGCAGAATTAATACTATAAAGATGAGTGTACTGCCTACATTTTTATATGTTTTCCTGTGTCTCCCAGCGTTTCTTACAAAATCCTTTTTTTCAAGACTAAATAATCAGATATCAGCCTTTATTTGGAACAAAAAGCCACCACGGATCAAAAGACATATACTACAGAGACCTCGAGCGAAGGGAGGGATGGCACTCCCAAACTTCATGTACTACTACTGGGCGGCTAATATAAGATTGCTGCTGTACTGGATGAGGGAAAGTGCCACAGCCCCTGGATGGCCAATTATGGGGGAGGCATCCATTGAGTCCACCTCCCTAGCGGCCCTACTGTGCGCTAAATTACCATTCACACAACCCCTGTCTAGCTTTACCTCTAATCCAGTTGTTGTACACTCAATCAAAATTTGGAATCAGTTTAGAAGATCTTTCTCTCTTAGGGACCTGTCACTAAATAATCACCTGTTTATCCCATCATTGATGGATAAGACATTGATATTTGGTCTAGAAAGGGGGCTGTCTTATTGTCTGATCTCTATGTTGATGGTGTTTTTGTCTCATTCGAGCAGCTAATACAGAAATATGACATTCCCAGGTCACATTTTTATAAATATTTGCAGCTTAGAAACTTTGTAGCCTCAAATTCAGACATTTTCCCATCGTGCCCTCCCAATTCTTTGCTGGACTCAATTTTTAAATGTAAACTGGCCAGGAAGCAGACAATAAGTGTTATCTATGATTTACTTGCAAGCATGATTTGACACCTTTAGATCTCCTTAAGAAAAAATGGGAAACAGACTTACTGGAGATTTCCACTGGGGACGTAAGCGCCACGGAACGGCTGCGCCGCGGTTTTGCTCTGTCCTCTGTCTGGCGTTAATCCCCACTGGGCGCATGACAGCAGCGTAGCGCTGCCTTGCGAGCCAGCCGTATTCATGCGAGATCACGCGATAATCCTGAACGTATGCGAGACTAAAGATAAACTGTGTGTATAAAGGAAACAACAACAAACAGTTTACTTTGCTTCTCCGACGTGGAAGAGATTATAAAAAGGATCTGTTGTGTCATAAATTATTGTGTGTTGTTCCACTTCAACAATTAGTCTCTCGTCGTCCATGCTGAGACCCTTTGATCGATTGACTGCTGACCTGGTGCTACCGGTCATGACGTAATGTTGATGTGAAGTTGTGATAGGCTATATGAACTGCATATTGTGTTTTATTTTGAAAGGGGGCGGAAGTGTATTACATTGATTCTGTGTCGGATTTCCTGTCTGGTGCAATCTGCTCTGTTGAGCTTCACGCGGTTTAGCAACGGCTCCGTCAAAAATAGAAGTGCTACGGAATGATAGTGCTGCAGCGCGGAGAGTCGCTGCTGAGACGCTGCTGAGACGTTCCGTGGCACGCCCAGTGTGAATGGTTTCATTGATAAGAGTGGCAGCGATCAGCAGCCGTTCCGCAGTGTTTACGTCCCCGGTGGAAATAAGGCTTTAGGCGAATCAATTTCAGATGATAATTGGCGCAAAGTAATCCAAAGAATTTTCTCCTCCTCCATATGTCTCAGACATGCAGTTTTCCAATTTAAAATTGTTCACCGTCTGCATTGGTCGAAAGTTAGACTTTCTAAGATCAATTCCGACATAGATCCCACATGTGATCAATGCAGACAGGCTCCAGCTACTCTGTTGCACATGTTTTGGACATGCCCGAAGCTGTACACATTTTGGCAATCTATATTTGAGACCTTTACTAAGATATTAGGAAGAGTAGTGAGACCGCCTCCTCTTGTTGCACTGTTTGGGGTGACCCCGGAGGATACCCCTTTTAGATGGTGTGAAATCAGCATGATGACCTTTTGCACTCTTCTGGCCAGGAGATTAATATTGTTTAAATGGAAAGATCATATTCCACCGATGTATAGTCATTGGATCACAGAAGTCATGTGCCATCTTAAATTAAAAAAGATTATATATACTGTCTGTTGTATTTGTTCTTTTAGTGTTATGTTTGTTTGTATGTTATTTTTTTGTCTGTTAAGCCCCTCTGGGGAGCTGTCTACTATTTGAAAATTCGAATAAAAAAAAGAAAACCTTGATCAAAAAAAAAAAATAATTAAAATTCAAGGAACAAACATGTTTTCTGTGCCGCTTCAATTCATGGGACCCTGCATCATACATCAAAGGCAATTACATTACTCTTTTTGTCTGATAAACAGAATAGAAGTATGTCCAAATCAGAAAAAAAGTAAAGTAAAAAACATGCATTTTCAAATTTCACTATAAAGTCTCCTCTACCTTACATTCACGATAAATAAAATGATCATAAAATGATAAAATCTAGGTTCTTACCAATCCTTATAATGTCCTTGAAGTACGTATCAACTTCATCATCCGTATTTTCCTCTTCTTGTTCAAGTACAGGGTTGGACTGTTTGAGAATGACTGGACAGACCAAGTCTCTGCCACTACCTTCAGTAGGGTTTTTCCATGGTCTAGGGAACGATGAGAATAGTATGAAATGCAATATATCAACACTGTAAATAACATTTTTACTTAAGCTCCACTGAACAACAACTTTAACATGAACAACATGCTACTCCTTTACAGGTCTGTGATTGCATTAAAGAACATTATGCATTGCATTATATCTCAAGTAACGTCTAATTGGAACTACTATACTTACGATAGAGATACTTATTCCTATATCTTCCCTCAAACAGAGGCATTTCAAGAATATGGAAGAATATAGAATGAGGTAAAGGTATTTAGCAAGGTGAACCTGATGGAAACCAGGCCTCATAATGAGTTTAAGTTGTAGTTTAAGATGTAGACAAGATATAAGTCAAATGTGTGATGCAATGAGTTTCAGACTAAAACAGATGATACAAATATAATAATAATAATAATAATAATAATAATAATAATCAAATTCAAATCAAATTTTATTTGTATAGGGAGTGACACCCTCTGTCCTTAGACCCTAATAATGCCAAAGAATTTTAAATGAATACATTTCCAAATGTTGTTAGTAACTGACTATTAACTTTGTTCACTGGCCTTCAGGCGGAGTGACAACTGCACTGAGTAATAACATTACTGATAAGTGTGTGCTTTGTTGTGTATGCTATGTGTATGTCGAGAAATAATAAATAATATGAAAATGATCTTCTGGGCATTTACATCCCACCCTATGAAACCAGATACTCCAATGGTTTCTGGTTATGTATGATAGATGTTTGTTATGTTTTGATAACACAGATTGTTGTGACTACTGATTAAATTCAAATGTTTCAGCATAGTCACTTTCACAGATGAAAACAGCTTGTCCTTAATGTAGCATGTTTTGGGGGTGTTCCTATTTATTGTGCAATAATTACAGACAATGAGATGAAAGTTTGAGGGAAGAACCACATTCCTGCCACTTATGCTCAATAAAACTTATATTTACCAGTGAACTTAAAACGGTAACATCACCTGACCAGTGTTACCAAAAGGTACATACTACCATCTAGTGGTCAAAATGTTAAAAACATGTGTAAAAATGTTCTATAAATACATAAACTATTTACATTGATTGGAGAGAGTATAAATAGACATGGTAAATGGCTCCTACACAGATAATAGTTACTGAAAATCACCATTTTCTAGTTTGTGGTTATTTGATTGTATATGCTGATAAAGAGATGTTGCTCTAACAGATAGGTTGAATTTAGCTGAAAACACTAAAAAACTGGTGAACTGGGGGGCACTTAGAAATGACTTTCTGCCATTATGCTAATGATAATATTGTATTCTGATTTTTTATCTAAATTCTCAGAGTTTTTAAATGAAGTTAAGTCCTTAAAAGAGACAAAGTGATTATTGTCGGGGCGGCGTTTAGCGCAGTTGGTAGAGCAGCTGCCCCATGTGCGAAGGCTCAGTCCTTGCTGCGGAAGCCCAGGTTTCGAATCCAACCTGTGGCTCTTTCCCGCATGTCATTCCCCATCTCTCTCTCCCTGCATTCCTGTCACTCTTCAGCTGTCTGTCCAACAAAAAGCTTGAAAAGGCCAAATAAATAATCTTAAAAAAAAAAAAAGTGATTATTGTCTGTGATTTTACTATGTGGATGTTGTTGATAATATTAGCCTTTGTAGTACATTTATCTCAGTATTAGATTTAACTGGTTTCTTCAAGTGTCTACATAAACTCACTTGCTGGAAGTCACAGCTGTGCTCACTTACTACACCCTCAATCTTGCTCAGGCTTAATGACAGAAATACTGAAATAAAACATTTAATAATCTTTCCACAGATTCCTTTTTAACAGACTATCGTGTAATAACCTTTAATTCTTCTTAGTACTGGACTACACGACTTTAGGAAAAACTAGAAAACTGGAGGGTGACACAAATTTGTTTTTTAAAAAAGATAATAAAACAAAGGAGGTTAGCACCATGATCTAGTGACCTGTCCAGGAAGTACCCCACTTCTTGCCTAATGGAATCGGCCCCAGCCCCCTGCAACCCTGAAAATGATGTGTGTACAGCTAATGTGGCTAGCACTGTACATGTTAATGTGGTACACTCAGAAGTTGTGTGGACATTAAACCAAATTTGAAGTCAACTAAATAACGACACAAGTGGGTTGGATGTAAGTAATGTTTTTTTCATGTTTTTTCTGTAACATTATACTGCAGGGCTTTAGGGTGTAGGCCATTTTTCTCTGTGCCAGTGTGTGTTGTAATAAGTAGTAAGACCAAGAAGGAGAGTGATCAACTGTATCAGATGACCTGGCACACACAGCATCACACAAACTTACTAAAATTGAGGTTTTGTGTCAAATAATTGTAATTAAACCCTGATTAAACCTTGATTTAAGACTTTTTCCATACCGATGGTGGATGTCAAGGTCTCCGTCCTCATCCATGAATGGTTCCAAATTTCCTTCCCCACCATCCTCTCCATCTTTTCCTTCTGTGGCTTTTGTATCTCTTTCACTGTCCTCCCTTGGATCATTATATTTATCCACCTTCTTTAAATCTTTCCCATTGTCATGCTTTTCACCATCTGACAAGATCTTGAATTTGGAGATGAAGACTGAATGAATAAAAACGGTAGAAATGTGATTATTATATACTAACTCTCTCTCTCTCTCTCTCTCTCTCTCTCTCTCTCTCTCTCTCTCTCTCTCTCTCTCTCTCTCTCTCTCTCTCTCTCTCTCTCTCTCTCTCTCTCTCTCTCTCTCTCTCTCTCTCTCTCTCTCTCTCTCTCTCTCTCTCTCTCTCTCTCTCTCTCTCTCTCTCTCTCTCTCTCTCTCTCTCTCTCTCTCTCTCTCTCTCTCTCTCTCATGTCAAATATTTAGAACTCATGAGTCATCAGTCATCATTCTGCTGTGAGAAGGTCACCAACCAGTGTGCCTGAAATAGCCCCTTCCTAATGGTGCAGTCAGACAGGATTTCACTGACCTTTCACTTCATTTCAGTCTGGAACAGGGCAAAATACTGCTTGCTTCTGCTTACACATTGACTCACCTACAGTACTGTATGTATTTCACTTAGCTCAGAGTATAACTCTCACATTCAATAAGCTAACAGCAGAGCATTTGCATTTTTTTTCTGAATGACTCAAAATGATTATCAAAATATTATAAAATAATAATATTTTTCATTTAACTAAACTAATCAACTAATTGACACCCCTGTTCAAGGTTATTAAAATAATAAGCCTTCTTGATATAATATGAATTAAAGTTTGACTAAGAGAATCCAACTTCTGAAAATGACAGGACACAATTAGCTGATTGGTCTGGCTACACCTCATCATTAGTTGTTACAGCCTGTGGCTTTAGTATTAAATCATTTTTATTCATATTTAAATTTGATGTCTGATTGAACCATATAATAAACTCAGTGCTTACAGTGTTCTGAGATTTGGCCTTTTCTTTCATATGATTTAATTTCCCTATGTATCTGTCTAACACATGCATTAGACAGATACATAGGGAAATTAAATCATATGAAACACTTTGAAGGTGGTCTATAACTAAAAGTGTAATCATACATACCAGGTTGTCCAACACAGTTGAGGCGTATCATAAGGTGGCGTGCATTGGGCAGGAGCATGTGAACATCTGACAGCACAGTATCATGATGAAAAGTGATCTGGTCCATTGCTGATCATTCATGGACCAATGCTTCCCAAAACTTGGTGAGACCTGTGCAGACAGTTTGGAGACACACAGGCAGTTACAACATATATTTTCAATTGCTGCAGCCTAATTTATACAGAGTATTTGTTTTGGTATTAAAACATTGATTGTGAGATTCCTTCTAAAGTGTCTGCACAGAAAGTGGTAGCCCAGTCAATCAAAACAACATTTTACAAGAAAAGCAGTTAACAAGACAACAAGACTTCATTGGTGGGGCAATACTTATGCCATTAAGCCCTATTTGGTCTAGAAGCGTATGAGAGAGTCCCAGACAGGGCTACGCTATTTAAAAGAGTACTCTAACAAGTTAGCATTCCAACGATATTGGGGGGAAATCAAAATAGATTTTTTTTTTTTCTTCTTTCATCAAATATATTTCAATGCAGCTATTTACGTGGAATTTAGATCAGACTCTGGCATTAACTCAATGCAACTACACAGACAAAGAAATCAGTTCAGTCTACAAAATTGTGTGCAATACAGTCACAGGAACAAAGAATTGAACTCCCTAACTGAATAAAACTTTTAAAGCAATATCTTGTAACCTTTCTACCCTAAAATATGAGGATTTAAATCATTCTGTTGTATTTCCCACTCTGTACCCTGTAAACCTGTTCTTTATTTATTTTAAAGATAATGTGGTTTTTTTTTTAACCATGATACAGCAAAGAGCCACAGCCACCCTGGGCCACTGCTGAAAAGACTAAGCCTTCCTACATGGGGCACACATTCTACCAGCTGAACTACCAGGTTCCCAGTGTGTGTTCTTGCACTAACTGTGTGTTACTGGTACAATACCCTGCAAGAAGTATCACTTCATGGCACTAAATTACACACCACTATTTCATTTTTTTTTTACAAGGCAAATGTTTTCTGGTTTCCACTCTGATGTCTCTTCCTGATGGACAGTAAAGTAAACTGTTACCAGTTGTAGCTGCTGTTAGCTCATGTCAGCTCAGTTTATTAGCCAGGCTGCCCAGACTGTGAGCTCAGAGCACGGGGGAGTGTTAGTGTTTGTACCACCAGGAAGAGGAGATTTTCTTAAGGTAATGCTGATGGGGTGTGCAGTCAGCATCATGGCAGAATCAGAGCTGGGCAAGCAGACAATGTAACAGGGCAATGTAACCAGGCTCTGCAGCCTCTATGGACATAATAACAGAGGCAAAGACACTGAAGAGGACGTAGATGGAGGGAGCAAAGAAGAGAAAAGGAATAAGTGACCAAGCAAGCAGTCACTGGACAAAAGTAAATCTGAAACTGACTTTTAGTGGTTGGTGAGAGCTTGGTGAAATAAAAGGCTGAAAGACAGACGCCGAGCTGGGCTGACTGCTGTTGGACTAGTCAGTAATATTAGCTGGCTGCTATGTCTGCTGTTGGTGACCTTGTTGATGTCTGGCTGTTAGCAAAGTTGTGGACTTGCTAGTTTTTTTTTGTGTGTGTGTTCAATGTCTTTATTGAGTTTTCTACAACAAAAACAACATACAAATATAGAGCGCAGGCTAGTGAGACAAGAGTGGAAGGTTATGCCATATGTAATAAAGTAGTACAGTTTCAGTTCCTTCACATATACAACATGCCAGTATGAGTAGCCAAATATACATAATATATTATATAAACACATACAGACATAGACAGCCACAAAAACAAACAAACAGTGCTGTCAGACGAAAACAACCATAACAACAAGAACCACAGGGGATGGAGCCAAGTCATTCATAAGCAAAAGAATCGTATATGATATAGGGATCGACCGATATGGATTTTTCAGGGCCGATACCGATACCGATTATTAATAACCAAGCGAAACCGATAGCCGATATGTAGAACCGATATTTATTTGCAGTAATAAATGTAAAAAATGGCCTTAACACCAGAGTTTTTCACTTATAGTTCCTTATGTATTATTATATTTATTTATTTATTTAGAGAAATGAAGTCATATTCGGAATCTCAGAACATTAAATGTACACTCTTAGAACTGTATGTCATATTACATAAATAAGAATAAGGCACTTGGCAATTGTAAATGCAAACAATAAAGGCTACTTTACACACGTGAGTTGTAGACGCGACGGTAAATCTATTGATTGAAAAAAACTCGACGTGTGCTCGCTGCTTGACTCATTGAAATGGCCCATCATTTCCCTGGACTTTACGAGTGACCGGCAAACAGACGAATATTTAACATCTATTCTGTGTGATCATAGTGTAGTGAGAGCATGAGCGCTGAGGGAGAGGCAACTGAAAACAAACAAGGACACGTTAGCGTGTGGTGTTAAACTTATAGGCTATAATCACCTCAGGTGTTGTTTATTGATAAACCGGGAGCCGCCCCACAGGCTGAGACACGTTAGGAGATTAATTATTCCCACAAAGTAATGATAACCGTAAAGGTCTCCTATTATTATTGTGCGTCTGGCCCCAGCTCTAAAGCGGTCGCGGCAATTATAATGTAGCGGTGGGCCATCATTAAATAGCCTACCCCGTGTTGAAGTTGTGAAAAGTTTAATCTCAAGAGCCAAACTGCAGGTTTTCCTCCCTTTTTCTTTTCTTTCTTTTTTTTGTCGTGAGTGATGCTAGTCCTATATTGCAAAGTCGTGTGCTTGATGTGATTAGACAAGTAGGTTGGTGAAATGTCGACTCTGGGCCTGCATGTTATCACTGAAATTGATCATAAGGTTGTGGTATTTTTTAAAACTTCATCCTAAAGGGCTTTGAAACTTCGACTGACACTGCCTTTTCTGCTGGCTCACCGGAGCAGTCCTCTTTTTCTCCTCCGTCTGTGGCACTGCGTGTAGAAGCTTCTGTGTTGATTGATTGGCTACTTGGCACAAGTGAGACAGCCAATCAGTGAGGGCTGTGGGCGGGACATTGGTACACAGCCAAGAGAGTGGTGACTTCAGGCAGAGACGGCTGCATCAGAGCCAAAGGAGCGCGTTTTAAAATACATTAATTAATTTTATCGGTTATCGGTGAAAAAAACGGCCGATGCCGATGATCGCAAAAATGCAGAATATCGGCCGATATTATCGGCCAGGCCGATAATTGGTCGATCCCTAATATGATATACAGAAAGAAGAGGGGGGGAGTACCCCCCAAAGACAGCATCCACTACAGCAGCATCACTAACATCAAGTGCATAGTAATTCAGGTAGCCCGCTATGAGTTGATCCATACTGTATTTTCTCACTTATGGTCCACCAGGCCCTTCAACACAATCGCAGCTAGTCTTGTACCAATATAAGTCAGAAATGGGGACCAGATCCTGTAGAAAACCTGAGTCATACCTCTGGACCTGTATGTTAAGTATTCCATGGGTCAAAAATTAAATGTAGTCGATTTTCTACATCTTCTACATCTTTTAGTATTTATCAATATGTCTACATGTCCAGACACAATGAATAAAACTCCCAACCTCGACATTACACTTAGTGCACAATTCTGATTTACTGTTATCCAGTTTGTGTCTAAACTGGGGAGTGATCTGTAAACGGTGAAGAAGTCTAAATTGGGTTTCTCTTGTCCTATTACAGACCGAGATATTGTTTGCTGATTTCCATATCCGTTCCCATACCGCCTCGTCAACATCCACATTTAGATCATTATTCCAGCCTCTGCTCGTGAAAGCAGGTTTACCTTTGTCAAATTTAATGAGTGCCTGATATCCAAGACCCAGAATACCTTTTTTCTTGCCAGCAGTGACTATCTTTTCCAATGGGGACAGTTGGTAACAAATCTAATCAAATCAAATTTAAAAAACTCCGTATCTGAAGATACCTAAAAAACTTATTTCCTAAGAGGTCGTACTTTTTACACACTTGACTGAATGAATGACTTTCATTCTTTTCATATAAGTGCCCAATAGTAAGGATGCCTTTACTTCTCCATACCTCAAAGCCCCTGTCTTTAGTGCCAGGACGAAAATCTATGTTGCCCCATATCGGTGAAAGGGAAGACAGCTGTCCCTCAAGACCTTCCAGTTTCCTTATATCCTTCCAGGCCTTGATAGTTGCATTTATAATCATATTGTCACAAATAGAATTTTTTATCTTTTTTTGTTCGGATGCAAACAAGAGACCACACAAGGGATAACCAACCTGTGAGGACTCTAAGTCCAGCTATGTAGATTCACTATCATTTTTGATCCAGTCAGCAATGTCACGCAGCTGTGAGGCCAGCTGGTACAACCTAATGTCAGGGACTGACAGGCCGCCTTTTTCTTTAGGCTTCATAAGTCTGGCTAAGCTTATACAGGGTCTTTTTCTGTTCCATATAAATGCACTAAATCGAAATTCTTTGATCACTTTTTTAGGGAGCAGGATTAGGAGCATCTGAAATACATACAGAAGTTTAGGTAAAGTATTCATCTTAATTAATGAAATCCTGCCTAACATGGATAGTGGTAAGGAAGTCCATCTTTCAAGGTCCTCATATATACGTTTAAGTAAAGGTGTAAAATTGGCTGCATATAATTGGTGAAGGGATGGAGTTACCGCAATACCTAGATATGTAAAGCCCTGTGGTGTCCATCTGAATGGGCAAGATAAAGGGGGTGATATATTTGTGTTGCGGAGACCACCTAAAGGAAGTGCTTCTGATTTCGAGAAATTTATCTTGTAACCTGAGAATTGACTGAAGCAATCGATCAGGTCTAGCACTGCTGGTATTGAGACTTCTGGCTTAGTAAGAAACAAGAGAACATCGTCAGCATACAGAGATATTTTATGAGTCTTTTCACCAACTGAGATACCTGAGATAGAAGGAGTTCGCCTGATAGCCTCTGCCAAAGGCTCGATAGCAATTGCGAATAATAATGGGGACAGAGGGCAACCCTGTCTAGTACCCCGGCCTAGCCGGAAATAAGGCGATCTCTTGCCATTGGTTAATACAGCTGACAATGGGTTGTCGTATAGTAGCTTTACCCAGCTAAGAAATGCTTCACCTAGGCCTAGTGTCTCCAGAGTAGAAAAGAGATATGGCCATTCGACCCGATCGAAAGCCTTCTCTGCATCCAGACTAACAACTATACAGTCAAGTTTCCTAGATTGGGATAGCTGGATAACATTGAGAAGCCTCCTCACATTACTACATGAATTTCTACCAGTAATAAATCCTGTTTGGTCATTATTAATAATACAAGGCAAGACTGTTTCCAGACGCAGAGCAAGGGTCTTAGACAACAACTTAATATCTGTATTTAACAAACTTATAGGCCTATAAGATGCACATTCATCATCAGCCTTTCCTTTCTTCAGTATAAGGCTAATATTGGCCTCCGTTAATGACCTTGGAAGAGATCTATTTTTCAATGAATCATGAAACATATTAAGCAGGGGTTGTATAAGTAATTAATTAAATTCTTTATAAAACTCACAACCAAACCCGTCCGGGCCTGGTGCTTTGCCTACTCGAAGAGCGTTTAGAGCAACCTTAACCTCCCGCTCGGTTATTGGTCCATTGAGTGTTTCTCTCTGCAGATCTGTGAACTCAGGTCGGGCCAGTTTAGACAAGAATAATTCAGAGAACTTCTGATCTGGCACAGGCTGGCTGCTCTATTCATATAGCCTCTGTCTTGCCAGTCTGACACTCTGTTCAGCTTTATGGGTGAGCAAGGTATTTAAAGAGGCTTTGACAGCCAACATTGTTTCAAAATTGACATCCGAGGGATTATTAGCGTTTGTTCTTTCAGCCTCTGACAACTTAGTTTCTAACTCCCTCTGACGCTGGAGCGCTTCACGTCTTTTAGTTTTCACGTAAGATATTATTAAGCCTCCAGAGTATGCTTTGCTTGTCTCCCAAAGAGTAGAGGGAGATACATCGGGCGTGTTGTTAATTTTATAAAATATCTTCAGTTTGGAGGTAAAATAAGAGATGAAGTTTGGATCATCAAGTAATGAAGAATTAAATCTCCACATCTTAGTAGGAGGAACACTCCCCTCGAGGAGGAGCTGAAGGAATATAGGGCTATGGTCCGAGATTGTAATATTTCCGATAGAGCAAGAGGTTACCAGACTCAGATTAGATTTAGGAATGAAGAAATAATCTATTCTTGAGTTACTTTTATGGACATTTGAGTAAAAGGTAAAATCCTTCTCTCCTGGGTGTGTGGTCCTCCAAACATCTAAGTATCCCATCTCCTCACATAATTCCAGTACTGTCCTGGCCCTTTTGGTGAAGGGCCGTTCCACTAAAGATGATTTATCCATTTGAGGGTCCAAGAGGCAGTTAAAGTCTCCCCCTATTAATGCCTGTTCACATTCTACCTCTGCAAACTCTGTAATAGCCTTTGTTATTAACTCTGTTGGGTGGTTAGGGGGATAGTACATATTCATTAGAGTAATGCTCTTACTTACTCTTAATTTATGGATCTGTTGTGCTATTTATAATAGTAAGTATCTAAAAGTATTAGGAATTAGTTTTTCCAGATTTGAAATGTTGTCATTTAGGTTTTTGTAAACTTCCTAATACTGGGTTTAAATTATGCAGGGTTATCCAGGGTTATGCGTAATTAATTAATTAATTAATTAATTAATTAATTAACCATCATACAACTACAACTACAACTCTCCCACTAAAACCTCTCCGTTTACACTTAATCTGTCTCAAAGCCAGCCGGAGCAAAAAGAAACTGACTCAACGACTTCGTTATTTTTAGTGTAATCAATAAAGTAAGTGGACAACAGGTGCCCAGCGAGGGCTGCTTGTTTACTCTGGTCTATTAGTTAATTCTTCGCTTTGGGTTACGTGGTCTAAATTAGAGTTACTACACTGCACAACAAATCTGTTGAACTGTGGTTCATATTCATAATTGAGGATAAAACGTGCATTATTCAAGCATGTTTTATCCTCAATTATGAATATAAACCACAGTTCAACTTAAAACTTTGCAGTTACACCTCCGTCGCAAGCAGTTGGTAAAATGCCCAGCCGAAAACACTATGAATTATCTGTTGCCCATCTGTAATCTACTCCTGACACTTGTCAAACGTGTTTAACATCTAAACAACGGTGCAGCTACATGAGGTATCACTAAATAAACGACATACTCTACCTTTACGGTAACACCTGAAGAAAGCATGATCCCGAGTCTGTCATCGGTAACTAAAGCCCAAGTTAGTGCACCCTCAAAATTCGTCCGGAGAGTGGTCTCCTGCTCCTGCTCCTCCTCCTCCTCTTCTTCTTCTTCTTCTTCTTCGTCCTCCTTTTCCTCTTCCTCCTCTTCTTCTTCGGCGGCAGTTGACATCTCGATTGTTGCATTACTGCCCCCGCTGGTCTATACTAATCCGCGGTTTCCAAATCCATTATATTCTTTTAATTAATCCGTTGTATTTAAAAGCCTAAAAATGTATCTTCTACCTTCCCTGGAGCCCTCACACTCAGAGCACGTCTTTGATCCCGGCTTCTACTCCTCCCAACCTCCTTAACCCTGAAAGCATCGCCCTTCTTTCTGTGTCATCATGTGTCCTTGATTCCTTTTCCCCGTGATTACAGTGACCAGTTGGATTCTTCCCTGTAGTAAAATGTAGGCTGTTCAACTTGCTAAGCGGTTATACATTCATGTATTTTATTTCTTCTGTTTAATTTAATTAGTTAATTTAATTTGTTTCCTCGAAATCTCGAGTTATTTATGTCATGATTTCGAAATGACAAATGTTATCCTGAGATAAGATTATTTTCTTGAGATCACGAGACAACGAGACATTGTTTTTCCAACATACTTAATTCGAGATCTCGAGATAATCAATCAAACATGATAGGCCTGAGATTTCCACATGACATCATGCCGTGCTGACTTGATGCTGCAGCGCTCGTGTTCAATACCCAACCGCAGTGCCGCAGCCGCTACAAACCACGCCCCCTACAAACCACGCCCACACAAACCACGCCCCTACAAACCACGTCTGCGCGCGCAGCCGCTACAAAGCAGCACGACCTTAGCTGTGTCTCAATTCAGGGGCTGCATGCTTCGGAGGACGCGGCCTTCGAGGGCGACTCCTTCTGAGAGACCTTCGAGGGCCGCATCAACCGTTGTTAAATGAGACGGTCTAGCCTTCGAAGCATTTCCTGGTTGCGTCACCAGCTGCGTCACCTGCCGTCAGTTGGTACTTTGTAACGTAGCCGTTGCCTGTCAGTTAGTCGTCAGTTGAGAAAACGAAGAAAAAACAGACAGAAGAAAGTATAAGAAAGAAGAATGAAGTATAACATATAATAGTGATAATCCTAAACGTAGCTCTTCATTCAATCCAATCGTTTAACTAGACTTTGCAGTTTTACAGTCTGGAAATAAAGCAGGGATAATAAAAGTAATAAAATATAAGTAATTAGTAAAAGTATAAGTTGTAATAAGTAAAAGTAATTAAATATAAAAACCCAATACTTACTTTTATTATTATTATTATTATTATTAAATGTATTATTCATTATTAGGTATTATTCATCGCCGCTTGGTGTCGCATTTGTATTTTCCCGGCACTGAACAGCGGCGCGCAAAGGATCTTGGGATATGTGAGGCCGCGAAGGATACTCCGGTGCATCCTCCAAAAAGAGGGAAAAGAAGGACGCATTTGAAGGACGCATTTGAAGGAGCCTTCGAATTGGGACAACCTTCGTGCGGCGTTGTGACGTAATCGGCCTTCAAATGCGTACTTCGAAGGATGCAGCCCCTGAATTGAGACACGGCTCACGTCTGCTGAGAACGGCACGGGAAGTGACGGAGGTGTGGAGTAGCGTTGGAGAGAGTGGATTGTGGAAGAGCGGTAAAACATAAAAACGGAGAGTGAAAACTGAATTGAACAAGAGTGTGTAGCATTGTTATTGGAGTGTAGAAAGTAGGTAGGTAACTTGCGGGGAGTGGATTGTGGGGGTATCGGCCGACGGCCTGTATAGGTCCGGTAACGATACCCTAGCACTGCTTTCTGCAAGCGGGGGTAAAATGGAGGGAAAGGAGGGAGATGGAGACAGTTATAACAGTATGGAAATGAGTGAAGAAGAGTATGAGATTGATAAAGGGGGTAGTGAATGGGAGCAAGTAGGGAGAGGAGGAAGGAGTAGAAGGGCAAGTGGGAGAAAGAGAAAGAAGGAAGACAAAGATAGTTTGGAAGGCACGGAGAGTGAGGGGCAGGGAGAAGAGGCAAAGAGTGGGAAGAAGGGATCCCTTAACGTAGTGGTGAGATTTGAGGGAGAAGGAGGAGTAAAGAAAATGGACCCACTAAAAATCACAAAAATAATCAGAGCACAAGTAGGAGAAGTTAAGTACGCAAAAGTGTTAGGAGATGGGAACCCGCTAATTGGGTGTAATACAGAAACACAAGCAGAAAAAGCTCAGAAAAACCAAAACCAGTGAGATGTTTCAATTGTCAGGAATATGGACATATTGCTAATATGTGCAAAGGCAAAAGAAGGTGTGCAAGGTGTGGAGGGGACCATGAATATGGGAAATGTGGAGCGGGGGTGAAACCAAAATGCTGTAACTGTGGAGGAGAACATAGTGTGGCATATTGGGGATGTGAAGCTATGAAGAGAGAAATAACAGTGCAACAGATAAAAGTGAATGAAAAAGTATCGTATGCTGAAGCTGCCAAGAGAGCGGGACAGGGGAATCTCAGTGGTAAGCAACAGAATAGAGAGAAACAAGTGATGACAGATATGGTACAAGAAATTGAAAAGAAAATGTTGGAGGAGAAAAAGAGATTGGTGACATTCATAGCAGGAGTTATAAATGCAACCTCAGATGTTAAATCTAAAACAGAAAGAATACAGATTATAGTGAAAGCAGCAGTCCATCATCTGGATATGAGAGGGATAAGATGGGAAGATGTAAGAGATGAGTTGAGTATTCAGGCCAGTCAAGAAACATCATGTATTGGGTAATAATAATAATAATAATGATAATCCTTCAGTGGAATGCAAGAAGCTTAATAGCTAATGGTCAGGAATTTAAACAATTCATCTATAGTCAGCAGGAAGAACCAGATATATTGTGCATCCAGGAATCATGGTTAAAACCGAACTTAGAGTTCATTATTAAAGGGTACGTGGTAGTCAGAAGAGACAGGGAAGAAGGGACGGGAGGAGGATGTGTCACGTTTATAAAAGAGGGAATTCCCTACAGGGTTATTGATATTGGAGCTGAGAAGGAGAGTATTGTAATAGAAGTATGGATAGGAAAGAGGAAACTGGCCATAATAAATTTTTATAACCCATGCAGACAGTTGGACATTAAGAAACTGGAAGAAATGGAAGGTAAGAGCAATGGAAGCACAGTGTGGTGTGGAGATTTTAATGCGCATAATACACTATGGGGGAGTGAGAAGAATGATCGCAATGGGGAGATAGTGGAGGAATTGTTAGATGGAAAGAATCTGGTTTGTGTAAATGATGGGAGAGGGACAAGGATAGATGTAAATACTGGGAAGGAGTCGGCAATAGATTTGACAATAGTGACCGATGCACTAGCACCATTATGTGAGTGGAATGTGTACCAAAAAGGGACTATAGGAAGTGACCATTATCCTATATATAATAAAATAAATTTAACGACAGTACAGTCCACAGAGAGAGTTGGGGGTAGATGGATCTTAGGAAAAGCTAATTGGATAGAGTTCATGAAGGAATGCGACAAAAATCTTTCTCAGATTAGTGATAATATGGAGGTGGAAATGATGGAGAGGGAAATAAAGGAGGGGATCATAGCAGCAGCAAACAGATCTATACCTAAAAGTACAGGTGGAAAGAAAAACAAGTTGGTACCATGGTGGGATGAAAATTGCAATCAAGCAGTAAAGAGTAGAAACAAAGCATTTAAGTTAGTTAAAAGATCCCATAACTTTCAACATCTGATCCAGTACAAGCAAGCGCAAGCCTTGGTAAGGAGAACAATAAGACAGGCAAAGAGGTCGTATTGGAGGAAGTTCTGTGGTTCGATGGGGAGCACTATTAAGATAGGTGAAGTCTGGGGAATGTTGAGAAAAATGGGTGGAGATAGGAAGGATTGGAATTATCCAGTTCTGAGCTCTGGAAGTGAAGTGGCTGTAACCAGTAAAGAAAAGGCGGAGCTAATGGTTAAAACATTTGTCGCAGTGCACAGCTCAAATAATTTAACGGAAGTCTGGAGAGAGGGAAAAGTCCCACAGAGTTGGAAGGAGGCAATAATTATACCAATCAGGAAGCCAGGGAAAGATCCAAGTAAGCCTACAAATTACAGACCCATCGCTCTTACATCACATATAGGTAAGATTATGGAGAGAATGATTAATGAGAGGCTCATGTATTATATAGAAAGAAGGGGATTGGTGACTAAATATCAAAGGGGATTTAGAAGAGGCAGGAATACAATGGATCCGGTTTTATGTCTAGAAGATGATATCAGAAAGGCTCAGGTAAATAAAGAAATGGTGGCGGCAGTGTTCTTTGATGTGGAAAAGGCATATGACATGTTGTGGAGAGAAGGATTGCTAATTAAGATGCATCTAATGGGAATTGGGGGAAATTTGTTTAATTGGGTTATGGATTTTCTAAAGGATAGGGTCATACAGGTTAAAATTGGGTCGGAGATCTCAGAGAGTTATAGTGTAGAGAATGGTACGCCGCAGGGGAGTGTGATAAGTCCCACAATATTTTCAGTAATGATAAATGACATATTTGACAAAATACCGATAGGAATGGGAAGATCTCTGTTTGCAGATGATGGGGCATTATGGAAGAGGGGAGGTAACATAGATCACATAGTTAAGAAATTACAGGAAGGGATAAATCAAGTGGAAAAATGGGGAGGAGAATGGGGTTTTAAATTTTCAGTGGAAAAAAGTAAAGTAATGTTCTTCTCAAAAAAGAAAGTCAGTGAAGATAAAAAGTTAAACTTATATGGAAAGAGCTTAGAGAGAGTAAGCAGCATGGAGAGAACATGTGAAGGGTATAGTAGAAAAAAGTAAGGGAGTACTGAATGTTATGAGGTGCTTGGCTGGGTTAGATTGGGGGGCTGACTTTACATCGTTAAAAAACATATACATTGCTTTAATTAGATCTAGAATAGAATACGGAAGTGTGGGATACGGATAAGCAGCTAAATCAGTCCTCTTGCAGTTAGATATCATTCAAGCTCAAGCATTAAGAATTTGTCTAGGAGCAATAAAAACAGCACCCGTATGCTCTCTTCAGGTGGAAGCAGGAGAAATGCCACTATGGATCAGAAGGAAACAACTTATAGCTAACTACTGGATAAATTTAAAAGGACACAGTGAAGATCATCCAACAAAGAAAGTTTTGGAGATGTGTTGGGAAAAGGGGAAAGAGGAAAAATCAAGCTTTGGGTGGGTCAGTGAGGGAATAGCGGAAGAACTAAAAATACAGCAAATAGAATTCAGCCCAACAGTTATGTGGACAAGTATACCAGAATGGATGCTACAAGAGGCAAGTGTAGATCTAGAAATATGGGACATCAAGAAAAGAAATAAAACAGCAGATCTGGTGCAGGAATTTTATAATTTCACAGGGGGAAAGTATGGGGAGTATATGAATATATATACAGATGGTTCAAAAGATCCAGAAACAGGAGCAACAGGTGCAGCAGTAGTGGTTTCCAGTCTTCATATTACAATTTCAAAAAGAACAGCAGATCACTTAAGTATACATGCGGTGGAACTATGTGCAATACTATTAGCAATAGAATGGGTGGAGGACACGACGGACAGGAAAATAGCCATATGTACTGATTCAGTTTCAGCATTATTAAGCATTAAAAACAGGGCAGGGAAAACACATCAGGAAATAATATATGAAATACTGTTAAAAGCTTCAAGATTAAAACAACAGGGGAGGGAAATAGTGTTCATGTGGGTTCCAGCGCATTTAGGTATACAGGGAAATGAAAAAGCAGATAAGATGGCTAAGGAGGCAGTAAAGAAAGAGGAGGTGGAAATGAAAGTAAAGTTATCAAAAGCAGAGGGGAAAAGTATAGTATGGAAGGGAATAATCAATCAATGGAACCAATATTGGAAGAGCCAGGAAAAAGGAAGACATTTACATAAATTGCAAAGTGTAGTAGGAAAGGCAGGGTGTTGTGGAGACAATAGAACGGAACAAGTAATCATGAGCAGAATTAGAATAGGGCACAGTAAATTGAATAACACACTTAAAATAATAGGGAAACATCCAACTGGTCAGTGTAGCTGTGGAAAAAGAGAGACAGTGGAGCATGTGATGGTAGATTGTGCTAGATATGAAAGGGAGAGGGAAGAGATGAGAGCAGGGCTGCGAAAGATAGGAATTAGGGAAATCAATTTAAAGGGTCTAGTAGATTGGGGAAAATTTAAGGAAGGAAGGAGAGCAATTATGAGATTTCTTACTGTGACTGGTTTAATTAAAAGAATATAGGAGAAGATAAAATAAGAATGAAGTAAAGTCCAGCGGATGGCGGTATATGCAACATAAAGGATGCCAACTGCCATTAAACACCAAAGAAGAAGAAGAAGAACCACGTCTGCTGCTAAGGAGGCAGTAAAGAAAGAGGAGGTGGAAATGAAAGTAAAGTTATCAAAAGCAGAAAGAAAGACTCAAAGAGCGGACTTTATTTGTAAAAACTCATTTATCCAAACTCAATACACTGTCCGTAAGCAAACCCATTTTGTGTCGTTTTTTTTCATGTGTTATGAAAATCAAAGTAATGAGTGAGCAAGGGATGATAACAGAAGCAGTGGGGGAACACGGCACGTAGACGCAGAATATTTTTAATTTTAATTTAACTCAACATATCAAACTGAATAGTTTCGGTAATATGTGTGTTGGTGAAGTTTGATTGAAGTGTGGTTTACAGCAGTGTTTTTCAATCCTGGTCCTCGGGGAACCCTGCCCAAATGACCCATTCAAATGAGTGGCTTGTTATCAGGCCACTGCAGAGATGATGACGAGCTGATCATTTTAATCAGGTGTGGTGGAGGAGGAAACATCTAAAACATGCAGGGCAGTGTTCCCCAAGGACCAGGATTGAAAAACACTGGTTTACAGTTACAAAATACATTTCTTGAAATGCAGTCTGGTTGCTTTGGAAAGAACAGTAAGGCTGTTTCTAGTTGCAGCTGCCTCTTCCTAGTAGACCAATTCAAAGTTGTTTTCCTGATTTGTCATTTAGACACACAAAAACATTAGAAAATAGGGTCCTGTGTTTGAACATGACAAGGGAACAATGCAAAAAGCATAAATTGACCATAATCTGATTTTGTAAAAGTTTAAAAGTTATGTGTAGACATGTATGCATGCAGATTTAATTTAAATAGGTTTTTATTCCTGCTATTGTGCTTCAGTAACTTCTGTATGAATTGAATGGCCAGTGTAGGGTTAGCAATATATTTTTGCTTTAATCCTTTATTTCTTTTAGTTTATTTCTTTTTGAGTTTTAATTGTATTTTATTCTCCTATAGACCAACATCACAACGTTTCAGGAGGGCACCTTCCCTGCACTCATTAAATTGGGAGTGGACACTTTTCAGTGCCTATTGTGCCACAAGGTAGGGCCATACCATGCCCTAATTCCCCATTTACAAGGCCACCAGAAGTCAGTTGTGAAATATAGAGGTAAGTGTTACGGCCTGGAGAACAGAGTAGGACCCAGACGCAAGAGGCTGACCGTAGGTGTTCAACTGTTTATTTAACAAAGATTTTCAGAGTTCTACAAATGAACAAAAGATGTCCGCTGCTGCTGGCGGCTGGTCCACGGAAAAACAAAGGGCTGCAAGGCGCAAGGTTCAATTCAACAAAAGGTGTCTGCTGCTGCAGGCGGCTGGTGGCAGGAGGCAGGTCCACGGAAAAAACAAGAGGGCAGCGAGGAACAAAGCTGGATAACGAAACACAAGAGGCAGCGTAAGGATTAAACTCAGCTGCTTGCTGATATTCACAAGAGTAACTTCTCTGGGGAGGTTCTGGCTTTACCGATTTGACGGAATTATCTGGCACAGGAGTGAAGTCAGAGCCGGTCTTATGAGGAGGTTGAATCAGGCGATGATTGAAGCCAGGTGTGCCTCACTGCCCTTGCCAGAAGTAGTTACCTCCACCTCCGCCACCCTCCAGCACTGCAGGTAAAAAACAAGCAAAAAGGGAAGGCAAATACACAAAAACATACCACACAGGCCATAACAGTACCCTCCCCCTAACGGACGCCACCCGGCGTCCTACCAGGCTTATCAGGGAACTTTTCATAAAAATCAGACAATAACTGAGGGTCTAAGAGCAACGACTTGGAAACCCAAGAGCGCTCCTCGGGACTGTACCCCTCCCAGTCAACGAGGTATTGATAACCACGGCCCCGCCTGCGGACATCCAAAATGCATCTCACCGTGTAGGCCAGGTGACCATCGATGAGGCGGGGGGGTGGAGGGGGATCGGCCGGAGGGTGCAGAGGACTGTCAACCACTGGTTTCAGAAGTGACACATGAAAAACAGGGTGTACCTTAAGTGCTGCGGGGAGCTTTAGTCGGACGGCACTGGGGTTGATTATGCGGTCGATGGTGTACGGACCGATGTATCTGGGAGCCATCTTCCGAGACTCTGTCTGGAGGGGAAGGTCTCGTGATGATAACCAGACCTGTTGACCCACCTTGTATTCAGGGGCTGGTGTTCGATGGCGGTCCGCCATTTGTTGGTTCCTGGCAGCTGTTCTCTCCAGAGCAGCTCGGGCTTCCCGCCAGACTCTGCGGGCTCGTCTGAACTGGGCTTGTACAGATGGGACAGCGACCTCCGTCTCCTGGCAGGGGAACAAGGGGGGTTGGAAGCCATGAGTGACCATGAACGGGGACAACCCTGTGGCAGAACTGACTAGGGAGTTGTGGGCATATTCTACCCAGGGCAGGTGTGTGGACCAAGAGGCCGGGAGACGGGACGCCACACAACGCAGCGAGGACTCCAAACTTTGGTTTGCCCGCTCTGTCTGGTCATTGGACTGTGGGTGGTATCCGGACGAGAGACTGACTGAGGCCCCCAATGCTTGGCAGAAGGCTGTCCATACTCGGGAGGTGAACTGGGGACCTCTGTCTGACACAATGTCCAGGGGAATGCCATGGAGACGGAAAACATGCTGGACCAGCAGGTTGGCAGTTTCTAAGGCTGATGGAAGTTTGGGGAGAGGGACAAAATGCACTGCCTTGGAAAAACGGTCGACAATGGTGAGGATGGTGTTATTACCTTCTGAAGGAGGGAGTCCAGTGACAAAGTCGACAGCGATGTGCGACCAGGGGCAAGAAGGAATGGGCAAAGGCTGCAGAAGACCAGCAGGGGGGCGGTGAGAGGATTTATTGCGAGCGCAGGCAGAGCAGGCAGCGATGAATTCCCTGGTGTCTGCAGCCATTGAGGGCCACCAGAAACGCCGTCGGATAAGGGAGAGGGTCCGGTGAACACCAGGGTGACAGGCCATCTTGGATGAGTGCCCCCACTGAAGTATTGGTGACCTAACGGATGGTGGAACAAACAGTCGCTCAGGGGGGCATCCGTCTGGGGCTGGGTGATCCTGGAGGGCCTCCTGAACTGCCTGCTCCACCTCCCACCTTACTGCTCCAACCACACAGGATGGCGAGAGGATAGTTTCTATCACAGTTTCTTCCTCGGCAGGGGCAAACTGACGCGAGAGGGCATCGGGCTTCTGGTTTTTAGGGCCTGGACGGTAGGTGAGTACGAAGTTGAACCGTCCAAGAAAGAGTGCCCATCGAGCCTGACGGGAGTTCAGCCTGCGAGCCGAGCGGAGGTAAGACAGGTTTTTGTGATCCGTCCACACAATGAATGGGTGAACAGCTCCTTCCAACCAGTGCCGCCATTCCCGAAGTGCTAGGACCACCGCCAGCAGCTCTCGGTTCCCCACATCATAGTTTCTTTCTGCAGGGGTGAGATGACGGGAGAAAAATGCACACGGATGTAGTTTTGTCCGCAGGCAGGCGCTGGAAGAGGACGGCCCCTACCCCTGAATCGGAGGCATCCACTTCAACCACAAACTGAAGGTCAGGATCTGGGTGAATTAACACAGGTGCATTAGAAAACATGGTTTTCAGTTCATCAAAAGCATTCTGAGCAGCAGGTGACCATTCAAAAGCTCTCTTTACAGAAGTTAACTGGGTGAGAGGAGCAGCAATACGACTATAGTTCCTAATGAACCTTCTGTAATAATTGGCAAATCCCAGAAACCTTTGCAACTGTTTACGTGTAGCTGGAGTAGGCCAGTCCTCTACTGCCTTTACCTTGGCTGGGTCTGGTCTAAGCCGCCCCTTCTCCACCACGTAGCCTAGAAAAGGTACTGTAGTGACATGAAATGCACATTTTTCAGCTTTGACAAACAGTTTGTTTTCCATCAACCTTCTCAACACTTCTCTGACATGACTTACATGTTCCTCATATGTGCGTGAAAAAATTAAAATGTCATCGAGATACACGAACACCACTCTGTTCAGCAAGTCTCTCAAAACATCGTTGACTAATGCCTGAAAAACAGCAGGTGCATTTGTCAACCCAAAAGGCATTACCAAATACTCAAAATGTCTGAGGTGTGTGTTGAAAGCAGTTTTCCACTCATCTCCCTCTCTGATTCTAACAAGGTGATAGGCATTTCTCAGGTCTAGTTTTGTAAAGATTTTTGCAGTGTGAAGAGGTCCAAAGGCTGAATCGATGAGAGGGAGTGGGTATTTGTTCTTAACTGTTATCTCATTCAACCCTGTGTAGTCTATACAGGGACGTAGAGTTTTGTCTTTTTTTTCGACGAAGAAAAAACCCGCCCCAACTGGGGAAGAAGACGGGCGGATGAGACCTGCAGCCAGAGAATCATTGATGTACTTCTCCATGGCTTCTTTCTCAGGCTTACACAGGTTGTAAAGTCTTTTAGTTGGGAGAGGAGATCCTGGGAGCAAGTCTATGGCGCAGTCATAAGGTCGGTGTGGTGGAAGTGAAAGGGCACGGTCTTTGCTGAATACTTCCTGTAAGTCATGATATTCACGGGGAACGTTAGTCAAGTCTATTTCCTCGGGTGGATCTGGAGCACTGGGGGTTTTCTCGGGAATAGCTGAGTGCAAGCAGCGTGCGTGGCAATAGTTACTCCAACTACGAATGGTTGATGTGGTCCAGTCTATGTGGGGGTTGTGTATTTTCAGCCAAGGCAAACCAAGAATTATGGGGGACAACGGGGATTGAATAATGTATAGGTCAATAAATTCCTGGTGATTGCCTGACAGAGTCAACTTTAAGGGTTCGGTTCTGTGAGTGACGACTTCCAGCAGACTACCGTCAACTGCCAGGACCTCTTTAGGGGTTTCAAGTTTAATCAGTGGGAGACCATTGTGCTTAACAAGATTCGAGTCTATGAAATTGTCATCTGCCCCACAGTCCACTAGGACCTGAACTGGAATTGTCTGTTGAGTCCAGTGCAACATACCTTTCACTTGTACCCGTGTGGAGGAGGTAGTAGAGGAGGTAGTTTGGCTCACCCGCACCCCCCTTTTCACTGATGAGCCCCGCCTTTTGGCACCTCCGGGCATTGGGCAAGGAAATGTCCCTCCTGGCCGCAATAGATGCAGAGCTGATTGTGTAGACGCCGCTGTCTCTCCGCTGGTGCTAGTCGAGCTCGTCCCAGCTGCATGGGCTCCTCTTCTAGGGCTGGAATAGATGCTCCTGAAAGAGCCTCGGAGGTGGTTGAAGGAGGGGGGGGTGGCCGAGGAGCTGCTGCGAAGTTGTTGCGAGGTGAGGAGGGCAAGGGACGGAGTCTTTGCCTGTCTGATCTCTCCCTACGTCTCTCTCTCATTCTATTATCTAAGCGAATGGCCAAATTTATGAGTTCATTCAACGAGGCGGTTTCATCTCTTACGGCCAATTCATCTTTTATCTCCCCTGATAACCCTTTTAGGAAAATCGCTTGGAGAGCGGAGTCGTTCCAGCCACTCTCAACTGCTAAGGTTCGGAAAGTCACTGCGTACTGGGCGACTGGCTGACTCCCCTGTCTTAACTCAAGTAACTGTCCTACCGCCTCTCTCCCTTTAACCGGATGATCAAAAACCCTCTTCATTTCCTCAGAAAAACGACTAAAATCTGAACACAAATCGGGGCATTGGCCGGAGACAGCTAAAGCCCAGGCCGCGGCTTGTCCAGTAAGCAGACTCATTACAAAGGCTATTTTAGATTGGTGAGAGGAGTAGGTAATAGCTTGTTGGCTGAACACTAGCGAGCACTGGTGTAAGAACTGAGCACATGTCCCTAAATCTCCTGAGTACCTGGCGGGGATGGGGATGGGGATGTAGGGTTCACGTGGCTGCAGCGGCGAAACGTCAGGGGGGCCCACTGCTGGCGTCGGCGGTGGTGGAGGCTCTGCCGAGGGAGTTGGTGAAGCGAGCAGGTTCATGAGGGAATCCATCCGTCCGCCGAGCTGTGCTACGCTGGTGGTTAGCTCCCCAAGATGTTCCGAAACTTGCCTTAAGGCAGCCTCGTGCTGTCCAACCAGGGCGCCTTGACTTGAAAGTGCTTGTCTAATGCGTTCAGTCTCTGCTGGGTCCATTTTGGTAATGGCCAGATAATTCTGTTACGGCCTGGAGAACAGAGTAGGACCCAGACGCAAGAGGCTGACCGTAGGTGTTCAACTGTTTATTTAACAAAGATTTTCAGAGTTCTACAAATGAACAAAAGATGTCCGCTGCTGCTGGCGGCTGGTCCACGGAAAAACAAAGGGCTGCAAGGCGCAAGGTTCAATTCAACAAAAGGTGTCTGCTGCTGCAGGCGGCTGGTGGCAGGAGGCAGGTCCACGGAAAAAACAAGAGGGCAGCGAGGAACAAAGCTGGATAACGAAACACAAGAGGCAGCGTAAGGATTAAACTCAGCTGCTTGCTGATATTCACAAGAGTAACTTCTCTGGGGAGGTTCTGGCTTTACTGATTTGACGGAATTATCTGGCACAGGAGTGAAGTCAGAGCCGGTCTTATGAGGAGGTTGAATCAGGCGATGATTGAAGCCAGGTGTGCCTCACTGCCCTTGCCAGAAGTAGTTAGCTCCACCTCCGCCACCCTCCAGCACTGCAGGTAAAAAACAAGCAGAAAAAAGGGAAGACAAATACACAAAAACATACCACACAGGCCATAACAGTAAGTCCAACCATGGGTATTGATAAGATTTTGTTAATACCAATGCCATTATCGATTCCCCTTATTGATCTGATTGTTTGTCAATTATGTTATTGATTTATGGTCAGTATTCTGTGCGGGGAAACTTAACTGTTCTATTATTGTCACTGTTAATCTTTTGGCTTGCTATATACAGTCTGGAGGCTGCACTGCCCTGCACTTGAGTTCTGCCTTGTTGATCAGCATCATATGATATTGGTTCCAAATTCAAGTGGTTCTCAATTTCCCATCCCTAATTGTTACGCTGCATGATAATTAGAGATTACCATGCAGCATGATAATACTTTTAACTGGTATCATATCTCCTCAAGCTCATCAATTACTGTCATCACTGCCCAGGCATCTGATGATGAACAACACCCTATTGCAGGTTTAAAACATTCATCTGGCTCTCTTTGACGAGTGAACTGGCTACTGGGAGACAAAGTTTTTATCAAACCCACACCTTTAGGTTGTTTTTCGCCACCCACCTGCTGCTTTTTTTTCCATGCTACACAGTCAGCAATTAGATGACCAGGCTTAGTACAGAAATAACACAGTCTCTCACCCTTTCCACCGGGTGAGGGCACAGAAGCACGAGCAGCAAACGTTTCACTACGTTTTTGAAAAGTGTCGGACCTCTGAACACCTTCACGGGCTGGAGAGTCATGCTTGAAAAACGTCACCTTATGCGTCAGTGTAAACTCCTCCGCCAGAGAAGCAGCGTGCTGCAGATTGCTTACTTTCTGTTCATTCAAGTATACTACAATACGCTCAGGCAAACAGTTTTTGAATTCCTCCAACAACATCAACTCACGCAGTGAGCTCCGATCCTCAGCCTTACATGCTGCACACCACCTGTCAAACAAAACGCCTTTCTCCCTAGCAAAATCAGCATACGTTTGACCTGCCATCTTTTTCAGTCCGCGAAAACGCTGCCTATATGCCTCGGGCACCAACTCATAAACACGCAACATCGCACTCTTCACCTTCTCATAAATTAAACTGTCTTCCACCGACAGAGACGCACAAGCCTCCTGAGCCTTGCCTGTCAACCTGCACTGTAAAAGTATAGCCCAGACATCCCTCAGCCAGTGCAAAGCAGCCGCAATACGCTCAAATGCGCCGAAGTAAGACTCCACTTCAGACTCTCGAAATACGGGAACAAGGGAAATGTGTTTACTCACATCGAACTCTGCAGTTGATCCTGACGGCAGCTGAACACTGTCGGAGACACGCACTGAGCTCACCTGGATTTCTAACTGACGCAGTTTAATGGTTGTTTCTGCCTCCAACCTTTTAAGCTCCAAATCCCTCCGAAGCTGAAACTCGCGCTCATGCTCGCGCTCCTCTTTCTCCAACTGGAGACGAGCTAAGCGCACCTTTAACCGGGCATCTAACCTAGAACTAGGAGATGACTCGATAGAGTGTGGGACAAACTGCGGTAATGTGAACGGCTTCATTTCCACCTCGCCACTCCGCGCAACAGGCGTAACCCCGGCCAGTTGAGGTTTGGCTGCACGTTCAGCCTCCTCCACCGGAGGATCATGCCGACCATCGCCGGCGGACACCGCTATCATCGCCCCGCCTGTCCCCACCGGAGACTCCGCCAACGCCGGTAAGCCAAGTATCCCTTCAGCCAGTAACCGGTCCAACACAACCGCTTTTAACTCCGCCTTTACAAGGGAACTTGAGACAGCCACACCAAAATATTCGGCAATTTCACGTAGATCGCTCTTTTTACATTTGTCCAGCTGACCAAGCGAAGGATTCTCAACAAACTTGTTTATATTAAACGCTGCCATACTCACCACAAATAATCCACACACACGCTGCTGTGAACGACAAACTACACCCCACTAACCACGACTAAAGCTGACCAGCCAAGCCACACACGATATACAAAAGAGTGAACCCGTCTACCAACAACTGACACGATAAGTGTAATGTCGGATGCCCCACACACACACACACGCACCCACCCAGCCCAGCCGTCACAACCAACAGGTTTCCCCCAGTGCCTACCTAGACAAAACTTTACCTACCTATCTTCTGGAGTGTACTAGGCTCGAGGCGGCTTTAAAGGCTGAACTTCACCGACCGAAGCCGTGAAATGCCCACCCCCGACAGAGAATCTTATCCCCGCCCAGGATTACTCCGAAAATAAAAAAGGTAAAATAATAAACGAGTGTCCGTCGGAAAGGTTGAACAACCTAGCTGAACACTCACCTAACTAGCTGAGGAAAACCGTTGTAAACTCGGCGAAGGCCGGTCAGTGAACGACACTCTGACACTAACACCCTCGCGACAGCCACGGAGACAAAACACTGACCCAAACAGCAGAACACCGTTTTCTTTCAAAACGATCCCGGACGAGCCCCCAAAATATGTTACGTCCCCAGTTGGACCAGGGGATGAAGGGAGTAACATATAATTGAATACCGGGAGTTTTTAAAGAGAAACGATAGACGATGTAACCAAAAAGGCGTTTATTTACAAACAAAGGTAAGACGTGCCAACAAAAGACGGACTTCCTCAAAACGCGGGGAGCCGAAACACCTATAACACAAAAGACCACAAATTATGCTTGGGCAAAAAACAACCAAGGATCACTCAAAACAAGGAGCAGGTTACCCACCGGTTTATTACGTCAACCTGATCATACACGACTCAAGCACTCAGCACGCACGATTACCACACAGGCCAAACCACAAAGTGAGGGAGAGAGAGGGCGACGCCAGTTCCACCTTCAGGTTATATGTCCCCGCTTAAGTGGCCACCGGTGAACCAGAGCACACACTGACACCGGGAAAAAAGGGGCAGAACCTAGAATGGGGGAAAAGAGGAGAAAAGAAAAACACACCAAGGCCAGCGGCCGTAACAATTATATATAGTGGTATATCTCAATATATCTGGTGGATTGCACGATTTTTTTGTTAGTGTTAATGTTGCCTACAGAGTGAATATTGGGTCTCCAATGGGTTTGCATTTTGCTGTGCAATGTCCTAGACTGTTTTGTTGTGTACCCATTCACTTTTTTCCCTCTGTCTTTGTACTAACGCCTGCCGGGATTAGACCGCCACTACTTAACAGTCCATGGCATTCTATGGCTTAATCTCAGGAGCTAAGAGCAGGACTATCTCGGTGATAGGCCGCAATAACATTTTAATCCCATCTTTCCTGGAGACTTTGATCTCTACCTTGCGTACCCTGCTGTCTTTGCTAGGGAACACTTGAGTGATAAGTCACAGAGGCCATTCATTCCTCTTTAGTTGGTCGTCCTTGAGAAGCACGATGCTTCCACGCTGGAGGTCAGGCTGGGAAGACTGCCAGTTCCTTCGTGGCTGAAGTGACGAAAGATATTGCTTCTTCCATTTATTCCAAAAGGTTTGAGCCAGATGTTGGACTTGGCACCATTGATTTTTATGGAGGTCTTTGACCTGGTCACAAACTGGTGCAGAAGGGAGGCTCACTTTCTGAGTGAGGAGAGTTGTCCGTGTAAGTATGAGTGGATCATCTGGATCAGTGGACACAGGTATAACAGGTCTGGCGTTGATGACAGCGGCCACTTCCGAGTCCAAGATCTTTCTTGCTACACCAATCATTCTCTCCCATGAACCACTCATGTGAGAGGCATGGGGAGGATTGAACATCCATGTGCAGCCTTGGTCCAACAGAAACTTTTCCACAGAACTATTGTTGATGTTGGAAGTAATCTTGAGCTCCTTGCATGCACTGACAAAGTTGGTTCCTCAATCAGAACGGATGTGTTTCACTGGGCCTCTGATGGCGAGGAAACGCCTAAGAAATGAACAATGACGCTTGATGTATCTAGGGACTCAATTACCTCAATGTGCATGGCTCTTACGCTCATACAAGTAAATAACACCGCTCAACGTTTACTTTGAGCAAGGCCACCTTGAGTCTGATGAAGAAAATACACATTTAACATAGTATAGACTAATTGAATCAAGTAATATCTAGGGGAAACCCTTAGCCCCCTACCAGGTTGGTTCCTTGATCATCACAATATACATTGGGGACAGTGCAGACTCGCTAATCAGGTGATGTCTATCGTTTACTTGACGACTTCAGGTCTTAATGCAAATGCCCCCAGTCCCTACCCTTTTACATATTCTTTGATCATGGTTGTCTTTCTGTATAAAAGTGTTCCATTTCATTTGCTCTGGGTCAACTCACTGGATCAGAGACCCTCTGTGACCGTCAGTTCACCAGTGTGCCGGCATGCTTCTTAATAAACACACCACCACAGCAAACATCTCAACTGGACTCCATGATTTCTTCGACAATTTGGTGCCGTGACCCGGATGGCAACACACTTCCGCGGAGGCTCCTCTTTGCAGACCAAGAACACACCAGCGACCTGAGAATCCAAATTAAACTAAGAGGTAAGGGGCCCTTTTGAAAACCCAATTCCTGTTGCTGTGTGTTGTTGGAGGTCTGTGAAGCTGGAGTCCCAAAGAAGTTGACGCCATCCAATTTTACGTAAGTTTGCTGTGTGGCTGTGAATTAGTTCTGCCCTGGTTGGTATGTTTAGGAATGGTTGCATTTTCAAAATCTAAGAATCTGTCTTGATTGAAATTGTTTGCCTCTTCCTGGCCTTAGAATCTGACTCGCCTCTTCTAATGGTGTAACATTAAGGTTTTGGCTAGAACTACAGAAATTAGAAAAGACCAGATGTCCTGTGATTCTATTTTCTTTGGAAGTCGACATGTGATTTGTGACTAAAAATCAGTGATTTAGAACACTGTAGGAAGTCGACGTGTGATTTGTGACTAAAAATCAGTGATTTAGAACACTGTAGTCATCCCGGGTGTAGTGTTGGGAACACTAGAAGAGACGTCCAGAGAGTGCCAAGAGAACACTAAAGATAGTGAGGCACTAGAGGCCTGGGGCCTGATGGAAAAGCAGCTGGTGGGAAGAAGTAGGGATCTGATTCGCTCTCCCAGGGATGACTCGCTCTCCCAATACTTGGGGATATAATTCATTTCTGTAGGGATCTGATTTACTCTCCTTACGCGAATAGTAATGACTTGTGTCTTCTGAGTAGATTGTTGATTGAAAGATTTAGCAAGTGATTTGAAGGTATGAGTAAGTGTTTATGAAAGTGTGTGGAGGGATCATTTGAAAGGACAATGGGAAGTTATTTTAGTAGAAGGTCTGAGATTGGATTTACCGGTCGTGCGAAGTACATGTGTGGTAATTGTGGTACCAAGTGTTGTTTGTTATGATAAATTTGTTGCAACGTGGGTTAAAATAACTGCTGATGATGGTCTTCTCAAATTTCCCCAAAACGGGTCATTTGACCGGTTCAGATTTAAAAATCTGAAGGAGAGATTACGTTCTCATCCAGATTGAAACAAGCTCTTACATTCTCTCAGATTTTGGAGAGATGAAAGCAGGCGCCGTAATGCAGAATCTCAAAAAGATTCGCTTACAGATCAAAAAAGAAGTTAATGCACAATAAAAAAAACTAAAAAAACACAACGCAGAGTTAAAACAGTGCAGTAACTAGAACAAGAAATAATAATAAAAAAAAAACCTTTTAAAAAGTCTTCCGGAAGCAACAAAACAAATGATTAAATCAAAAGATTTAATTTGTAGAACTGTTTTGTCATTTTTGTTGATGTTTGTCATTTCATGTGTGTCTGTCTGTTACTTCTGTCAAAGGGAATGCCTTCTATTTTTTAATCTTAGAGGGTTATTTAAAAAAAAAAATCACACACTGATGGCACAGCCTTCAGGAGCAATTTGGGGTTCAGTATCTTGCCCAAGGACACTTCGACATGCAGACTGGAGGGGATCGAACCGGGGATCAAACCACCGATCTTCTGATTAGTGGACGACCCGCTCTACCTCCGAGCCACAGCCACCCCGACATCTATTTGTTCTCACCCAGAACCATAACTCTTCAACTCTTCTTACAGAACTATTACTTATTTTTTTCCGATAGATTAGACCCTGTAGAAGGAAGACTTTCATCATAAGTTTAACAGGAACGAGACAGGAAAATATGTTCTAACAGTCTCTTAGCATGCCACACACAAAAACTCTATTCTTAACCTTCTACAGTGGTACCTACAGAGAATGATGTGATCCCCATAACCTCATGTTATTACATGTTCCTTTAAACGTTACCCTGACACTACAGAATCTTCTCTCACAACTCTGATTTTGTTTTCTAAAACTGATGGCTCTGCTCATAGACAGAATGGAGGGCCATAAGCAGGGTATGCAATTTGTGACCATTTTCAATTATTAAAAGCATCGCCCTGCCATCCTCAAGCTCTGCCCAAGTAGCTGAGATATATGCACCAATGACAACTGATCACCAGCAAAAGGTAAAACTGTTCATATTATAACAGATTCCATATATGCATATATGTATCCATGTATTTTCAGTGTCTGCATTGATTATTAACAATATGGGCAAACTGAGGATTATTACATCCTCAGAAAATGTCAAAACACTGTTAGATTGGTGAACTGTTAGGTGCATGCCAACCACCATCACCTATTGCTGCTGTTAAGTCTGGTGCTAACTTTAAATCCAATGACCCTATCTTTTCAGGCAATGCCTTGGTTGACCATGCAGCCAAGGGAAATGCTAGAATTGTCTCTTCTGTCTATGTTCTGTCCTATACCTGCTAACGACTTTGCTTCTCCTAATGACGTGGCCTTTTACATGAGGCTGCTGATGTAAATGAACAATGGTCTTAGTTTTCTCATGGTCGTAAATATGTAAATAACCTGTGGTTCCACAGTGACGGCCACATTGTGGCTCCCACACATCTGTACCCATGGTTAGCTCACATGTCACATAGCTTGTCACATGTGGCTAAAGGGGGGATGTGTCTGATAATGTTGAAAGAGTGGTAGACTATGCAAAAAAAACCCAGGTACAACCGTACAGACAACGGTGTCGACACATCCTTCCCCACGGGAACCTTTTGAAATGATACAAATTTATTTATCTATATGCAAAAATGTGATTGTTATGACGAAATTCTTGTATGTATGTGTTTTTGGTCAAACTGGAATTGCAAGAAAACTGACACAGTTTCCACAGGAAAATGCCTGCTGAAAGACATTGTTCCCAGATTCAACATTCCACAGAGCATCAACTCAGACAGAAGTCTGAAATAGACGATGCCGTTACTTCTGGCCTTAATGTCAATGAGTTCAGCACCCACTCCAATGACTATATCAAGCAACTCAGTGCTATACATGAAGAATATGGATCTCCATGCCATGGTTGAAGCCATAATGTTTTTGTTCTGCTATAATCTCTGCTGTTCAGCTGTTCCACATACAAGTAAAAGCTGTCCAGTCTTCTCCTAGTAAAAAACTGTGCCACAACCTCCATCCAGGGGACTGAGTCTGAGTCAACAGACAGTTCCAAAGGAAGAACGCCTGAAAGCCACGTTGGTACAAAACACCAACACCTCCTGCTGACCACCAACATGGCAGTCGACTGTGAAGACCACTCCATCTGGATCCACACATCCATGGAAGAAAACATCTCCTCCACCAGAGATCGACAAGACCCCTCATCATACTTTGGGTCTTCACTCTTCATCCTGTGAGTCTTCTTCCTCATCACCAACGGAGCCATAGGATGTTGGTCACATCCTGGGAAAGATCTCCTCCCCTCAAAGACAACGCAGGCTCAAAAGCCCAGAAGAAGATGTCTGACAACCACAGTCATCAGAGGAGCAGAAGGACAACGCAGGCCCAGAGGCCCAGAAGAAGACGTTGGACAACCACATCAGAGTAGCAGAGGAACAACTGGATTATTCATTAAAAAAAAAAATCCTCAGACACCACAACCTCCAGATACCATGAAAGGTGGTATGAGCCACAACCCTAACCTGGAAAAATTATCACCCAAACCCTAAGAACTGTCATGTATTTGAATCCATCCCACATAGTACAGGAAATGGACTCTTATTGATGGCTTTGTCCATAAACCCCTGTAACACTTAAAACTTCAACACCACCTATGGACATTGTACTTGTTCCCTGTCTTTGCACACGGGACAGTCATTCTGCAAACAACTCCATGCCGACTGCTCTTATCGCGAGCGCACTCCTAACCCTGTTACTATACCAAGAAACTGGTATACCATGGACTGTATGATGAATGGATGTCATATCTGCGACGTCTCCAACAGGTTTCTGAAGAGCCGTTGTGAAGGTCATTGTGTTAGCTCTGACCCTCGTCATCTTGCGGTTTTGCCTCTACCACCTCCTGACCATTCTAAACATGGGCTAAGACAAGAATCATTGTGGACCTGAAGTGGACTGAACAATAACTGAGTGCTCAAACAAGCCATTCATAACAACACCTATCTGTTAATCAAAACAGTCATGCTGTTGATTATGTTGAGCCTTAAGCCTTAAAATAACATGAATTAAGTTCTATAAAATACACCCTCAGTACAGTTAAACAGGAAATTCACTACAGTGACCAAAGTAACTCTTTTACCAAGTTGCAAGCATGTTTCTGTAAAATTGTTTTGCTGTAACGTGGAGCATGTGAATATGGAGGTTGACATGTTCTATAACAAAATTCAAGTAGTTGTCTAACCACTGCTGTTTTGGCACATGAGCTTCACTTTACAGCCATAGAGGCTGTCGCTTGAGAAACACACACACACACACACATGCATGCAAGCACACACAGGCACACACCAATTGCACACACAATCTTATGGAGTTACCTTATGGAGTAACCTTAGATCACATAAGAAACTCGTTCCAAGAAGTTTAAGATCTTGCAATTTTCACCACAAAAGACAACATGAAGACAACAGACAGTAACAATGATGGCTTTACCAAACCATGCCAGATTAATTCTCAAGGAGAAAATTGTGCTGTCATCAAAACTGAATGCTATACGATCAACAATCTGAATAATACAGCCAAGACAATCTGGTAACCACTGGTTTGTTTGACTTTTAAGGAAAAGTTAGAGACATTGGTTATTTAATTTTGTTATTGTCCTGCTTGGTTCTGTTGTCCTCACTGTTATTAGTATCTTGATTGTTTGTCTCAGGACTCCTTTAAACCACCTATCACTGAATCAACCACTTGAGTTATTAACACCTCTACAACTCAACCTGTTCACAAATGGAAGAACATTTAGAATTTTGTTGTAATTGATTACGACTGAAAAACTGAATTTTCTTTTGTTCTGTTATTTTGTTTGTTTTATTTTTTCTCATTTGTTGTATTCTTTGTTCATTTTAATTTTATTTTGATTCAGTGTTCAAAAAAAAAAAAAAAAAAAAAAAAAAGTATGGATTGACGAAGAAAATACACATTTAACATAGTATAGACTAATTGAATCAAGTAATATCTAGGGGAAACCCTTAGCCCCCTACCAGGTTGGTTCCTTGATCATCACAATATACATTGGGGACAGTGCAGACTCGCTAATCAGGTGATGTCTATCGTTTACTTGACGACTTCAGGTCTTAATGCAAATGCCCCCTGTCCCTACCCTTTTACATATTCTTTGATCACGGTTGTCTTTCTGTATAAAAGTGTTCTATTCATTTGCTCTGGGTCAACTCACTGGATCAGAGACCCTCTGTGACCGTCAGTTCACCAGTGTGCCGGCATGCTTCTTAATAAACACACCACCACAGCAAACATCTCAACTGGACTCGATGATTTCTTCGACAAGTCCGACGTGAAGACACCGTCCATGGGCCAAAAAAATCAAGGCCGACATTGGTGAACGGAGGTTCAGTTGAAAGGCGATCCGCAGGAAGATCTGCCATCTTCTGTGTCTGAGGTGTGCCACGAAGTTTACGACATGTGACACACCCATAAATAACGCTGCTCACTCGCCTTTTTCCGCTGACTATCCAGAGACCTGCAGCACGTAAAGCACCTTCGGTGAACAGTCGTCCCTGGTGTTGCGTTTTCTGGTGGTAATATCTTACCAAAGGTGTTGCTATATGATGCTTTCCGGGAATGATGAGAGAGTTTTTCTCTTCTGGCTGGAGTTCTGCTTCTCTGACGCGACCTCCAACTCTCAAAAGACCATCAACATCGATAAAAGGATCCAATATTTTCAGAGGACTGTCCTTAGGAAGCTTTTACCCCTTTGTTACACAGGCGTACTCTTGAGCATGATGGTTTTCTTGGCCTGCAAGAGTTCCTGAACTGAGATTGCTGTATGGCAATGATGCCAGCCTTTACAGCCACCGTCTTTGATTGCCAGATTCGTCCTGAACGAATGGGCAATATGAGTTAAGCAAGCAATAGCGTGGATCAGTGAGTTCCAGCTGGAGAACTTGGAAAAGCGTTGAGCCCCCAGTTGTTTGCTCAACATGGTTGTCTTCATTGTAGAGACCTGAGGGCGAATTTCTGCATCCAAAGAGGGATTCACCAACTCAAAGGTGCTTTTCTCAGGATTGGCCTGCTGAGGATGTTTCAGAAATGTTGGGCCATGAAGCCAGCTTGTGCCTGAGAGATGTGCAGCAGTGACAGACCGTGTGGCAATATCTGCAGGATTTACATCTGTGGGTACATATTGCCACTGCTCAGGATGAGAGTAGTTCCTTATCCGCTGGACTCGGTTACTGACGTAAACATAAAAACGTCTGGTGTCATTACTGATGTAGCCCAATACTACCTTGCTGTCACTGTAAAAGGTAGTATCATCCAACTCCATGTCGATCTCTGAAGAGATGAGCTCGGCAAGTTCCACCGCCAACACCACGGCACAAAGTTCAAGTCGTGGAACTGTGTGTTCAGGAAGAGGAGTGAGCTTGGCCTTGCCCATGACAAAGCCGACATGAACGATTCCATTGGTATCTGTCAGTTTGAGATAAGCCACTGCCGCGATTGCTTTTGTGGAAGCATTCACAAAAAACAATTAGCTCTCTCAGAGCCAAGGTCCAGGTTTTTGAAGTCGCTGGCATGGTCCTCAGATGGAAAAGCTTCCATCACCTCTCTTTGGTTTGATGCAATTTTATGTAGTCGTAAGTTAGAGTTTGACAGAACTTCTTGCGTCCTTTTTTTTTTTTTTTGAACAATATATTTATTAACATTTTCTTACATACACATGCACTTGTATATACATACATGTAGTTATATCAAGTATGTAGGTCTGTGCTCCAACGAAAGCACCTGTTATGGTACAAGTGTCATAAACAGAACAAAAACGAACAAACAAACATTACATATACACATCACTAACACTCACTTCTCAACCATAAAACATTTTATGCATAATTTAAGGGCTTAATACAGTTGCGGGTATTTGAACTCTTTAGTCCTGTTGTAAGGTTTACATGACTATTTATTCCTCCTCATTGTCATTTGTTAAATCAATACCATTAACAAACATATTAAATGGTTTCTTCGAACATATCTTGCCTTCCTTTTCGTATGTATGTCACTCTCTCCAAAGGAAAGGTTGCCAGCATCTGTTTCACCCAATACGTAACACTTGGTCTGCTGATCCTCTTCTAAAACATTGCAATGGATCTTTTAGCATGTAAAAGACACATATCTATTAGTATTCGTTCACTTTTGTTGTATTTATGACCTTTTGGGTAAAGACCTTGTTGGGAATAGCCTCACACGGGGCACCATTATGTTGGGGAATTCCAAATGGTTAAAAGGGCAAATTTAGTTATTAGCAAAAAGAAGAAGATATCATTAAACTTAATCAATAAAGTTATTAATTTAAGTTAATAATTACGGGGCACCACCCTGAAACCAGGGACTAATAACTAAATTATGCTACAGTCTCAAATAAGTTCACTGAGTGAACGGTGAAGGCGTGAAATCCGAGCACTGACTATTTGCACCAGCAGCTCATACAGTAATGTGCATAAGAACCACAGACAACTTCTCTATGATTGCAATGAAACTTTAATAAACCTTACGTCAAACATTAAATCAACATTGCAAACAGTCACACATTATAGCATCCTAGGGGTCTAGGTGTGAATGTGGGTGTGTGTGTGTGTGTGTGTGTGTAGGTGTGTCCTAAGGTGTGGATAGGTGCAAAAAGGGGGAGGGGAGGAAGAAGCAATGGCAGCACACTCAGGGGACCATGTGCTCAAGATGGCGGCCAAGGCCCCAAGAACAAAGGAATCGTGGGCAAATCTATATGTCTAGGAATGTATGTAGACGTGGTTGTGTGTAGATGTGCGGGTTAGTAAAAGGGGAAAAGGAAAGAATACACAAAGCAACAACTTGAACGTCTGCACAATCACTGTGGATGTGAATAACACACAGTAAGAGGGCAGAGGGGATCTTAGTGGTGAACGTCTACTCAGTCACTGTGGAACTGAATGGCACACAGCAAGAGAGCAGAGGCAATCTTAGTAGTGGACGTTACACAGTTCCTGTGGGAGTAATCTACCACACAGAAACAGGCAGAGGAAATCTTAAAGGTATCACACAGGGTAACACAGTACAACAGTTCAGACGTCTTGACTGTAAATGGCACTATCTTATCTAAGCCCAGACACAAGCCTCTTACTTGGGATCGCTTCCTAGCGATTTCGATGAGGGATTTGTGTGTCCTTTGTCCGGCGGAGGGTTCCTCAGGCTCGAACAGGGCCAGATCCGTGACACGGCCACTGGCAGATGAGTGCTGGTAGGAGCTTTCGCGCTCTTCCTGAAAAACGGGGTCCGTATATTCCTTTGCGGATGCAATCAGGGAAAACTTGCGCGGCTACCGGAGTCCTTCCGAGTTCAGAAGACGGGGAAGGTCAAGCAGTCTGAAGAACGTCGTGTAAACTGGAGACTGGTTAGGGGTCTTATGACCACGTGGTGATACAAAGGCTGGATGGAAGAACAGCCCAGGCTAGATGGAAAAAAGGGGCAGAAAGCCTATGGCAAAAAGCCTATGGCAAAAGCCATAGCAAAAAGCCTATGGCAAAGAGCCGATGGCAAAGAGCCGATGGCAAAGAGCCGATGGCAAAGAGCAAAGTCTGAAGGTGTGTGCAGACTCTTATACTGTTGGTGACATCACAGCCCCTCCACAGGGGTTCAGGTGCCCTACGGCCAATGAGGGATCAGGATTCGGGTCCCACCCAAACTTCACATCTAGGTGTGAAGTGGTCAAGGTTGGCGGGTTTCTTGGCATAGTCTCTTTGTTTGAGCTTTACATGTGGGTTTTCAGGCTTTATGACCTACACGTAGGCCTCTGTTTAGGCTCGAGGTTTTACCTCTAGGCCGGCCTTTGTTTAAGCCACATGGCGAGGTCCCAACAACCTAATACAAAGAACACAGGATCCATTGGAATGCTTTTCGAAAGAATTTTTTCTATTGCTCTTTTAACCTCTTCCCAAAAAGATTTTATCTTATTGCATTTCCACATACAATGAAATAATGTCCCCTGCGCCTCAGTGCATTTTGTACATGTATCTGGGATATTCCTATTGTATTTATTTAATTGAACTGGCGTGATATAGATTCTCATCAGCCATTTATACTGCAACAGTCTAAATCTGGTGTGGACTGACTGGGTGTGAGCCTTAGTGCATATATATTGCCAGTCCTCTGATGATATATCTGTGCCTAGATCTTCCTTCCATGCTTCTCGTTTATGATCTGCATTTTCAACCGATTTTGATAACAAATAGTTATATATTTTTTATAACTATTATTTGTTCGAATGATAACATGTTATCGGAGTTAGTCAGATAAAGGTCCTGAATTTTTTCTAGTCCCTTTAATGCCCACTGTCTAAATACAGCATCTGTTCTTCCCGGTGGAAAACATTGATTTCCCCAAATAGGAGTGTACTGAGATAAACAACTTGTTTCTTTTGTAAATTTTTTTACTTCATACCATACTATTATCATATTTTTGACAATCGGGTTAGTGGTTTGTTTTATCAAGTTTGGCAATGTATCAGAAAAAAACACAAAAAAAATAAAAATACATTAAAAAATACATTGGTAAAGGCAAACGCAAACATTCTGATTCCATTTCTTTCCACTGTGGGACATCCTTTGTTGCAAAATAAAATTTAATAGTCCTTAATTGTACTGCCCAATAATGCCATGTTATATTTGGACACTTTAGACCTCCCTTACTGTGTGGTGAGTGTAACATGGGAAGTCTAATTCTAGCTTTGTTGTTTTGCCATATAAACCCAGTAAATAACTTTTTTATTTTCTTTAAAAAACCATCTGGTGGAGACAGCGGAATATTCTGAAATAGATATAAAATCTTAGGAAGTGTATTCATTTTTATAATGTTAATTCTACCGATCAAGGATAAGGGCAGGGAGATCCATCTATTAATTGACTCTGTTATTTCCTCAGTCAATGGATCATAATTAGATTTAACAATTAGAGCTAATTTGGACCTAATTTCTATCCCCAAATATGTAAATTCATCTACCACTTTAAACTGGGATGTTTCCCTGAGTGGATTTTCTTTCTCTCTCTCATCAAGTAATAAAATCGAGGACTTGGAGTTATTAATTGTATATCCTGAGATGCCACCAAATGTTTCTATTATCTCCATCAACACAGGAATAGTTCTACTAAGGTGTGAGATGAAAAGAATAACGTCATCTGCATATAACGCTAATTTGTGTTCTGTATGACCTATTGTTATTCCAGCTATTCCAGTATGAGTACGTATAGCTATTGCTAATGGCTCAATCGCTAGAGTAAATAACAGCGGGGATAGGGGGCACCCTTGACGGCATCCTCTTTTAATTGTGATTGGCTCTGATACATTTTTGTTTGTTAATATTTCTGCTGAAGGATTTAAGTACAGCAGCTGAACCCATTTTAAAAAAGTATTGCCACATCCAAATCTTTCTAAGATGTTAAAGAGATAAGGCCACTCCACTTTATCAAAAGCTTTTTCAGCGTCTAAAGATAGGAGGGCCTTATCGGAGGGGTCTTTTAAGCCTTGAATAACATTAAGGACCCTTCTAACGTTATGGAATCCTTGGCGTCCTTGAATGAAACCATTTTGATCCCTATGTATTATACTAGGTAATACTTCTTGGAGCCTTCTTGCTAAAATTTTACACAAAATTTTAAGGTCGGAGTTTAATAAGCTTATAGGTCTCTGGTTTTGGCAACAGTATTATTACAGCACTGCTCATTGATTTTGGTAAGCTACCACTATGGAATGCTTCTAAAAACACTTCTAGTAGGTTTCAGTAATTTGGACTTCAATCAATCAAGTTGGTAATCCATCCGGGCCTGCGCTTTTGCCCGCCTTCATACCATCAATAGCCATGCCTATTTCCTCCTATTTTAGGTCTGCCTCCAGCTCTTCTACAAGTTCGGCAGAGATAGTTGGAAATTTCAATTTATGCAAGAATGAATTTTGGGACTGTGGGTCATGTTCTACCTGAGATTTGTATAGATTTTTATAGTATTTTCTAAATTCCTTATTTATTTCAATAGGGTCTACTATTATATCCCCGTTATTATTCTTAATTGAAGCAATGGTTTTCCTTGTTTCTAACTGTTTTATTTGCCAGGCCAGCAGCTTACCGGGCGTTTCCCCTTGTTCATAAAATGTTTGATTGAGCCTAAGCATATCTGAGGCTGCCCTATCTGCAGATAATTTATTATACTCCGCTCTTAAGAGCAGTAACTCTTTTTCTACGTCAGGGGATCTATTTTTAAAAACCCGATCTTGGAGAGCTTGTATTTTAGATTCTAATTGTTGTCTCTTTTGTCGTGATTCTCTAGTTTTGGATGAGGTATAACTAATTATGTGTCCCCTTAGAAAGGCTTTAAAAGCATCCCACTTAATACTTGCTGTTGTTTCATTTGTGTTATCTTTAAAATAATTATCTATCTCATTCCCAACATATTTAATAATATTTTCATCAAGTAGCCATTTCTTATTTAGACTCCATCTAGGTGGATCTTTTACAAGACTCCTATCCACATAAATCAAACAGCATGGACCATGATCTGATATTAATATGCTGCTGTAATAACAATCCTGTATTTTAGAAACCAGTGTTACAGATACCAAAAAATAGTCTATACGTGAGTATGTCTTAAACGTACCAGAATAACAGGAGTAAGCAATATCATTGGGTTTTAAGTATCTCCATATGTCCAACAGATTCAACTCTTTAATAAAATGATTGATAGTTATTCTACTTCTGTTATGAGTTTGGTCAACACCTGTGGATCTGTCTTTCATTGGGTCCAATGTGCAGTTCCAGTCCCCTGCAATTATATATTCCCCTGGGAGAGATGCCAGTGTCAGAAATAGATTTGTAAAAAAGCTGGGTTCATCTGCATTTGGCCCATAGATATTTACTAAATTCAAGTTAACTGAGAGCAAAGATCCCTGGATGATCAAATACCTTCCATATTTATCCTTAATTACATTAGAGACTTGAAAAGGTACTGAATTGTGAATGAGAGTCATAACTCCTCTAGCTTGTGATGTAAATGACGCTGCATAGATGTCTCCCTGCCAGCTCCTACTTATCCTTACATTATCTTCTTTTAAAGTGTGAGTCTCCTGTAAGAAGACAATTTTTGAATCCATATCTCTTAACTTATTCATCACTTGTTTGATTTTCTTTGTTTTTTGTAAACCTCTACAATTCCAGGATATACATTTAAGTTCTACCCTTTGAGACATTCCAAATGTTACACCACAGTGTTCCCTTAATGAAAGTGACATGACTGAGAAGCTCATCACATTTAACCATTAAAACATACACTGAACTCAATGAACCATAATAAGGAACAAACCCCATTTCCCAACTCAATGGGAAGCTTCCCCCCTAGCTTACGCTGCTTCCAGCTATTTATGGATAGATCCCTGGATCAATCCTGTCCGCTTTCTTATTAAAAAAGAAAAAGAGAAAGAGAAAAAAAACAAAACAAAGAAAAACATAAAATAATCAACCCTCCTTGCTCCTTGCTACATATGCAAGTATAAACACACCTGAGCGTGGAGTGTAGCCTATAAACTAAGTAGTTTACCAGGGTTTAGTATACTGATGTGACCTTCAGCATTGTGCGCACAGTAACTGTAACTCAGTCGTTATTTCCTCCATGTTCTTCTTTGATCTTGTTTATGAACTCCTGTGCGTCCGTCGGCATACTGAAGGTGTGTGTTTGCTCTCTGTATGTTACCACCAGTTTTGCTGGCGGTATTATGCCGTGTCTGAGTCCCAGGCTTCGCAGCTGCTGCTCATATTGTTCAGCTGCGATCGTGTTTCCATGTCGATAACTTTATCTTCAAGAGATTTGTTCCTTTTTTCCAGCGTCTGCACCGTCTCTTTTAACTTAGTCTGCTCGTCTTCCACCATGGACAGCCGTGTTTCCGCCTCTTTTATTTTTTCAGTGCAATCAACCAGTTCTTTCTTTGTTTCCTCAACTGCCGTCAGAATCCCATCCAGTCTGGTCGAGAATTCAGACTTTAGGCTGCGTATTGCCAGCAGTATTTCTTCTTTAGCCCCACAGAGCTCGTTTTGACAGTGCTCCGTAGTTGCTATGTCGCGGTCAGCATCTTTGCTAGTTTTGCGCTCCATGCTTTGCGTCCCGAAGTTAGTTAACTTCGCCTGCGACGATGTTTTCGCTCTATCCCTGCTCGTTTTTCCAGTATTTGGCATCACCTTGTCTTATCTGGTGTTCGCCTGTGTTTTCAAACTCAAACTTGCAATTTACATCAGGATTCGTTCAAAATTGTAGTGGAGCGGGGTTGAACGTGACTTTCTAGCTTGCGGCCATAACCGGAAGTCTTCTTGCGTCCTTTTGAGTAGGTCTGCTGCGGCCTCGACTGTAGGGAGACTCTTTAGGCCGTCATCAACGTAGAAGTTGTGGTTTACAAACTGCTTGACATTGAAGTCTGCATGTCGTACAGACTGCCTTAGACAGTAGATTGCCACTGCTGGAGAAGGACAATTTCCAAAGACATGGACCCTCATGCGGTATTCGATGATGTCTTTGTTTGGGTCATTGTCCTGAAACCACAAAAATCTCAGAAAATTGCAGTCCTCTTCTCTCACCAGGAAACAATGGTACATCTGTTGGATATCTGCTGTTATGGCCACTGCTTCCTTGCGAAATCTGATGAGCACTCCAAGAAGAGTATTGTTGCGGTCAGGTCCGGTTAAAAGTAGGGATGTCCCGATCAGGTTTTTTTGCCCCCGAGTCCGAGTCCGAGTCATTTGATTTTGAGTATCTACCGAGTCCCGATCCGATACTTGTACAGTACATTTAAAAAAAATGAAGAACAGGGAAGAAACAGATCGCTTTACGGCACGCAGCAAAGTGACGTCATGCCGCATGCATTGTTTCTGTGTGGAGTTGAGACTGTTGGGGGTGAGGGGAGCTGAGGTGGGTTGCTGTGTCCTAGTAGTGCTGGATCCTAGTTATGCTGCTATAGGACTAAACTGCCGGGGGACTCCCCCTTTCAGGGTTATGCCTAGCCAGGCACGGTATTGGTTGAAGATGCAGTCACATCTCCCTTTACTGAAAACCCTCTCTCTCTCTCTCTCTCTCTCTCCCTCTCACCAACACCACCACCATCTGTAAACATACATGTCTGTCATACATGTACATTAATGCATCTTACTAACTAAACTTCTTCCCCGGAGTTTCTGTGCTCTCTCGTCCAGCAGGTTCTCATGGATCGTGGCTGCTGCTGTGGTCCTGCATGACGTCCACTACATATATTATTACTGTCATTAATGTTACCACATCTCCATCACAGTTTATAGTAATTTAGTTAATGATTTGCTGCTGCTGTGCATCTGTGTCTCTCTATCTCTATCACAGGTTCCACTGCTACTGTAATCATTTTATCATTCATTGTAATCCATTGTCATTTTTTCATTGTAATTGTACAAAATGTTTCTGTTGACTTGTTCTGTACACGTGACATCTATTGCACGTCTGTCCGTCCTGGGAGAGGGATCCCTCCTCTGTGGCTCTTCCTGAGGTTTCTTCCACCTTTTTTCCCTGTTAAAAGGGTTTTTTGTGGGCAAGTTTTTCCTCACTCAAACCGAGGGTCTAAGGACAGAGGGTGTCACTCCCTGTACAGATTGTAAAGCCCTCCGAGGCAAAATGTGTTTTGCGACTTTGGGCTATACAAATAAAATTTAATTTGATTTGATTTGATTTGATTTGATTATAAACAGCCGGTGTTTCACACTAACCACTCCCCCTGAAAACCCCACTGTGACGGTTCCCTGGGTAATTTGAGTGTGTGTTTCCATGCCCAGCTGATTGTAGGTGGAAACACCTGGGAGTTAGGGAGAATATAAAGCTCCACCCATTAACTTATCTTTCTCTCTGGCAGGCTCCACTCACCTCTCCAGGCTGCCTCATGGTTTTTTGGTTTCTTTCTTTTCATGGCACACAACACCTCACATCTACACATTTTCACTCATGCATACATGCATCTTCACCACTGATTGACTGATTAACACTCCCCATTGTTTCTTTGGCTTGTTTTTGGTCAAAGTTGTTTGTGTTTTTGAGTTCCTTACAATAAATTACTTCAATTTTTGGCCTTCAACCCGCGTCTCCCTTTGTTAGTGCTGCGGTGACCGTGGTTAGAGCACTTTGTCTTGGGAGCACATCCATGGTTTAGGGTGGGTCGCCAGGTTCAGGTTGCCTTCCCTGGCCACTGGGCTTCAGTGCATAACTACCCGCCACCAGTACCTGCATGAAGACTAGGGTTGAGCTTAGGTAGGTAGTTTTTGGTTGAGGCAGTTAGAGGGGCACACTCGCTTCCTGTTCATTCTGGTTTTTGTACACCGAAATAGACTACACTTTACGTTTGCATTGATTTTCACACACCAGGTAAACATGAATATTGAGGTGTTCTTTGATTCTCCTTCAGAGGAGCTTTTAGATTTGTGCACTGAAGAACAACTTCTGAAAATAGCAGAGCACTGACATTGATATTGGAGATAAACATCTCAAAGAAAGAGTGAAGGCAATTTTGAAATCGAATTTATTTGAAAACAAGGTGTTAACTCATGATCCAACAGTAGTTTCACCTGTTACCGCGTTGTCTCCGACGCTGACATCAGGGTTAATGTTCGAGCAACAAAAAGAACTACTTGCCTGAACCATGCCGTGGGGAATTGGTTCGGTTAATTCTAAGGTTGCCCAGTTTGTTTGGCAAAACACCCAGCCGCAATCAATTGTCTAGAACTCCAGCATAGTGTTGACATTGGCCGTTTTTTGCTTGTTTCGACACTGTTAGCTTGTTTGTACACTTTTAGTATTTTGCATATTTTTCACGGGAATCCTTTCAGGACCCCGTTCTTATGGAGGGGGGTGTGACGGTTCCCTGGGTAATTTGAGTGTGTGTTTCCATGCCCAGCTGATTGTAGGTGGAAACACCTGGGAGTTAGGGAGAGTATAAAGCTCCACACATTAACTTATCTTTCTCTCTGGCAGGCTCCACCCACCTCTCCAGGCTGCCTCATGGTTTTTTGGTTTCTTTCTTTTCATGGCACATAACACCTCGCATCTACACATTTTCACTCATGCATACATGCACCTTCACCACTGATTAACACACCCCATTGTTTCTTTGGCTTGTTTTTGGTCAAAGTTGTTTGTGTTTTTGTATTGAGTACAATAAATTACTTTAATTTTGGCCTTCAACCCGCGTCTCCCTTTGTGTTTGTCATGGCTTTAGAGCCGGGTCATGACACCACAAACTGGGAACAACAATCCTATTGTTACACACGTAAGCTGTGGCTCAGAGGTAGAGCGGGTCGTCCACTAATCAATGATCAAATTGCTCCCGAAGGCAATGTGGTGAATGTGTATGAATGGTTAGCTCCTAAAACTGATGAGCAGTTGGCACCTTGCATGGCAGCTAATGCCATCAGTGTGTGAATGTGTGTGAATGGATGAATAAGATATGTAGTGTAAAAGCGCTTTGAGTGGTCGGAAGACTAGAAAGGCACTATATAAGTACAGTCCATTTTTACACATGGAGACTGTTTTTCTCTCTCGTCTCGAGGACAGACACGCACGCAGTAGCAACGCCAGCAGGTAGCTCCCGTGCTAGTGCAGAAAGTTGATGAAACAGAAACCTGTTATTAATAAATGATACAAGATTTCTTAAACTGGGAGAAGAGTTACAACAGCTACGGAGCAGCTGACCCCGTCAAAACGGCGTGTGAGTTAGCTGAGTAGCTGCTAGCTAAATATAAATTAGCATGTTGGCCATTGCTAATCTTGAGAATTGTTGCTAACTTTGAGAAAATTTCATTATGTTAAAAACCAGTCAGGATGTGTTTATAACACCTTTTGTTGTTATTAAATTGTTGGTAAGCTAGTTGTAAGCTGGACAGATAAAATTAGGTTTTGAGTTAAGGTGACAAATTGAAATGTGTATTATGTAATATTTTGTTATGTTATTGTTTATATTGTCCATATTGTTTTGGATAAATAGCGAGTTAACTGTATGGATATGGAGAACTGAACATGGCCGCGGCGGACCTGCTGTGAGTGTGAGCTGTAGCCTAAGTCAGCCTCACTATTAAATTATTAAGGCCTTATCTCGAAGCCTATCATTTGGACACTATAACTACTTATATTTAAATAGTCAAAGTTAATCCAGCAGCGGCATCATCTATTGCGTTAATTCGAAAAGACATACCCTTTCTGAACAATGGACCACGCCGTCTCCAACCAAACAATTTGGGAGGCCATTCAAGAAATGAAAAAGGATATGCTTTCTCATTTTGACTCCAAAATGGATAAACTGCAAACAGTTCTTAACACCATACAAAATCGCATGTCAACGATTGCAGATCATGTCACAGATTTAGAGCAGCGTGTCAGTGCAAATGAGGATACTTTGTCTGACCTGAGAAAGCTCGCTTCAGCGCTTGAGAAGGATAACTCCTATCTTGTGGAGAAGATCGAGGACCTGGAAAATAGAAGTCGATCCCAGAGCAAGCCGAGGGTAGGAACTTGGTGGAGTTTATGAATAAACTCATCCCACTGCTCTTTGGCGAAGAAAACTTCACATCACTGCCAGTCATTGAGCGGGCCCACCGCTCTCCTACCACACATAGACAAGATAGTAAAGCTGGTCCAAGGCCAATTTTAGTCAAATTCCTTCTATTCCAGGATAAAATGAAGCTCCTTCGACTTGCCCAGGCGAAAAAGGAACTTTTCTTCAACGAGGTGTGTATCCACATCTACCACGATTACAGCGCTGGGGTCCTCCAGAAACGGCGTGAGTTCAATAACATAAAGAAGAAACTTCGTGAACTGAACATTAAATACTCCCTCCTGTACCCTGCCACACTGAAAATTATAATCGATGGTAAATCCAGATTGTTTCATTGCCCTGACGAAGTTGAGATATTTCTTAGAGATGGCATGTCATCGCCATAACTCCCTGGGTTAGGTCATCTTCTGATGTCTCTTCTTCCTTTCACATCATAATGATGTATTTTTTTGTTTGGTAATTGATAAAGCATCTTATTTATTATCAAGACGGTCATCTTGCTGCTGGGTGCCTGTTACCATAGTGATTTTTGTTTGGGTGCCGGTACCGGGCCCTGGTCAGCTGATTTTGTTTTTATTGCTCTCTGCCATGTGTTCTGGCACATTAAGCACAGTGTCGCAATGAATGTCGTAAAACTCCGTTGTTAATATTTACCGGTGGAAGAAGGTTCTGTCTAAAATACTGGTATTCATTTTGGTTTGATTAGTTTCAGGAAATTAGTCCATGAAAAGAAATTTTGTTAAGGCCTAATAATAATAATAATAATAAAAGTACATGAAGTGAGAAACTCTGATTTTGCTCTCCTTATGATTATTGAAATCCTTTAAACTATTCTCACAATTTCTGTTAACTGGCAGACTAGGTAAAGCTTACTTTGTCTCTATCTATGAGACTCGTTCGTCTGTGTTGTTTGTGTTATATATGTGTAAATGTGTTTGTTAGTGTGATCATGGCTCTCCCCTCTCCCAAGTCACCACCATTACCCCCTCACCACCACCCCTTTACTACATACTCAGTTTCTATAATGTATATAAATGAATCGCTTGGTACCTGTATACACATATGTACGTGTATATATAGGTGTATATAAATAATCTTATTTTATGAATACAGATAAAGGTTTACACATAATTCATCTTAATATTAGGAGCTTACCATCTAAAATTGACCTCCTAAAAGCATGGATCGCTTACAATAAACCCAGTGTGCTCACATTGTCTGAAACTTGGCTGCATAGTAATATTTCAGATGATGAAATGAAACTTGATAATTATGTTTTGTATAGAGCGGATAGAGGATCTAGAGGAGGAGGAGTGGCCACATATGTTTCATCTCATTTATGCTCAGAACTTGCTTTAGCAACAGTTACACCCCTGCGTTTTGAATGCCTTTTTGTCAAATAAATTTTTCATAAAAATAAACATTTAACCATAGGTAATATCTACAGACCCCAAATGCCAAATCCGTCAGAATCTACTGATTGTAGACTCTCTACCATTAACTCCTTAGATCGTCCAGGTGAAATGATTGTACTTGGCGATTTTAATAAAAATTGGTTGGAACGTGCATCCCTCAAAGATAAAAATGCATTTAGCAGCATAAACCTTACTCAAATTATCACTGAACCAACAAGAGTGGACAGAACATCCTCAACTCTCTTAGACTGGATACTTGTCACCCATCCTGATTGAATTGTTAAATCTGGGGTACTACCTGACAGCTTAAGTGACCACTCAATTATTTTTTGCGTTTGGAAAATTAAAGTTCCTTGTCTTCCACCAAAGTGTAAAAAATTTAAATGTTGAACAATTTATTGATGATGTAATTGCTATAAAATGGGATAGACTTCAACTAATACCCTTTGTTAATGATGCTTGGGATTATTTTTATACAGAATTTACTAACGTTATTAACAAACATGCCCCTGGACAACAAGGAAAGTTAAAGGTAGACACTTACCATGGATAAATGCTGATTTATTAGGTTTATTTAAACTAAGGGACAAGGCATGGCAGAAATATCGTTCCACAAAAGATAAAGGTGACTTGAATGCATATAAAAAACTGAGAAACATCTGCACAACTAAAACTAGGAATGCTAAATCCTGCTACTATAAAGATTCACTTATTAACGATTTTAAAAACCCAAAACAATTTTGGAACACAATTAATAGCATAATGAGTAAACCTTCAAAAGATTCCACTATTCATCTGAGACTTAATAATTAAATCGTGAACGATCCTCCAACAATTGCTAATGCCTTTATTCAACATTTCTCCAAGATCTGTAGGTCTCATTCCTTTTGCCCCTCTTATAATAAAGTAGCACTGACTAATGTTAATCGTAGTCACTCCTTCTCCTTTAGGAAATTAAGTCCACTCGATGTACAACAGGTGATAGATGGACTTAACTCTAACAGTGGACCCGGTCCAGATGGCCTTGAAATCAAGTTTTTAAAATTTGCCTCCCACATTCTGTCGCACCCCTTATATTATTTTTTTAACATGTCAATTGATACCTCTGAAGTTCCCTTAAGTTGGAAATGCTCCAGAATTACACCTTTGCATAAAGGTGGAGACTCTCGCGATATTAATAATTATAGACCTATTTCCATAATAAACTGTGTAGTTAAATTATTTGAAAAATTAGTCTTTAATCAACTTTCTCATTATATTAATGAGTTTGACATCTTATCCCCATATCAATCTGGTTTCAGATCAAAATTTTCTACAACAACGGCTCTCCTTAAGGTTACTAATGATATAATATCCTCCTTAGACAACAATATGCTCACAGGGGCAATTTTTATAGATCTTACCAAGGCTTTCGACATGGTCGACCACTATCTTCTCCTCGATAAGCTCCATGCCATAGGACTCTCTGAAAGCTCACTGCTTTGGTTCAACTCCTACTTCCACCACAGATACCAATGTGTTTCTATTTATGGCACACAGTCAGACTTCATGTTAATGGAAAAGGGTATCCCTCAAGGATGTATAACTATGATCTTTGATATGAATCTAAATGGAGTGGGGGGACAGGGAACGGTTTGGGCCTAGAGTGTATTGAATGGATGTTATTGTCTTGTAATGTTGTCCTGTTGTAATGTCTTGTCTTACTTCTGTATGTCCTGTAACGTAATGTAATGTTGTTGTAATGTTCTGTTTGTTTGTTTGTTTGTTTGTTTTTTTGCCTGTTCATGGCAAGGACTCCCTCGTAAACAAGATGATTCATCTTAAGGGACTATCCTTCAAATTAATTAATTAATTAATTAAACTGAATAATTACTCTGCGTGTTTGTGCAGGCTGTTTTTTTTTTTGTTTTGTTTTTTTTGAGTAGTCATCCCACTGGCTGCCTCCTGGTTCCACCTCCAATCGTCATCATCATTCCCTCACTGGATCTTTGCGACCATTATTATCTTCAGCTCATCTCTACTACTCATGGTAAATGGTAAATGGACTGTACTTATATAGTGCCTTTCTAGTCTTCCGACCACTCAAAGGCTTTACATTGCGTATCTCATTCACCCATTCACACACATTCATACACTGATGGCATTGGCTGCCATGCAAGGTGCCAACTGCTCATCAGTTTGAGGAGCTAACCATTCATACACATTCACACACCGATGGCACAGCCTTCGGGAGCAGTTTGGGGTTCAGTATCTTGCCCAAGGACACTTCGACATGCAAACTGGAGGGGATCGAACCGCTGATCTTCTGATTAGTGGATGACCCGCTCTACCTCCGAGCCACAGCCGCTCATCCCTCTTCATCTTCTCCATCCTCTCAGGAGCCAGAATGAACAGTTTCTCTTGCTAAGGGTGGTGGTAGGAACTCACATAAAAAAACCTCATGAGACAAGGAATAAATATAAAGACTGGTTTCATATTTCATTGGTTATTTTTGTGAAAACTGTTTAATTCAGTTAAGAGGTTGTTTTATTTTATTATTGTTGCTGTTTATGTTGATCTTAACATTGAGTGTTTAAAGTTTAAAGTATACTGGGTATGAACCAAACTCACCTAGCTAAAACTGGTGGCCATACAGAATATCCAAGTTAGCCATATTGGTTTGTTTTCTAGGAAACTTTGGTTAGTATTGTGAACTGAATCATTTCGGTTATATTTGGCCTGGTTGCAGGTAAAATGGTTTCATGAAAGGGTTCTGTGACAGATGTGAAAATGTGAACAGTCTGTGAAGTTTTGTTTTCAATACAAGGAAAATAAGAGAAAAGAAACAACAATATAATACAGTTAAACCTAAAGGTAATATGCTGTTGGTGTGAGTTATTAAGTCATTTATTCCTACTTACCTACTGAACTGCACGTCAAGTCTCCTCATAGAACGTACATACTTAGATATACCCTCAATGCACACACCATGTGGATTACATATATATCACTATATTTGACTTATTACACAGGTCATTGAACAGTTATGTTTTCACAGAGCAGCTCTTTCCAAGCACAAGAGAGACGGCGTGCAGTGTGACAACATACAGAAAGCCACCAGAGAAGCTGGATGTCAACCGGAAAAGGACTGTGACAGGACACACCTTATTATGCATAAGCACCTTTGCAAATATGATGTGAATTGATTATTGTTGGTGTAGGTTTCCATCCAATGAAGCCATAGCTTGACGTTCTATCATCCCTCTCATCCATATCCAAATCCACAAAAATCCAGGAGACCACGTGTAAAGTTAAATTCTTTACTTTAAGTCAAAAGGGTGATACAAAAGAAAATCTATTCCACTTACAAAATAATATATACAGAAAAGGAGAGAGAGAGAGAGAGAGAGAGAGAGAGAGAGAGAGAGAGAGAGAGAGAGATATCAAACTGTATGGCTCCACTCTCTCTGCTTGCCCGAATGGCTTAATTACCTCTTGGTAACGCCCCTAAACTACCTTCCCGTGGGATCATTAAAGGTCCAAACAAGTTCTAACACAGTCCAATCAATTACAAATGAGATTTTACATACTTTTAAATTATGACCACACATTTTAAATCTAAAGAATCATACAATTAACCTTTTTTGCATTACTGTAAATATTTTAATTACTTAATAATATAATCAACAAATCTTTTAGGCTCCTACATTACTGGCCCCTAATTGTTATCAATGTCTTGAAACAACGCGTCACATCAGACCCCTGATCCCTGGAAGGCAGTCTTCCGCCTTGTTACAGTGGAGGCTACAGAAAGCTTCCACTGGGGCCGGAGGTCCCCCTGTGCCCATTCCGGGACCTCGGGTGCTTGTCAAGATGCAGGAGTTCCTGCATGCCTCGAGCTCCTGGAGCACGCTCTCACCGTTTTCTTTTTCTCTTAGAAAGGCTCCCTGAGGCTTCCTGTGTGCAGCAGCGACTTGCCTGAGCCTGCTGCAACCGCCCAGCTGAATCTGGTCCAATCTCAGTGGGGGCTTTCTCTTTCTTTTTCTTTCCTTCCACTGGCAACTTCAGCGGGCAGTCCCCTCCTTGCCAGAGCTGGGACAGCCATATGTGGCGATAAGCAACCCAGAACAATGCTGAAGCTCTGCTCCTTCATAACTGAGGAGAGGCATGAGGAAGCCGCGTGAAGCACAGCCTCAAAGCTGGACCCCCCCGACATTTCCTGCACCTGACTGGACAGGTGACATATGTACAGGGACATACTAGCCCCAGTGTTGGTCAGATGGGAGTGAGAGTGAGAGCCAAGTCCTCCGATGGGAGCGACCCCTCCAACACGATGCAGACAATTTAGTCGGCGTTCAGACAGGGACAGGCAAACCGGACGCCGGCAGCGTTTTTCAGTTCATTTCAGTGGGGGTCTTGCGTTTCCGCCGCGGCAGCAGGGCTTGCCACAAAAAAACGTCGCTGGCGACCGGCGAGAGAAGTTGAGCCAGATTCAACTTTTGGGAAAACGGAGCCCCACGTCACGCTCTGGCCGCCAATCAGACACTCAGATCGATTGGTTAATGGGAGAAGTGACCGCAGTGAAATTAGTTTTAAGTTGGATATTCGACAGACATTCGCTCCGGTTAAAACTCTTCTTCGCTGCGGGTAAACCTCTTCTTCGCTGCGGGTAAACCTCTTCTTCGCTCCGGGTACTGTGCGATCCAAGCAAGCCGCTCCAACATTTCAAGTGCGCCCGTATTGCAGACTTTACAGTAACCACACGATAGAAGACGGCTACAGCGTGTACCGACTTCCTGTTTTCAAAATAAAAATGTGGGATATTTAAAGCAGAGATACTGTGTGTGTTTGAAGCTATTGAGCAAAAATGCTAATATTTCCATATAAAAATTAATAAAAAATCTGAACAGATTTAATATGTAAAAACAAGAGGTGTATCTCATGCAGCCAGTGTAGCAACATGATCCCACACTGAATTTGAGTCAATTGATCACATGACCTGGAAGCTATTGAGCAAAAATGCTAATATTTCCATATAAAAATTAATAAAAAATATTTTGAGATTTAAAATGTAAAAACAAGAGATGTATCTCATGCAGCCAGTATAGCAACATGATCCCACACTGAATTTGAGTTAATTGATCACATGACCTGGAAGCTATTCTGATTCTGATATGGAAGAAGTTCAGGTCAACCAGGACTGGCTGTGCAGCCAAACTAAACAGTTGGGGGAGAAGAACCTTGGTGAGAGAGGTAACTAAGAACCTAAAGATGAGTGTGACTGAGCTCCAGAGATCCTGTGTGGAGATGGAGAAAGTTCCAGGCCGACAACCACTGCTGTAGCTCTGCACCAAAACTGGGTCTATGGCAGAGTGAAAGACAAATAAAAAGGCTGCACAGAGTTACTCACAGTCTGGGAGTCCTTCAGGTGTGTTTCTGAAAACCCTATCCCGCATTTCATGTGATCTGAAACGTTCTCCATCTCCACACAGGATCTCTGGAACTCAGTCAGAGTGACCTTTGGATTTTTAGTTACCTCTCTCACCAAGGCTCCTCTCCTCAGCTGTTCAGTTTGCACTGAAAAAAAAAGTCTTTTGGATTTACATAAAAAAATTATGGACATCGGTTGCACATATTAAAGTTATGTTTACTCAAATTGATATATTCATGTTCTGTACATTAAATTATTATTCGTTAAACCAACATAACTTTCTTACATAAATTTAAAATATTTGTTTGATGTTAAGTATATTAGCTTATCTTCTGCTAAACTGACTGATTTTTTTTTATATTAAATGAACGCTATTCTTTAATGTGTATGATATTTAATTATCAGTTGGACCAACATAATTTTTTTGCGTGAAACTAACCTAACTTCCACAGGTAAATTTGACACTATTAAGTTTGGTATACTTTAAATATTTAAATTACTTTTATAAGATGATTGGTAATTTAAGAAATTCATTTCTACACCCCCACTTAATCAAGCAGAATCTTTTACGGAAAATAAAAAAGGACATGTGGCAATAGACCGACATATGTTCAATTATTACCTCCAGACAGTGCGTAATAAACATCCGTAATGACTAAAAATACAACTTGCTGTGTACTACCTGGGTAATCTAATATGTACAGTAAATCACATTATATTGACAATTCAGTGGAAAAACAAAGTAAACACTATTTAATTGAAAATTTGCATTTATATTTATTAGAACATTGTTTCAAGGAGGTATGGCAGTTAAAGAAAAATCACCCCAAACCCTAAAAAATAGGGGTAGTAGTCTGTTTCAGTTCAATAAAAAAATTAAGTGGAAAAAGAAGCCTCCCACTCG